>JAPMOQ010042254.1:972661-1014538 GCA_026543055.1 Argiope trifasciata | reverse complement strand
CTATTTCTTTTCCTGAATTTGCATTATCCTTAATTTTGGACATGAGTGTAGTTTTATATATATATATATATATTTCTGTTCATTTTAATGCGCATGTCCATTTTCAAAATATTACTCAACGTTGCCACCATTCTCGTTATGCATCTTTGAAATACTATTTTCATAGATTTATCAATCTTTTCGAAAATTTATGGCATTTTTAGTGAAAAAACTGGTTTTTATGGGGACCATGCGCCATAGTAATATTCGTAATTAATTGTTTTTCTTCATACTGTTGGTGGAGTATTCTGCTTTTTCTGCTGCAGATGCTTTTTTTTGGCACTGTTACTGAGTTCGCAGTCCTTGTATTTACTACTCCTATTATAAAACTCCTGGCATTTATTGTTGCAATGGAAATGCTCTGGATGATAACTTTTCTCCATTGCAGTGATTTTAAATAGTTGTCAATTGAAATAATGAATAAATAACTTCGAAATGTATAACTACAGAGCCCTCTATCTCATATGATTGACTTTTACTCTCTCATTTTATTGCAATTGTACTTTACTATTAGGTTTACAGTTTGTGCAGTTCAATTTGAAATTGTCCTGTATTTGATTTATACCAGCAATTATATTTGATTGAACATAACATTTCGTTGGCAATCGATCAAACATAATGCAAATTCAGTCACTACGGATTGCCGCGTCATTTCCCTCAAAATAACTTTTTTTTGTCTATTTATATTTGACTTTTTTTTTCGTTCATTAGTTTTTGAACTTTTTTTTCTCTTATTAGTATTTGAATTTCTTTCCGTTCTCTTGTTTTCAACCTTCTTGTATTGAATTTTTTTCTTTCGCTGATACTTAACTTTCTTTAAGCCACCCAATATTTAACTGTTGTTTCATTCCCTAGTATTTAACTTCCATTTCACTCACTAGTATTTAACTTTCTTTTAGCTTATTTGTATATAAATTTTATTTCATTTCGCTTATAAGTATATAACTTTCTTTTAACTTACTAGTATTTAACTTTCATTTCACTTACTAGTATTTAAATTTCTTTTAGTATAACAGTATTTAATTTTCATTTCATTCACTAATATTTAATTTTCGTTTCGCTCACTAATATTTAACTTTCATTCCACTTATTAATGCTTAACTTTCTTTTTGCTCACTAATGCTTAACCTTCTTTCCTCTTTCTTGTTTTCAATTTTTTGTTCGTAAGCTAATATTTAACTTTTTTTAGCCTTTTTGTAATTAACATTTAATTCACTCACTAGTATTTCACTTTTTTTTCCTTACTTTCAGTGATCTAATTTGCATTTGTAGTTAAATATGAAATAGCGTACTGCAAGTATCTTTGCAATTCAGCTAAAAGTATGAGCAATACTTGTGTATACATTTTAAACATCATATTTCTACATAGTTTTTAAAGGAATTCATTTTTTTTATTATTCATTTCCGCACAAACGTATTTGAATCAAGGAATCATAACTTGAAATTTTAACAATGGGAAACTAATTTAGTATGAGTGAAAAATCTTTATTTATGGTTGCGAGCAAAAAGGAACTTTGGATACTGGCTGGATTCTTATATTTTTGCTTTTACATATCCAGAATTCTCAGATTTGCGTAAATGAGACTTATCACTTTTTTGAATATAGCTTTATCATCAACACATTGAAGTGTTTGAAATTTTGAATTCCTACATTATAGAAAAACATTAGGGCTATATAAAAATAACAGCTATTGCATTTCAGAGAAACAAATAAACATACACTTTCTTCTCTTTTGCATTCTCCGAGAGCTTTATGCACAGCATAAAAAAAAGCAAACTTTTTTTTCTCTTTAACAGTGACATATATCAGACTACAATGAGGTGCCGACGTCTGGGTTTCTAAAGACAAATAAAACTGTCTACAACTGTCTTCTTTACGACAACAAAAGTTGATCAAGGATCTAAAATGAGGAACAAACAGTATAAAAGTATTTTTATTGTTTGTTTATTTGTAGTTGCAAATGCGTTCACTGTTATATCTTTTGCGAAGCGAAAACTCTTTTACCTTCAGCCTATTAAAACAATAGAGAATTTCAGCATCTTTGCACTCCTTTCCGGTATATCGTAAAAAGTCAGAAAAATTATGAACACTTTTAACTTCCATTTTTAAATCTTATTTTTGAGTTAAGCCTCCCTCAAATAATGATTGTTATTTTATTAATATTATTTTCTGCGTTCTTTTATTATTTTTCTTGTTCTTTTATTCATTGTATACAAATTTTAATTTTAAACTTACGAAGTGAATCAAGATTTTATTATTATATATTCATAGAGAGAAAAATCTAGAAGTTATTTTGTTAAATCATACAATTAATTTACAAAATGGAAAGAATCACAAATATCAATAAATTCATCAGTTTAATCTTTATTTTTGTATTTCTAACTATGTTACAACTGTTATAATTTTTTCAGTCTCATTCACTTAAAAGATGATTCCATAGTTTGCTGCTTAAATACACAAAATATATGTCTTTCCATTAAGGTATCCATTAAACGTGTAGAAAACATCAATTTTTGATAAAAATGTCATTTAAATAATTCTTGTATTGGATAGATCAGTCTTTCAGCTATCCAAAACAAGTTTACTTTTGTCTTTAGGTTAATTAGAAGGCAAGATGCTAATATTTTTGTAATGACCGGAAGTGGACATTTAAATAACTGGAAGTACCGATTTAAAATGCCCTAAAATATGGTGTAAATTTACAAAACGGAAAATTAGTTTTAAATACAGAAATTTTTTTGCACGGAAAAATGCAAAATGCCAATGAGAATTTGAATGGCTTTTTGTGGAAATTTGAACTAAATTTGTCTTTGTTGAGCTTGAACTCTCAGAGAGATACCGATAGAGGGACTGTCTGTAATACATTTTAATGGAGGTCTTATAGGATTACTGAATCCTTAAGGTTATTGGAGTGTATCATAGAGTAAATGCAGTAAGAGCATTTGTTGAGCTCAACAAAGATAGAATAAATAAGGCGGCATTCACTGCCAAAGGCAAAAATTGCCAGAAAAAATATAAAATGGTTTAAAAAAGAAAATTATTGAAAGCTGAGGAGGAAGAAGGTATAAATATAAATGTGACGCATTTTAAGTATGTACACACATTATTTATTATATAAGTATGTCACTGTATAGTTTAAATGCATTTTTCTCACAACTGAGTTTTTTTTTTTGTTCACTTCAAAGCAAATAATAAATAATCATATTATTATACAATTTGGCAAAATTAGTCTGTATACTATTTTCTAGGGAATGAACTGAAAAATTTCAGAATGAGTGAGTTTTTTTGTCACAGCCTATTGATTTAATAATAACGTCTTAAATATGCTAAAAAATTCACGATAAATCTTTGACAAATTCTAAAATTTTTATTTATTATTATAACTATACACTTGTAGTTCCTTCCCTAGAGAATATTATGTTTTATTTGGTATGTTTTATTCAGATGGCAGTAATAGTTTTTGGTGTGGCCCTTTAAAGGATCAAAGAATTTGCTTAAATTTGTTATTAAATGCCAAATATCAAAAATTATTAAGGTCTATTTCAAATATTGACATTCTATTGCTAATCTTTAATAGTTTTAAACCTAGAAATATGATTAAAGTATGTCAACAATGTTTTATTTAAAAAATGCTCCGAACATATTCGAATACTTAAAAGAATTTTTTTTATAAAAATTCTTTTGGCCATTCTAACCCAATAGAAGGTTGTTCCAAAATTTCAAAATAAAAACGTTAACATTTGTGTCAATTTTTAATTAATTAAAATTTCTAAAGAAACTTATTTTTTGGTGATAATTTGCTATTAAATATTTATAAAATTTGGCGACTCTTAGTTGAAATATTCTCAATGGAAAGCTGCATTCAGTGATAAATGTTTTTCACATCATGCAATCAAATGGTGATAGAAAAATTTAAAAATAACTATACTCATCAAAATTTAATTAATTTTTTTTTTTTTACAAAAACAGTTTTTTTTACGACTGTTTTACTACAAATAATTATGCATTGAATTTAGTAGTTGGAGCTCAATGGAAGATTGTTCCAAGTTTCGAAGAAAAGGCGTTAAAATTTCAAGGAATTTTTAATTAATTAAAAGTTTGATAAACTCGTTTTTTTGGTTAATATTTGTCATTAAAAAAGTAAATATTCAACAAATATGGTGACTGTAGATCCAATGGGGAATTACATTTAGGGAATAATATTTTTCGCATATTGTAATCAAAAGATAATTCCCTCAATAATAAGGTCTAAAATTATCTAATAATTTAAATGAATTATTTAATTTATATATTAATAACTTAAATATTATTTATATATATTTATATTGTTATTTAATTAATAGATTAATTAATTAAAAAATGGAATGAATATTAATTAATTAATATATCATAAGTTTAAATATTATTAAATTTAATCTATCAATAATTTAAACAAATTTCAACAGCAACTGAAATATTTGTCTATTTCAAATCCTAATTTCTCTACTAATTTTAATCGTAATCTTCATCGTAAAAAAGGTAAGAGAAAAAAAATCACATAGGCAGGATGTGAGGTAAGCTATCATTCAATTCAATCGGATGGAAACTAGACAAAGATAGAAGATTCGATGCTACATTTATGTCATTCAAGATATATAGTATAGACATGCGCGCCATATGTTGTACATGCCACGAAAAGAAAGAAAGTTTGCAAAAAGATTATTGAATTCGTGAGCAGAGACACAGAGAAAATTAAAAGGGGGAAGATGAGAAAAAGGAATACATGGAAAGGAAAAGAGAGCGGAAGATATTACAGAGCTTTTTATCACGGATGCCATCTGTCCTTATTTGACATATACAGTTATCACTGGCTCGTTCTCTATCTTAATAAAGATCTTTCAAGTCAACAGATGGCGCTAATGCGACTTTGCGAATGATACATTGACAAGGCGAAAATGAATAAATATAAATCTTGTGCGCATAATTATTTTAGTTTGGTCTCATTTATATTTTAATAACAAAGTTCCTTTTCACAGGTGATGGCAATTTATTTTTCCTTTTATTTATTTTGGTTTAAGAAAAACATGAAATTTTATCTTGGCAATATTTTACATATAAATAGTCTTGCTTCTTTCTAATTTTGATTCTTGAAATCGTAAATAAGTCATCATGTTTTTCATTGCATCCATTAAGATTTTTAATTTCTTACCCTAATTTTTTTGTGACCAACACATAAAAAAGAAAGAAAAAAAAATATTTATCAGAAAATTTATTGTAGTACAGAGGACAGTTGAAGTATTTAAATCATCGTTTAGATTTACTGATATCCTAACTTTTTTCATATATTTTAGCCATAAATTAGACAAATTCTATTGCAATAATGTAAATGTTATTTGAGTAATCTTTTATTGACTCGGTGTGTCTAATCATTCCTGTAAAGAACAATTGTTTGCATTTAGATATAATTTGTTTAATACTTTGATAAAAGACTTTTACTTCTTAGTATGGTTAAACTTAGTTACAATATATGTAATAATAGATTAAAAGAGGAAACATATTCAGCTACAATTTACTGTAATAACTTAATTAAAATAATTTAATATTAAAGCCAAAGTTTTTTTTTCTTTTGCTATAATTATCTAGAAGTTAGACAGAATTACAAGTATTTTTCTGAATTGTTATTGAAATCACTGAAATAATTGCTTCAAACTCGAAAGAGAAGCAAATCGGATCAAAATGCATACATAAAAAATATACATGTATTATAGCTTTATATGATTCAAATGCAAATTTAGAAAACACAAACACTTAAGCAATACTGTTTCGATTGTACAGAAACAAATAAAGGTTGGCGATATTTGCATAAAATGCTTTATTCCTTAAAATTAAAAATTAAAAAAATATTTTAATTTCTTTTAAAAGAATTGATGCTTAATTTAAGACATTGATTTCTTTAATAATAACTAACACGCAATATACATATGTTTTTAAATTTTAGATTGCATTTTTAAAAAGTTAACTGCTTGTTTTGAAGATGAAAAAATCTCTGCAATTAATTTTTTTCTCCATTTAATTCATTTCTCTTTCAATGTAAATAAAAGAAATATTTAGATGGTAAAAATTCAAAAATCGTCTACTTTGTATAGCCAGTAAAAATAAATTTAGAACGTTTATATTATAGAAATAACTAAAATTGAAACTAAGAAAAAAAGATGTAAAAACATGGAACATATGTATTCATGAGTGGCATGAGTACACATATTTTTTTTTTCTTCAGATTCCTTCAGATTAGAATAGCAAAAAGAAATTATCCATTTTGGATTTTTCTTCATCACCAATTCATGCCAAATTTCGGTACTGAATTGTAATTTTAGAATAAGACCTCAAACTAAATTTCATTTATTTGAACTACTCATTTTTTTTTTTTGCATTTATATAAATGTAAAATAACAGTTCTACATATTGCCAACCTCTAGACAATTTATACAGATTCACAGCTTAGATGCCAAACCTATGCACTAAATTTAATCTGTTCTGCTTATAATATTTTATGCTTATCATATTCATTTGTATTTGGACAACCGGACAAAAAGACTTTCTCTGACTTATTCCATCCAAAAGTCACCAGAAATTTTCAAATTTAGAGTAAGACTCACACCCAAATTTAATTTTTATCATTAGTGTAGCTCATTGTTATTATTTTTTGAATTATCGTGTTCATGGGCAGGAAGACATAATTAAAAAAAGTGTCTTTGACACTTAGAAAGGTCTGAAATGTATACATTTACAAAAATTTCGAATGAAAAATATTTGACAAATATAATATTTTTTTCTTGTATTATTCTTATAAGAAAATGAAAATTAATAAATATTTTAATTTTATTTCCTCTCATAGATAATATTCCATTTACTTATATAGGGATATCGAATTTTTTTTTGATTCATGGCCCCCCCCCCATCATTTCGCCGTCGATTCTGAAAGGTTACGAGGCTAAAAAGCTCGAAAAGGTTTACATTAATCGAAACTCTTTTCGAACAGCCAGAAAGAAAAGCCCATCCAGACGTGCAGTAGTTTCTGGAAGTGTAGCTGGTTAGAGTAATGACAAGAAACCCAGCACCGGTTCAATTAACACGCGGGAGGGCGGGTGCTTTAATTACTGCATAAAATAGGGTCGATGATTATCAATCATGCCGAGCAAATGAAAACTATCTTCGGCTGCCATCTTGGGCAGAATCCTTATTACAAACGTGACAGATATCACCCCCTGTGGTTGCAGCCTTTCCCGATGAGGGCGCATGCGCCAATTGTAACACGCTATTTTTCAGTTCTCAACCTTTTCGAAAGCTAGTCTAAAATGTTGATGTTTGTGTTGCAGGACTGAAGTTTTACAGAGGGCAACTTCTTAGATGCCTCGTATATAGGGGGGGGGAATCCCCGTGGCTTATAGATATTTTTACAAAAATTTCAGGATAATTTAATAGTACTTTTTCATATATACTGATTCTTGATGTTTTTAAAGAAGATATACGATGAAAAGTTTTCTTATTTTCGTTGCCATAATATTTGCAGTTTAAAAACGTCTTATATAGATATAGAATTAAAGGCAATAAAAATATTTGATGGTAATGATGTCGTGTCCGTGATACAACAGAAAGAGGGTTGCAGTAGTTCTGAGGGTAAAGGTCTGTGTGCACCAGAGGGAAGAAGTCTGACTTCTAGCTCACATGAAGATGACACTAGTGCACTCGTTTGCACAATCCCTTTTTGCAGGGGTTTTTTTTTCCAAATACCTCTCAAATAGAACAAAGAGTAGAGAACAATCATATCCGAACAAGGACTCGAACCGGGTACGTCCAGATCACGAGAAAGACGCTCTATCCCTAGGCCAAGACGCCAACATATAAAACTGTAAAAGGGAACTAAAATTTTGACTGACAACTTTAAAAACTTGTAGTTTTTAGGCAGATTTTTTTAATATCTCACAATAATTATAGCGATTTACTGAAGACCAGTACAGTATCTAAAAAAAATAATTCAATGAAATTGTTTATAAATGTGTGTGTTTTTTAAATAATGGAAAAAACCCTGTGAATACGTGTATATTAAAGACTGAATACATGTATATTAAAGACTGAATATATGTATATTAAAGACTGAATACATGTATATTAAAGACTGACCCGTGAATACATGTATATCTGACTGCACCCCTAATTTTTCTCAGAAAAACAGCGATAAATTTTCTATTAAGTATTTTATGATTAATCTAAATTTTTGTAGAAGAAAAAACTAACTAAATAAATGAACCATTAAAATATAGAGCGACTAAACAGAATATTAAAACAATAACAAAAAATTGTCTATCGCTCTCTTTTTTCGGGGAAGTGGCGCTACCCTTAAGCCAGGACATAAAAAATATATATTGGATTTTGGAATATAAAATGGGGAAAGGGAATTTCGAAATTCATATAACCTATGAGCACTGGTAAAGTCAAATTCGGACTTGATGCAGAGTAAATATATTTCTTGTTCTTGTTTAAAGATAAAAAGAAAATTTGCATTTGTGGATAAAACAATACTTAATTTTTTAAACACCGAATATGCAGGTTTTTAAAAGATAAATATTTAAATATTCTCTATCTAGATAGATTTAGATATATTTATCAAATTTGTTTTCGGTTTTTCTTAATGATATGAAAATAAAATCAATTAAAGCTTTTTTCTATTATAGGTAATAAGAAATATTGCAATTTTTGTTGAAATAATGCTGAATATTTTAAAGATGGTATGAGCCAAATTTTTAAAAGAAAAATACTTAAATTCTTGTTATTGTGGAAGATTTAAATGCATTTAACAAATGCGACTTCAGTGTTTCTTCACGTGAGCATTTACTTGAATCAATTTAAAATTGGAATTCACCGCACATCTATGTAGAGGCGAAAAACAGCTTGTAGATAGTTATCGCATGACAAGCTTAGTTATATTTGCCACGTGATTCTAATTTCAAGTGTTTTGAATACATTATAATCTCAACTGAATGATTAATGCTTGACTATCATGCTATATGGAGGCGTTAGAATGTCATTGTCAGTAAATATATTAATTGGTACTTTGTAACGGATGATTTATAAATATTTCTAAAAATTATTTTAGAATTCTTTAACTGTAGAAGTTATGCTTTGGTGGCAAAAGATTTCTATGAGTTTGCAAGATATATATATAGTTAGAATTTTAATTTTTGCTCGTTTTAAATAGAAATATATTGTAATTATAGACGGAATTTTATTTTTTATAGCAACATAGGCTGATGGGAACTTTAAGAGATCAGAAAAAAAAACTTGAATTTCAACTAAAAATTTCCTAATTATCAAATTTCCTTGATGTTTCAGTTTTTACGATGCCATAAAATGTAAGAGAAAAATTCATTTTCATAACATATATCGAAAACTTTCTATGCAGCTTTTGATTTCTGATAACTATAATCGAAAAAAGGAATTTCATGAAGGTGGAAATACAGACAAAATATTAGAAGCGTGTAAGGTGAAATTCCCTTAATTATTGAAAAAACGAATCTCAAAACGAGATTTAACCTTTTAATCATATCCTTATTCGAACATTTGTTAATAATTTTTAAATACTTTAAATTGCAATATAGATAAAAAAAATTAAAAATTCATTTTATAAAAAAAAAATAACTTTTTGGACCTGTAATAAATTTATTGAAATAAAAAAAATCATTAAGTAGTGACTTTACATCATGAAAAGTATTTATTTTCTTACAAATTGTCTTTATATCTTCCATTTATGTACAATAAAAACAAAAATAATCGTTTAATTACTTTATGTTTTAATTTTAACAGCTCTCAAACTTTTATTGAATTACACTTTCTGCAACAAAATAATGTTATTAAAAAATGGAAATTCATTTGAATAGGAAAAAAAATTTGACTGATCAGCTACAAAATTCAATACAAAAATATAGTTTTGGGGACAAATTATTCGTATTAAAGACATACCGTTTAGCAAAAAAGTGAACTTATTTGAACAAGAACAGAAATTTATTAAATAAACCCAGAAAGCATTTTAGATATCTTTGTTTTGACTAATCAGCACCAAATATTGATAAAAAATTTGTTTACCTTATCGTTTTAATTTTAGTGCCAAATAGTCAAACAAAAGAATTGTTTTCACAATAACTAAAACATACTATTGAAAAAGAAGCTAGCTTATTATAAGAGCAAAATACAGTTTTAAATACAAATAAAGTAAATATTTTGTACCTTTTCCTTTTCACTGATCAGCTCCAAAATTTGGTATTAATCTACAGTTTTGGTTTAAAATAATCAAAAACTGAGATATTTTTAGTATCAAAAGAACAATATTAAGTAAAAATTTGAACTTATTTTAATATGTGTAGAATTGAATTAAACAAATAGAATAAGCATTTGGATGGCTTAGTTTTATTGATTAGCAACAAAATTCAATAAAAATCCAGTTTCTGCATCAGACAATGAATAGAATTTAAAAATTCCCTTATTTTTTAATAAGAAAATAATTATATTAATTAAAAGTCATTTAATTTTAATACAAAATAAATTCTTTAAACAAATCGGATAAGTATTTTAGACTTCTTTTCTTAGATCAAATAGATTCCCGAACTGCAATTTTAATGTGAAAAAAGCCCATTTCAAGTTTTATTTGTTTAGTTAATATCATTTTTTATATTTTGAAGCTCATATATTCATATTTTATGAAATTTAATTACCCTTACAAATTTAATTAATGAATGCATATCAAATTCTATTAATTTAAATGGTTTTGTTTTTTTAGCAATAGTGTCGTCAGGCAGACATAATTTCATATAAAAAGAGTTTTCTTCTCCTCCATGCTCATTAGAACATAACTGTGTAGTTTTATCGAAATTTCGTTTTCAATTTTTTTTGCTACAATATTATCACTTTGAATAAATTTCATACTAGAAAGCAAAGATATATTTTTTTGAAATGTGTTGTTATTGAATGTATCGGAATATCTTGAAAATTCTGGAAGACTGTTAAATATGTCAAGAAATGTCACGACGAGATATGTATGGATATATACATATATGTTTGCTAAAAAATGGTATTGATATTTCATGACTTTACTTTTGATAATAGAATGAACGAAATATATTAAAAATTTCAATATTTAAAATACTTTCATAAAGTCTGAAATCGGATATTTTTATAGAATGACAACAAAATATTCGTTCCGTTGGTTAAAAATATAAATCTGATACAATTAACATAATTTGTAGCAATAATTTTGAAAATGAAATAAATTATTTAGATCAGTTAACTTAACAAACAAAATCTGAATAAAGGATTCATTATAGTTTTTAAAAATTCCTACAGCCTTAATTAATATGAAATAAGGGCGTTGATATTTTCTGCTGAAATTAAATTCAATAAACACAAGAATTCAATATTATAGAGCAAAGGAATTTAGTTATCAATTTCATCAATTTAGTAGAAAAAAGTTCATATGACGCCATAATCACATAAAAATTTCACAATCAGAATTCCTTTATATCATTGCAAAATTCGAATAAGCTCATAAATTTGATTCAATAAATACAAGAATTTAACTCTGATACCGTCAAGCCTTTCAAGCTTTTTTCTGTTAATTTCACCAAGCTAACAAAGCGAATTCCTAACAGTGCAGTCGTATATCATTTAATATCTAATTTCCTGCCATCGAATTGTGCCTGAAAATCAAGGTTAGTCTTGAAATAATCTTAATATTACTTTACAATGGGGAAAAATTAATAAAAAATCACAAAAGGAAGCAGAAACCAAAATTTAAATTGGAATCGTTCTGACAACGAATTTAAGAAATACTTTCAAAAAGGTGCAACCCTTCTATTTTGAAAATAATTTTATCTTTATAATATGCAGTTGAATGCTTTCTAATCATACTAAAATAAAATAACAAAAATTACTTTTTTCTTTGAAGAATTTTGTCCAAAATTTAATCCATTTTTAAAGATCCCGTGCCCGATTGTATCTATAAAGACTGATATCGAATTTATATCGAAGACTGATATCGATACTGATTTTAGCTATCGAATATTATCTAAAATTTGAAATGTGTCTACAATTTTAATAAAGACTGAACTGATTATTTCTTTTTTGAATTATTGTAATTACAAATTCCTGAATAAAGTAACAAGGAATTTTCGCGTTAGTGGAATTAGGCCAAATTTGGCAAAGATCTATAATTATTTTGTTATGAATAAAAATCTCATCCATCAAGATCCCAATTTTTTTGATCATGTTTGTTCTAAAGCACAGACACATAAATACTAATATATTTACAAAAGTGTTTTTTTTTGGGGGGGGGGACTCAAAGAGTTCAAAACATGAAAATCGTGAAATTAAATTGTCTGAATGTGAAATTATGATTCCCTGATGATGTTTTTCTTGCCTCCTATTCGAAAGAATATAAATAGTTCTCTCATAATCAGGTAACTTAAAACACCAAATTCATAAAATTTTAAATTTTTTGATTATTGCTTTCCTATTTGAATCAAAATTCGAGAAAGTAATATGGAAAATTTTATTTTTAACGCATATATTTTCTCACTATTACTTCGTATTTTATAAAGTAAAAACAATTTATTCGAATTTACTTAAATTAAAATATTGAAATTCCAAACTTTAAGATGATTTTCTATGCTTTCTGCATGTATATTCGAGAAGATAATCAATGAAATTATATTTTTAATTTAAAATATTTATTTCCTTTTCATTAGAGAATTCAAAACTATTTTTATTCAGATTATCTGAAAGATCGAAATCCTAAACTTTATGATGAATTCTATGGAGTTCTTTTGTACGGATATGAGAAATAGTAATAAAAACAACAATTTTGAAAACTTTTTTTTTTTTTGCTTGTATTTGAGAAAGTAAAAATTGTTCATTCATATTCAATTAATTTGAAATAAAGTAATCCCCTAAATTCTAAATTTTGTGATACTCTATGTTTGCAGACTCCAGACTGCAATAACCACTTTTTAAGCACAATAATTTAATTTTTTTATCCATATTCAAAAAAGTGGAAATAATTTTTTTTGTACATTCAGGTGAACACACATATACACAAAATGAAATCCATATAATTCTAAATCAATTTATGACAAATGTTTCTGCTCTTTTTATCAGATAAAGAAATTAATAAAGACAATTTCAATTTCAAGGTGACATAATTTTTCTTTTCACTTTGTATTTGAGAGAGTAAAAATAATTTATTCATCTTTAGGTAACTGAAAACAACAAAACTCAGAAAATTCCAAATTTTCTGATGCTTTTTTATTTTTATATTCTAGAATATAATGTCTGCCTTTAGCCCAAAACATTTCCATCTTCTGTATTTTTCCATCATTTCCATTCTGTATTCGAGCAATTAAAAAAAGAATTTTTTTTTTTTTTCTTTAACCAAGCTTTCAATGTTTAAGTGATCAAAAACATCGCGATCTACAAAATTGTAAATCTTATAACAATTGTTGTATTTTATTTCAGACAATTGATATTTTAAAGCTAAATAATAATAATTGATATTTTAAAGCTAAATAATTTCTTTTTTTCTTTCGTATTCAAGAAAGTAAAAACAGTTCCTTCATATTCAGTTATTCAAAAACAAAAAAATTCCCGAAATTCTAACTTTTACGATTTTTTTTCCTTCTAAAATTCTAGAATAAAATAGCTTTACTTTTAACGCAAATTCTAGAAAGTAAAATAATTTATTTATATTTAGGTGATCAAAAACATCGCTATATATGAAATTGAAAATCTTATGATGATTTTTGTGCTTTTTTCAGATAATTCCAATTTTAATGCTTAATAATTTCTTTTTTTTTTCTCCGTACTCGGAAAAAAGTATATTTATGTGTAGGTAATCAGAAACATAAAGCATTGTAATCTATGAAATTATAAATCTTATAATAATTGTTGTACTCCTTTTTTTTTCTGATCAAGAGAGTAATAAGGACAATTCTAATTTTAAAGCTAAATGGTTTTTGTTTTTTTTCCTTCGAATTCAAGAAAGTAAAAATGGTTTGTTTATATTCTGGGGATCATTAACATCGCAATCCACAAAATTCTAAATCTCATGATTGTTGCTCTCCTTAATTTTTTTTTTTAAGATTAAGAGAATAATAAGGACAATTCAAACTTTAATGTTAAATAATTTCTCTTTTTTCCGTTTTATTCGAGAAAGTAAAATTAGTTCATTCGTATTTATTGAAGCAAAAACAAAGAAAACCACGAAATTCTAGATTTTATTATGCTTTTCTTTGCAGATTTCAGGATGCAATAGCAAAACCTCCATTTTAGATGCAAAATATTTTCATTTTATTACTTCTTATTCGCGAAAGTAAAAATAATATTTATATATATTCTGCTGATCAAAAACTACGAAACCCCTACAATTCAAAATCTTATGACGGTTGTTATGGACCTTCTTTTAAATCAAGAAGATAATAAGGGCAATTAAAATTTTTAATTCTAAATAGTTTTTCTTTTTTTCCCTTCTGTATTCGGGAAATAAAAATATTTTACTTATATTCAGGTGATAAAAAACATTTCATTCTACGAAATTGTAAATCTTTTAAATATTGTTTGTTGCACTCATCTTTTACAAATCAAGAAAATAATAAGGATAATTCCAATTTTAACTCTAAATAATTTCTCTTTTTTCTTTCGTATTTGAGAAAGTAAAAATTGTGTATTCATTGTCAGATAATCCGAAACATTGGAACCCACAAAATTCTCTGTCTTGTGTCGATTTCTATACTTTTTCATATGCATAAGTAATAAGGAAAGCATATAAGATTAACGACCGATAAAGAGTTTTCGCATCGATGTTTTTATGGGTTGTTTTCTCACCTTTCGGACGGCCCCTCTCCTTTCTCTTTATCCATCTGCCAGGGTTCACGGTTAAAGAGCAAAATAAATCGCATTGCAAAAGAAGGATGTTACCAGGTGACGGTGGGAGTCACAGATGCAACAGAAAACGTCTCCCCGAAAAGCGTGCAAACACGTGATGGTCTTCGGATTACTTGCGTGCCGAGAATTTCTAATTAACAGAAAACGAACACTGGCTTTAAAAAGATACCCGAAAACGATACACACTTGATGCTTAATTTGTTTCCAACCTAAGGGTTAAGAATTTTCTCGCGCCGAGCTTAATGCGGTTTGTTTCTTTTTCTGCCAGACGATTCCGAGAGCAGCAGCGAAACAACTCAGCGCTCGGAAGGACCGCAGACGATAGTAATATTCGATTTTAAAAATGAGTAGGCAGTTTTATGTTCATTTCTCGTTCACTTTCTTATCTTTTTAGTACGTGTCAAGAAACACGATAGCGGTTATAAATGTATTCTCACAGTTAAAGAATTAAGTTCTTTGTTGTTTTGGTTTGTTTTCTGGAACCTTGGATTTATACTACCGGTTTCAGAATTAAATCTCGGTTTTTAAGAAAGAAGCTAGGGCGAGAGTCATTTGCTTTTTCTGTTGTGTTGAAGTGAACTTGAAAAAGAAATCTTCTAGATTATGCTCAGTGTTGTTGTTTTCCTCGTTCGTCGTTGTTTTTCTTTTTAATTCTTTCTAGAGTAATTACGCGATAAGAAATGAGCTTTTCCCAGATTTTATCACGAGTTCTAAAATGTTTTTCTTTTTCGTAGATTTCTTTTATTATAATTTTGGTATAATTAGCTAATTTGTTCTTCACCGAAGTTGAGAATATGTAAACAAGCTTGATTTTAGGTTTGTTCTGTAGCGATTTTAAGTTTATTCTGATACGAGTAAACTGTATAAATGGTAAAATTAAATTTTAATTTGAAAATATTGTTTACCATGTTTAAAAGGCAGCAGAACATGATATTATATATGGGCTGTTATTGTTTATTGGGTTTTATTGGTGCAAAAGCCATATTTTGGCTAAACTGCACCAGACAAATGGTTTTTAATTATTTATAGAGCAACTTAAAATTGTGATAAAAATTGAATTATATATGGGAATATGTAATTTACTTTTATAAGAGCTGTTACATGATTATGTATATATATGGGAGCTGATTGTATTTTATGATTATATATGGAAGCTTATACATGAAAACAAATTATTTCATTATTATGAATATTACCTATTATTTAATTGCACTGAAAATGTATTAGTATCATTTAAAACTACATCTTTTTAAAGTGCATCAATTATTTTTAAATAAAATATAATCATATTCATTGCTGTTTAAATAACTGTAAAGAACATTGTTCAATTTTTCCTTTTACTATAAACAAGAATTGTCATTCGCTTTTAAATTGTTTAGAAGACATATATTGAAGATTTTGAGAGTAATTGAAATACGAAAGGAATTAAAACATTCCACAACCGCCCAGAAATAAAACCAGGACACAAAATATGTATACTAATTATGAACACAAGATAGATTTTTTTTATAAACAAATCAGGTGATTTTTCTCCATTTGAGAAAAGACTCTATGAAAACAAAATTTTTTAAGCTTTAAAATTGCCCCGAATCGATCAATGACATTTTAAAATTTTCTTGATGTTTTCACCCTTCCAATGTAACACATTAACAAAATTAAAACTTTTTTATTTCCCCCCCCCAAAAAAAAAAGCACAAAGAATGTTTGCCAAGTATAAATACAGAATAGAATGGTTCCTTTACAAACAAATCATATAACTTATCTCCATTTGAGAAATGATGCAACGAAAGCTATAAGATAGTTGATCTTTAAAATATGTAGGAATTGAAAAACGAAATTTAAACATTTTGTCAGCATTTCCTCTCCTTGAATGTTATAGGTACATGAAGAAAAATTTAGACGTGTCTTAACATATCAGGTACCAAATCAGAATACAAAGAATATATGCCGAATATGCCGATAACATATATATTTCGAATGGCATATGAATATTGAGTATAATGCTTTCATTTATAAATAAATCTATGATTCTTCTCCATTTGAGGAAAGACATTGCACAAACTGTAAGATTTGTTGAACTTTAACATTCACATAAGCTGGCCAATGAAACTTTTAAATTTTGGTGATATTTTCCCTTCGAATGTTATAGACACATGAACGAAATTAAAGTGTTTCTTAACATATCGGAACACAAATCAGAGTACAAAGAATGTATGCCAAATATAAGCCTCAAGTAGATTTTTTTTTCACAAACAAATCATACGATTTTTCTCTTCAACTGTGAATATATACTGCACAATTTTTTTAATTTGTTGAATTTTAAAATCTGTTTCAGATAACCAACTGTTTACCTTTCATTTATGTTTTAACCTTCTATTGTAATTGGCACTTAAAAAATTAAAGCATGTCTTATCAACCTGAGAAACAATCAGCACAAAGGATGTACGCCAAATATGAGTATAAAATAGAATGTTTTTTTAGAAAACAAATCATGCGATTTTTCTCCATCTGAGAAAAGGAATTGGGAAAACTATAAGATTTGTTTATCTTTAAAATTCAAATAATATGATGAATTATTTATTCGGTATTTTTTCCCTTGGAATGTTATTGACTTTTGAATGAAATTAAAGCGTTTCTTATTATACCAGAAACTAATCAAAACGCAAAAAAATGCATACCAGTTAGAAGGACTTAGTAGAATTTTTTTTACCAACAAATCACGGGATTTTTCTCCTGAAAAAAAAAACTGTAAAAACTGTAGGATTTATTAAACTTTAAAATACCCACGAGCTGACTATAAAATTTTTACCTTTCCTTCATATTTGTATCGTCTATTGTGATTGACACTTGAAAAAATAATTAAAGAGCTTCTTATCGTTACAGAAAACAAATCAGAGAACAAAAAATGCATAAACATTTTTTTTTTACAAACAAATCAAGTGATTTTTCTCCAACTGAGCAAATAAATGGGAAGAATTATAATATTTGTTGATCTTTAAAATTCAAACAATCTAACAAATAGAACTTTTAACATTTCTGGTACTTTTTTCTTCCCAATACTTTTTATAGATAATAGAGAAATGTATGCCAAACATACACGGTGATAAAATAAAGAAATGTATGCGTAATATACATAGTGAATAGAATACTTTTTTTACAAACATATTTTTCGAAACATGCACACTGAGTAGAATAATTTTTTTACAAATATATTTTTCGAAATGTGCGCACTGAGTAGAATACTTTTTTTTTTACAAATGTTTCTCTTCATTTGAGAAAAGATACTACGCAAGCTTTTAAATTTGTTGAATTTTCAAGCCACCCAAATTTCCAGCTAACCAACGAAAGTTTTACCTTATTTTTACCTTCGATTGTGATTGACATCTGAACGAAATTAAAGCGTTTCTTAACATCACTGAATCCAAATCAGACCACAAAGAATGAATGAAAGTAATTTGTGAAGGAAACATTTCCAAGCAAAAGAAAGAGGCGTTCCTATCAATGGAATGACAGCTTTCTACTTACGGAAGCGCACGACCCGACTGAAATTTAATCAGCAATCATTAATGCAAGGAACAAGATATTGCAGCATGCTCAACCCTGCAATCATCTAATCAAATGACGGAGTAATGATAATCATTTGCTTCTAGAAACGTGTTATTTTTCTCTTACTATTCTGGGTTTCCGTTACTTTGAATTATTGACGCATTTCGCCAAAATATCACGCCAAGAATAACACGTGTAGGATTTTTTTCGCCCTCAGTTGTTGAAAGAAAACATTTCAGTTACTTCATTCAGTGATGGAAATACCGGGCAAGATCAAGTTTATTTCCTTTTTGAAAAAATATAATGATTTATAAAAATATTTTAAAAAATCCTCATTACGTTTAGCTTATGTAGATAGTTTTCAACTCAGAATACTGTTATCCAGACTGTATATAAAATTTCTGTAAAGTTTAAAACAGAGGTACACAACCTTTTTTTGAACTGGCGCCCCCTTTTCTAATGACTATTTCAATATCGCACCCCTCCCACTCCAGATAAAGAAGAGTAATAATGCATGGTGAAAAATAAAATTAAAAAAAATTCTAATAGATAGAATATTGTTGGAATTGAAACGCTACTGAATTTCTTCCTTATTTAAAAAAAGAGGAATAAATTTTTTTCTCTTACCTGCCATAAGGACAGGCAGAGATTTTGATGATACAAAATAATTCAAAATCAACAATTGCTTTCTAAATAAATAAATTGACTGTTTCAGAGACCCATCAAAACGCATACTTAATTATAATAAAAAGTATTTTATTAAAATTTAAAGAATTCAAATTTCTAACCTAACTAATGAGAAGGCTGAATTTGATGTATTTTAAGGAACCTCTAATATCACGCTCGATTTCAGTTAAAAACAATCGCAAGTGGCCGCTTTCAGTAATATGGAGCCGATTTCTCTTTTTCGCTACCAATGTTGCCTCAGCTCTGAATCTACGTTCTTCTAAATATGAAGAGAGGAATACTATCAGAAGTCTTTGAACAATTGACCATAATCCTGAATGTAGTTGCGAAATAGACTTCTGCACCCAAATTTCTTGAATTTAATTTTTAGATCTTCATTTGTCGTTGGTTCTATTAGTTCTTCTTCCAACTGAGCTGATCCTGCTGTGTTGACATTGGAAAAATGATCCAAAACCCAGTCAGGTATGTCCATGCTTAAAATGTCCTGGAATAGCTCCTTGAAGTTTTTATACACTACATTTGGTTAATCCTCTATCACCCCTCCATGTCATATCAACGCCCCCTAATTTTGTGTGGGTCTTTTACCACCCCCCTGAAAGCTTCAAACGCCCACAAGGGGGCATTATTGCCTACGTTGGGGACTTCTGGTTTAAAATATAAGTTTGATGAACAAATATATGATATCAGATAACTAGTTATATTTAACAAGTTTTTTTTTCTTTTTGAAATTTCATATTTAGAACTAAAACAGAAATTTAATTTTTACTTTTCCATTTAAGAAATCTGCAAAGAGTAGGAAAATTGCAACTTTCGGAACAATTCAATCGCGAAATTTTGATGAATTTCCAAGTTTAAAACTTCTTACTCTGAAATCATGCCAACCAGTTTTGGAATATTGACAGTCTATTAACGAAATAATAGGAAAAAGCAACTAACTAAACGAATAAAGCTCTATAATTACAGATTTCTATCAATAATTGGTTTCAACATGAAAATCGTATATTCCTATCAAACTTTTAGTGAATTCCGACTTCGAGTGAAGTTCAGAAGTTTCTCGGTCTATTAGGTTTAGGGTACCTGATTGTAGTGTCTTAAAAGCTTAAAGAGTTTGATGGATGGAATTTATCTTATGATTTTATCATCAAAATTGCTGATATTATTCAAATTTTTATACGAATCCGCATACGATGAAAGATCTGATCGTCGATCCATCTGTTTATTCATGTACATATAATAACGGTAACACAAAAATTCATCTACTTAAATAATTCAAATGTGGTTCATAGCTTTGTAATTACAATTGAAAATGTTTAATTTTGGCAACATACTGATTAGAAGTCTGCTTATAATCCTTCACAAATCAGCTACAAGTTACCGTAATAAGCATAAATGCTTTATTCATAGAAATTAAGATGTATAAGTTGTAGGGGAACATATATTGATCAATTTATTCCTTCTTTAAAGGTTACTTTTTCAGCTTTCGAAACCAGTCATAAAAACAGAAAAACTGAAACAGGCTTATTAAAATTAAGCAAGTGTTTGTGTTAAATATGATCACATTCAAGAAAAAAAGGCATAAATGTTTCCTAACTTTTATACATAACTTTATATAAGGAACTTTTTATATTTACAATTACTCTAATTAAATGTTTAATATGCACATGTGACAAGTTTAAAAAAAATGTTTGTTGCATAAGCACATTATTTCAAAGGCTTCCTTTGATTATTAGTGAGAATATAACTGTTTTGCTATCTTCTCTATACACAGAGTAATCTAGAAAGTATTTTTAAACTCATTAAATTTAAATGGAGTCTTATATAATCAGAGAAATAACCTGTACTTAAAATAAATAGATTATGCTGAATTCATTGAAATAGTCTAATGGCAAAATAAGAAAGTAAAAAAAACCCCTCAAAACTAAAGGGAATCAATCAGAAAGTTCAATTAGAAATAAGTATAATATGCCATTCTAAAAAAACACTCGGAAAAGTTATCTGAAAAAGTAACGGAAACAGTTGTGAATAAAATTATAAACTTTCCATGACTTGAAAGAGGGTTCGTCTAAAATGGTAAAATGTATCATCAACCCTTCATCCGAGAGTCCATTTTTTAGGTTTTATAATAGTTATTTTATTTACTTTATTCGATGCTTAGATTTCACTTCTCTATTGTTCAGTTCAGAAAAAAACTGTATGATAAATCCGAGAATGCAATTTTCAAATTTTAGGACGAATTCTTTTTTCAAGTCACGAGAGATCGCAAACATCTCCAATTTTAAATGATAATCCTCATGATTTTCCCACAATGTTTTTATTATGGTATAATGTATATTTTTCTTATTGGACTCATCTGACTGAACTCTTTTATTTTTTGAGAAATTCTTTTCTATTTACTTAAATCGCCGTTAGAGACACTTTAATTATTAGAATA
Source organism: Argiope trifasciata (assembly GCA_026543055.1). Taxonomy (NCBI): domain Eukaryota; kingdom Metazoa; phylum Arthropoda; class Arachnida; order Araneae; family Araneidae; genus Argiope; species Argiope trifasciata. Next base: position 992,870 of record JAPMOQ010042254.1, on the reverse strand, counting down.
AAATGAGCATAAGCTCTTTATAACAGATACACGCTACTTCCTTGACTATCCTAGACTATATCTATCTATCTATCTATCTATCTATCTATCTATCTATCTATCTATCTATCTATCTATCTATATATATTAGTAATATAACCCCAGTAAAAAAGAACAAATTAGAATCAAAATTACAACAAATAGAAAAAAGAATTCCACCTGAAGACTTTTTCCAGGGTCACCCTCAAGCAAGGATTCAAAATAAGGAATTTCTTTTTGAATCCTTACCTGAGGGTGACCCTTGAAATAGTCTTCAGGTCACATTCTTTTTCTATTTTTTGTAATTTTGATTCTATTGTACGTCTTTTTACTTGGATTATATTAATAATTTATTTAGATTCATCTGTATTTTAGTAATAGCTGCATTTGCGCTTACTAAACACAATGATAATTTTGAAGGAATGTATAAGAGCATCAAAGTATAAGATTTTAGTTTAGTTTTAGTTTAGTTATATTAACGCCCCGTTTTGAAGCAACACGAGGGCTATTTTGGGACGGACCTCGTAATTTCGAACCATGGCCAGATGACGAGGATGACACCTGAACTGGCACCCCCTCTCCACACCACGCCGCACCAGCGGGAGGACGTTTGGCTTGACAGATTTAACGTGCAAGAGACCCCCTCATACGACGGTTCTTCGGTGGAATCAAGTCTCGAACGTGAAACCCTCTGGTTCCGAAGCCGAGACTTTACCACCAGACCACCGCGACCCCAAAGCATAAGAATATTCATTGATGTGATACACACTGACAACATTCCTGAGAGGCAAAGGAAGCCCCTACGTGTGTGAGGGAAGTGTAATTGATACATTATGGCCTTAGTGAGATGTGCAATACTCACTACAGAAATCCTAAGTGCTATTATTCCCATTCTTTTTCAAATATTTAAAAATAAAATTCTAATAGCTCACTAAGTAATAAAGTTATTTCCAAACCCTTTCCGAAACTGCCAATTTGCAACTGGTAGGAATGTCTTTTATATTTACCAATTTTGGATTCTATTTTGCAATTTTTTCTCCCCATTAATTTTTTGCTTTAAATTTGGCCTTGTGCAGACATTTAATTTACATTTAATATTGAAAAGCTTTTCTTTTTTGAATACAGATTAAATAATACGCTATACATTTTTGTATAAATTTTTAATCCTTCTTGATGAATATTTTTCAGCTTCATCAAAAACAGTATAGGTTACTTTTTAATTTAATTAAATGCATTCCACTTTAATTGTTTGAAAAATAGGGAAGAAAAGTTCCAGACTGTTAAGCTGGGATATTGGCTTTCTCTTCTTTTAAACAACTATTAAATTAAATCACTGCCGCAAGCTAGATGTACAAAATGGCTAGTTTCACGTAAAAGTAAAAAAAATTAATAACATTATTATTATTGATTAAAATTTTGAAAAAGTCTACCGATATTCTTCCAATTACATGATAATTTAATGTCCTGCTTACCAATATTATATTATATTTTAAAACGTGTGGTTTTTATTTGTTTGGATATTGTGAATGAAATTCTCTCAAACTTGCGATTTCCATCATATTCATAATCCCAGAAGTCATTGGTTTGACACAGAAGTTTAGAAATAGTTGTGATCTAAGTTGTTGTTGTAGACATTTGAATTGGGTCCAAAATTAGGTGGCCCTTCTTCAAAATAGTTCTCCTGTTGTTTCTAAATCGACTATATAACTAAACTAACTCAGAACAAATGCCAAGTATGACATATGAATATTTCTTACTAATATGAATGAACGTTTCTTTTTCTTTGTCCTTAAAAGTTATCGTTTTTCAATAAAATAATTAGTTTCATGGAACAATAATACAGAATCCAATATCCCTCCCCCTCAAAAACAAATATAAAATGTTTTCATCATATTTAATAGCATCTACCTTTGCTTCAGATTTTTCAATTTTTAAGTAATCTTCGAAGTGAAATACTGCCAAACTGATGGTTTAAATTTTCCTTACAGATCCAGAAGCATTAGATATCGTGTGTGCTGAGATGTTTCACCAAATTATTCCATCTTCAAAATCTACTCCACAGCACTCAAAAATTGACGTGAGTTTCATCGAATTAAAATGTAACATTCAGCAATTTTGCCTGACTAAATCAAAATTGTTTAATACTCAAGAATTCTGACAGTTATGACGAAAAGTGCACGTGCCTGATTTTGTTCCAGAATGCTCGGCATCTTTTATAGACATCATGAGTGTAATATCGCCAAGCTGATGACTTACCCCTTTTTTTACATATCCAGAAGCAAATCCAGATGACACGTGTGCTGAAATGTTTCACCAAAACATTTCGTCTGTAAAATCCGCTCTTCACTGCTAAAAATTTGACAGCAGATTTCAATGAACTCATATATGGTGTTCAACACTTTTTCTCTGAGTACATGTGTAACTGTCTAATTTTGTTCCAGAATGCTCGGCATCATTGTGGATATCGTGTGTGAAATATCGCCAAACTGGTGACTGCCGTCACCGCCCCAGATAGCTGTCCAAAAGGTGTGGATGACACGTGTGGGCAAACTGTACGTTTTCGCCAAAATATTCACTCTTCAAAGACCACCTCTTCACTATTCAAAAAGCGGGCAGCCGGCTTCACAGCAAAGTATCAATTAAGGTGTTAGACAAGAATCAAGGATGTGTTAGTGTGTCAGCGCCTTGTCAGGAGAGTCGGCATGTACACATTCTCTCCTTTTTGCTACATTATCCAACAGATTATTATTCAATGACTATTAGTGTCAGTTTATTGCAGATGTTAAGAAAAGTGAAGGTTTCATGTTTTATAGATGACCAGCTCCAGTGTATCATTACCACCTGTGCGAACCTTTTTCGGAACTTTAGGTGTTACGGTGGGGTGGAGGGATGAGCTTGAATTCAATAAGCCAAATACGTTAGCATGCAAGTTCGTTCCGTGCGTCCTTAATGACGAGTAGTTGAAAGTCAATGACATCACGATGATGACGGATGAAAGAAAATTTGCCTAAGGATAGCCGGTTGTTATTCATTCATTGATAATTGAATTTCGGTCGCCAGTGCATCTTAAGCACGATGTAGTGATTAGCATCATAAAGTAATGCCTTTTTGTAATTGAAATTTGTATCCATAAGCTTTTTTCTCATAAATTAGCTTTGTAATTATATTAAAAGACTTTTAATAACGTCCTTAAATAAGAATTAGGACCGAATCAATGATATATTGAATTACATGCAGTGAATAGTTTTTCCGGATTTTGTTTCTTCAAAAAAATCCATAGGCAATAAATATTAAGTTCAGATATAAGAGCTTCTGGGTATTTTTTTCACACGGACTTAAGACTAAGTTGCTTTATATTAAGGAGATTAATGGATCTTTTGAAAACGCAGAGGTAAAATATTAGTATCAGAGCAGTGATTTTCAACTTGAGATACATGCATAATCAAGGAAAATGAAATTATTTTAATTGATACACGGATAAAAGTAGGTCATGTGAACATTGATAGATAGTCACAAAATGAAAGAAAAGATAATGTATCGAATTCAAATAATATTTTCTTAGAACAAATTAAGATAATTAAATTGTATCTGAAATAATTATAATTAAAGAAAATTTTGAATCTTATAAATTTAGTTTTGATATATTTGTAATGGGTAGACTCAGTGCTTGTCGCAAGAGATGTAATAAATAAAAGATATTTTAATAAAAGATAATAAAAGATATTTTAATAGTCTTTATACAAAGCGGTTTTAAAGATCCTTTTAAGTGTGCTTAAATATACATTTTAAATTTAATTAAAAATACTTAACTGTCAATATACATTTTTTTTGCAAAGATATTAAACATAGCCAGCGGGAATAGTCTCTCAAAAAAGTGTTATTCCTGAGAACACCTTACGTGGCACTGGCATACAATAATTATAAAATATTAACTTTGGGGATAACTTCAGCGCGACAGAATCTTTTGCGTCACCCTTCTCGAATGTTTTGGTTATAAACTTCTGGCATGTGGATAACATTATTTAAAAACCGAATTTAAGTTATAGGCGCATTTTTATCAATCGATTTAAAGCAAAATTTGGCTCAAAACTGCACTCGTACTCAAAATCTCGTTCCGAATTTGATATATTAAATCATTGAATTTTTGAGTTATTACTGTTACATGTTTCTGAAAATACAGACTGATAGATAGTCAATTCCTTGTTGGATTTGGCTCAAAATTTGATAGGTATCCACACTATAGATGTATATTTTACTATCTAGCTCTCTTGGTTTTAAAATTATTTTGTTAATTTACATACAAATAGCCGGTCACATGACTTTTTTCTGATCGAACTTTACTCAAAATTTGACAAAAATCTGCAAATTTTGCATAAAAAAACCGTATACCGAATTTCAACCTTTTATCACAAATTGTTTTGAGTTACTCTGGTATAGATAGACAGACATTTTCTAAAAATGGGTATTTCGAACTCAGGGAGGTCTGAAACTTGAAAATTCGTAAAAGTCTCGAGTTCGAATTTGTTTGACGATTATTATTCTTTTTTGTGCTATCTATATGAAAAAGAAAAAAAATGTCTATATATTAAAGTGTTATTATTTTACTTATATGTAGAAGTTAATAACTATACATAGTAAAAGGGATTGGCGGATGAGAAGTGTTGATAGTTTAAAGGAAACGCAAGTAAAAAAGAGTTCAGACATACTGGTTTAGAAGAACGATAATTTTGAGAGAAATCATAAAGTTTTTACCAATGATCGTTGTTATTCATGTCACGATTTGATAGCGACATGAATTGTAAGCTTGTATATCGTATAAACGCGACCAAATCATGACAAGAATACCAAATGGTATTTGCTTAGTGAATAATTAAATCAACAAAATATATCTGCATCTTACCATTCTAATTTTAGTATTCTAATAATAACTATCTTTCTATGTATAAATATAACGTAGGTGGCACATAAGTCACTCTTATTATTTATTCCTGAACAGTAAACAATCAAATGTAAACAAATCTGTATACGAATTCGCAGATTTTTTCACTGGACGTTTTTACAGCTGCACTTAATTCAACGCTTCATTAATTAAATTGAAATAAAAATGAAAACAACGAAAGTAGAAAATATTATTAGATATGATCTGGAAAAGGCGTGCCAAAACTCCATTCAGTCAGAGGAAACAAGGTGTTGAAAAAACCAAGAAATAGACTTCAAAAAGAAAGTTTCATCGAGCGAGAAAATAGTTTTAATCGTCATCGGATGGGTAATCATTATGATTTTTATAGAAATTGATTGTCATATCTTCGAAAACTCGAAAAAATTGCCTCTTTACTAATATTTATTTAACTATATGCAATATTTAATTTTAAAAAAATTATACTGTAAAATGTTTTCGATAGTTTACAGTCTAAAAAGGAGAGTAAACTGATTATCAAAAGCAATTATTTGACATTGATAGTAACAAAAAATTATTAGATCATGAGTTACTTACTAAGCAAAAATAAGATTTTGAAGTTCTTCATAGACTTTGAAATTTTTTGAATATTTATGAAATAAACATTGCAGATATTTCCGAAATTTGTATAAATATTAAAAAAGTATCTGAAAAAAAAATTTCAAAAAGAAATTGAATGAAAATAAATATCTTTACAATTCAAATATATTAAAATTAATGAAGAAAATATTAATAAAAAAGAAAATAAATAATTAAAAAATATATATAAAAGAAGCTAAAACATACGGAAAAACTAATCTTCTAAAATAAAAAAATTGCATACGTATAAATTTTATAGCATCATCGTTGTAAAATGAAAATTAATTTTTTGCTATATTTAAATTAATTTTTTTGCTACATGAAATTTTTAAATGAAATGAAAATTTTTATTTAACAATTTCCACAGATTTGTCAAAGTAAGTGGTATATAAAAGTTTTTCGATAAAAAATTAAATTTTTCAATAAAATTCATTAAGCTTTCTCAATGATTAAATTTCACTAACTTCATATTTGCATTTTCACAAAGAATTTTGTTTTGGGTTTAATATTTTATATATTATTCTAAATGAAAGCTGTATATGAAATTGAAATATTTATTATATCTGATCTAACGAATAAAACAAATACTAACCAATTAAAAACCTATTTTGAATATTTTTTTAAACTCAAAATTTTCGTTCAAAAAGAAATGAATAGAAGTTGAAAATTAAAAAAACTATTATTCTAAGCATGAATAGAATAACTGATGTTAAAGAATAAATTTCCAAAATAATATATATGTAATTTTGCTATAGTAAAAAAATTATGTAATTCATGATTTACTCTACAAACTTAATTATTGGAGCTCTCTACACATAACGCTTTTTTAAAAATCTTATATGCAATTTAGATTATATCTCTAATTCAGTATTTCAGAAAAAAATTAAAATATCTATTAGATAAAATTTAATTTTTGCAAGATATCTTATTGTCTTTTGCAAAAATATATTCAACAAATTCACATCAAAATTTTGGAATTATTAAAAATAATACTTATATTACTGCAAAGGATCAAGAAATGCTTTCAAAAGAAATTTATTTATATAGGATTATTGAATTAATTCTGCTGTTTAAATTGTTCTTCTTTTCATAAAAACATCTAATGGCAAAATTTTACTTCACTTCTCACAAACAAAATCAGAAAAGCTTTCATGCATTTTTCATTCAACAAGATTCTAAAATAAAACTTTCTAAAATTGTTTCCGTTTCCAATATGAATAACAAAAGATAAAATTTTTCTTCATTCATTCTGAAAAATAAAATGAAATAAGCATTTTTGTGCACTCAACACTTCTATAAGATTCTAGAATAATCCCCTTTTTAAGATGCTTTCATTTTTTATCTGAATACAAAATGATAAAATTTTACTTCATTCATTTTGAAAAATAAAATGAAATAAGCATTTTTGTACACTTAACAATTTTACAAGATTCTAGAATAATTCCATTTTTAAGCTGCTTCCATTATTTATCCGAATACAAAATGATAAAATTTTACTTCATTCATTCTAAAAAATAAAACAAGATAAACCTCTTTGTATTACTATAAGATTCTAGAATAATTCAATTCTTAAGTTGCCTTCATTTTCTATCACAGTTCAAAATGATAAAATTTTATTTCCTTTATTCTGTTAAATAGAATAAAAACTCCTTTCATACACTTTTTACTTCCATAAAATTTTCGAATAATTCCAGGCTTAAATTGTTTTTATTTTTTATCCGAATGCAACAAGACACAATTTTACTTCCTTCATTCTGAAATATACAATTAAAAACATTTTCGTACATCGTTGACTTCTATAAGATTCTAGAATAATTCTATTTTTAAGTTGCTTTCATTTTCTGTTCAAATACAAAACGATAAAATATTACTTCATTCACTCTAAAATATAAAATTAAAAACAAAAAAAAACCCTTTCGAACACTTTTTTTTCTATAAGATTATATAATAATTTCATTCATAAATTGTGCTTTCTTTAATCCGAATACAAAGCGATAAATGTTGCACCATTCATTCCGAAAATTATAATCAAAAATACTTCTATACATTTTCATTTCTATGCAATTCTAAAAGAATACCATTCTTAAGATGTTTTCATTTTTTATCCGAATAAAAATCAATGAAATTTTACCTCATTCATTCTAAAAAATAAAATCAAAACACTTTATATATATTTTTCGTCATTTTTTTTATTAGCAGTGAAAAGGTTTATACACTTTCTACTACTGACAATAAAAAATGACCCATTTCTATAAAATAAATAATCTCCATAAATATTTGTCCGAGCCACATTCTCCTTCGAAACGACCTACCAAGTTCAATGTTTCTTCGAACGTCGGTAGCAGTACCCTAACTCAAAAGGAAATCGTATACAATCACTTAGAAACCGTTTATCTTCGTTATCGTATTCCATTTGCACCACATACCAAATAGCACCAGACGGAAGGACAAATTTATGACTTTTCTCCTAATAAAATCAAGAAGAAAAATCCGAATAATAAATTTTGAAGAACTCTGAACTCCACCTGTATTTAACAAGTTGTATAGCGAGGTCATGAGATCAAGAGTTTTGAGAGATGTTCAACAGTTCATCACTACCTCGAAGATTTCACACCCCGGGATGTCTTTGTGGCGTTATATGCCACGGATAGGCAACCATCACACCGATTCGAAACGGTTTCTGATTTGTAGAAATTGCAAACTTCTCACTTTAGATCTAATTCATTGAAGCACATAATCGAGCTTTTATTGAAGGCTCTCCTCTGGTGGCAATTAACCTGAATTATTTTTCAGAGAACGCTTTAAATGTAGGCTTATTTATTAGGAATTTCAGAGTATAGATACTACCTCCAAGCTACTACTACCAATTTATATTTAATTTAAAGTGATAATGTTTTTAGATAAGCATAGTTTCTATGAATTATGAAATATTTTGGTGCAAATCCATAGATTCTAAGAGAATTCATAACTTTACAGAACATATCGTTTACGTACAGCTACCATATTTAGCCTATAATTTGATTTTGAAAAATGTCTGTTATTGGAGTTATTTTGGTATTGGTAATATGCCTGAATTAATTTTTGAAAGAAGCTTATTAAGCATACATATGTTATGAATTTTGAAATAATGCAACCTCCGAGCTACTTATATATATTTATATTTTATTATAGCGTAATAATGCTTTTAAATAGGCACAATTTTTATAAATTACGAAAAGAGACTTTGATGTTAATGCATATCTGTAGATTTACAGATCTATAATGTATGCCATTTACCCAAAACTATTAAATTTAACATATAGATCCTTCTTTGATTAAAAATTGTTCAAATATAGAGTTTGCCGAAAAAAGGGGATTTAAAAACTTTAAATTAAATATTTAATTAATTAAACTTATTTGAATCTAAAAAATTTTCCTCATTGATTTCGGGCAAAGAAACGGATAAAAATGATATTTAATAGTGATGATTTAAGTGTTGATACCAAGCTGCAATTTTGGTATAAATATCACCCATAAATTCATCTTCCTAGATTGTTGTGCTTCAAATTATCTTTTATATATTCATTGCCGATAGGCCTATGGAGGCAAAGAGAAAGATTTAATCCAAAATTCAATCCAGATTTATAAGTCTAATGACAAACCGTATACCAAATTTCACCCATGCAGATAGCTGTCTTTTTAAAATATCATGTTGATACTCACACGGATAGACATACACCTAAGACTCAAGCTTTAAAAGTATTCAGAATAAGTTTAAATCCATAAAGAAATATTATTGAACCAAGATTCGTTTTTTTTTTTCTTCTTTTCCATAAGAGCTTTAACGAACTAAATTACGTAAAAGCCATAATTGCTAGTCAATCACATTTCAGAGAATGAAGACATCTTCTTCATTGCATTTAAGTCTTCCATTTCAGTTAAATTTATCAGTTGGCCCCTTAGCAAAGCGATTTAACCTGGCGGAATTCCATCTTCGCCATTGCACGTATCAAATAAAGACGTACAGTAACAAAGTAATTAAAATGTGCACCATGTAATCGTGTGATACGCCATATATCAGATAAACGCCAACAAAAGAATTCCGTCTGAGCGAATTAGGAATGAATACACACCAACACCAACAATAAAAACCGATGTCTTCAATCAGTTGATCCTGGCAAGAGTTTTCTGGTTTCTGTATGAGATAGGCGTACGGCATGACAGTCTTTGAAGGAATAGCCAAGGGTCAAGGTTCACAACGAATCAAGTGAAAACTGGGGATTGGTAACTAAATAATATACGATTGCATGTTCATCCGTTTGTAGTGAGAATGATCTCGAGTGGATATAGGATAAATGCCTGGTCCATGAGCCGAGATTGAAACAGAAGTAGATTTAGCTGCTTGTAGTAAATTTTTCTGTCATTTGGTCTGTCTTGAGCTTGATGCATAGCTTAGGTAGATAAATTTCTCGTTTCGCGTTGGGAAGTAATTTTTCATTTCTTTATGATAAAAAAATAAAAAGCTGTATTGAATACAGAAAAAAAGGAAGTGTATTTATATGAGATCCATAATCTTCTATTCGGTTTAACTTAGGAACTTGGCGAATATAGAAAAATGGGAAATGGAAACAAAAATTATTGTATTTTAATGCACATCATTTTATTAAAAGTTTTCGGAATACTTATAAGTTAATAAATTTGAATTTAAATTTTTGTCTAAACTCTATAGACTAAAAATAATTTTTTTAATACAAATTTTAAAAAATTTATCAGAGCTTCATTTTCTAATAGCTATTCCAATGAAAAAGATTTAAATTATTTCATATCGAAACTATTATGTGAAAACGTAGAATGCCATAACTGCCAGAAAAATGTATTAATTCAAAGAACGTATAAAAATTTGTTTTATCTGCTTTTAAATTGACTTTCTCATAATGACGTTTATAAGCCGATAGCTCCAACTATGAAATCAAAATTTCGTATATTTTACAATTTTCAGCGTAGTGTTTGACGAGAGATACCTTGATTTGAAATCAAAGACGTATCTATGGAGTCATATCTAAAAATAGAATCATCGATTGAATACTAATTTATCACTTTCTAAGAATAATACAAAAACTATAACTATAGTTTTTTCACTTAATTTTCATAATGAAAGTTATAAAAATGATGATTTTTTTCTTTTACAATTCTTTATGCTTCAACCATTTTATAACTAAAAGTAAAATACTTTTTTTGTTCATATGCTTGAAAATACGATACCTTTTTTTTACTGAATAATTTATACGATTTATTTACATTCGTTTTACTTTTATTTTCACAATATGAAAGTTATTTATTTCCTCATTGTATATTTTGGTGTGGAATTTACTAATAATAATATTTGTGACTATAAATACTATTTACTGAACGTTTAAAAATGTTTCAAAAGGCAACATAAATTAGAAAAGTTTCTTTTCATACAAATTTCTTCCTTTTGTCTTAAGTTTTGTTATATTTTAGTAGTAAAGTGTTTTAAAACTTACATTTAAAACTTAAATTCCTTTCCAAGTCTTTGCAATAATATTTTTAAAAAATTTTACGGTTATGTGTTGGTAATAAATTTTCGGCAAATATATTTACGTTAAAAAGTAACAAAACGTACTGATTGATTATATCAGATTGAATCCTAGATTATATATTATACATAAAACAAATTAATGATGCAATTTACTAGTAAGAGAATTAATACCTTTTTATATAGAATCAGGATGAGTGGTTATTCAATAATCCTACTTTTTCTTAAAAAGTTTTTATTCTCAAAAATCAAGTGATATATTTGATCCAATTGAGTTTCAATGCATTCCTCCTTTAAGCATTGATTTACAGAATTTAGGCAACGAAAAATTATTTTATACGAATACCATGAATTTTTCAAGAAACGGTTCCTTATTTATAAATTTTTATATTCCTTTAAAATATCGTAGAGATTTTCTAGCTAAAGTTCCAAAACAACATCTGTTTTACATTTAAAATAGAAAACATGAACTTCGAAAGCAGGATAGGATTAAATCGTATGGGGACTGTTAGATCAAGTACATATTATCCCATTTTCGAACTTTCAATACCATATACAGTTTTTTGATATGTGTTTATTTTTTTTATCTATATAAGCAATTTTATAGTAAAAAAGTATAGCACGCTAAAATAGCAAAGAATTTAATAGTGAATTTTATTCAAAAGACTTGATATCAATGTTTTTTTTAAAACTACAGCCAGTTACCCCCATTACTACAGAACTAAGCCTTATTTAAAGGGAAATGTCAAAGAGTTGTCGGTAAAAAAGTATTTAAATTTAAAAATAATTTTAAAGAAAATGGTGAAAATAAAAAAATATATATATATTTGTTAGAATTGATTAATTTCTGAATTAATTAGTCAATTGTCAACAAAAAGTAATTACATGAAATGCAAGCAAATATCGAAATATAAAGCACGTGGAGAATAAACATATATATATTAAGGATAAATTATTTCAGTTAAAATAAATTCAGCTCTTAAGTCGCATAAAAATACGAAATTCAATCATTTTAAAAATGAGGGGAAAAAACTAAAAGTAGTATTACGTAAACGAAATTGATTTAAAGAAATCTAGTTATTGTTTCATAGTAAGCAGGAAATATATGGTTAAAAGGTTTATTCTTGATAAATGTATAGCTTTATAAATTAAAACTATACATTTATCAAGAATTAAAAAGCAACACAATATATAAACCTAACAAAGATGATTAAATATTAATATTTTTAGAGTATTGTCTTAAAGATATCTGATTTTAAGTATGATGTTCGAATGAGGTGCTCTTGTAAAACAAATGAAAGCACAACATTGAATTAATCTGAATATAAAACTAATATTAATTAATATTATGCTGAATATAATTTTAGGTTTCAGATAACCTAAAAAGTTGCATTTTTTGCTTATTTGAAAATTCGACCTTGTTTGGATCTATTATTAATAATTATCTATTTGGATAGTCTGTTTAATTTAACACTACATATGGCTTCCTTCTTTTTAGCTAGAATTGTGAAAATATATAAAAATGTATGCAAGAAAAATTCAAAAAATAATTTATAAAGGCTAATATTGAAGTTCAATTTATGCTACTTTATAGAAAATGTATGTCATTTCGGTCATGAGAACTCTTTTGAAAAGTTAAACACCAAGTTAAACAAAAGTTAAACATATTCTTGTCCATTCATTTCAATGCATGTTATGTCATATTCAATGAAAGAAATAAGGATTTCAGAATATACTTTATAAAGTAAAGAGAAAAAAAAATCGTGGGAAAATTATAATTTAAGGAAACTCAAAATGTGGAAGCAAATATTTATATATTTTTGCTTCTCTTGTTTTCCATCTGAGCATTGAAAGTTGTGCTGAAATTTAATGAAGCAGACATTTAATGGTATTTATAGACAATTTTTATTAAAAAAATGGAAATAACAGATTTTATAAAAAGTATTATGATGAAAAAATTGAATTTGAGTCAGTGTCGGGTAAAGTTAGCTTTCAACTAAAGGTGCAATAACTAATCTCGAATCAAAACCGAAATTGCATAGTTACAGCTTCTTTTACATTTTTTTAAGAATTGAAATTAATAAAGCAATAAGTTTTATACCTCAAAAATTCTATAATTCGACGATTTCCGAAAGATAAAGTCCATCTAATTATTGTTGCATCTCTTTGTCTAATATATTTATCTTTTATTATTACAAATTAGAGTTATACTATCCTATTATCGGGTATGTTACGGTAACAATTATCTTCATTAGATTATTTTAATTTGTTTGGAAAAGTCATACTTAATTAATGATTAAAAATCAATAATCAGGCATTAATTAACTGTCAGAGTATTGATTTTTTTAAATTATTGTTTACATTACTATTTAGTTATCTACAATTAGTAAATTAATACTGTATTTTAAGAAGGCAAACATGTAAACGATAGTAGCAGCTTAGTTATTTTAATTCGAATCCTGTTAAAGCATAACTCAGTAAAGAAAAAAAAATGATGCTGCCCTGGTCTGCTGATTTACAACAAGCATAAGCGCAATTTTTATTTTATCCCCCAAGAAAAATGATATTGGAACTTATTTAGCTTAAAATTAGTTGGCGCCCAAGGTGTGAAACAGTTCAAGCTAGTCGTAAGATAGCAGCGATCTGTCATTCGAAGTTGGGACAACTAAACAGCAGTTGGAAAATAAGAAGGATTCTTCCTTCGGCTTTCGACCACTTTTCATTTCTTAATGAGCTCTTTGATGTATTAACTGCTCCGGGAGAGGTGGATCGGACAGGAGGCCCTTTTTCTTTTTACCAGGGATGAAAAATTTTAATTTTGCAATATCCTATTGGGAAATAGTTAAGTGCTCTTTCGATAAGATGATAGCAGATTAGCATTGGCCGTTGCTGATTTAATGTAATGAATTTATACTGAAGCAGAAGTTTTTTAGAGTCAGAAAAAAGAATTTATCAATTTCTCATTGACCAATAGGTATACCAGAATAGGAAAATGAACATGCAAATTAGATGTTAATGAATGCTAAATGCAAGAATATATAATGAAATAAAAATGAATATTTTTTAAAAGTACTTTTGATTTATGAATTCAGCTGCAAATTTTTTGAAAATAAAAAATATGTCGTAAAGAAGAACATTACAAAAATGCGATGTGATGATAAAAATACTATAAGTGGTTTAAGAGTTTCAATAATATCTAACTTTTGAAATACGTTTAAATCATTATACATATGTTATGAGAATCATTATATCTGCACTTCTATATATATTAGTATTTTTAAAATGTTTCCTCTATGATTAAATATTTTCTATGATTTAGCTTATTATTAACAGAGAATTTGAAAATTTTTTCTTATTTGTAATTGATTTTTAATTTATTTCATTGCTTTTTATTGCAAATATTATAAAATAAATGAATATTTTTCGCAAATTCATTAAGAAACAAGGAATTAACATGGCCGATGCAAGTCCAATGTTCAAACCTGCTAATTGTTTAGACAATTTTTATAATACGCATGATACAATTTATGGATAACATCGACCCTCTCAATACTATCAAATCGAAAAATTGTGTCGTTAAAGTTGTTAAGAACTAATAATGGACAGGAAGAAATAAGAAGAAATTTGTATCACTTTTTGGTTCTTTTATAAAGAAATTTTTGTCTATAAAATCATTCAAAATCAAACACTCGCATACGCATGCAGAAGAGATTTCATTAATTATCACAAAATATCATTACATTAAATTCAGTTATCCATAGCTATATGATAGAAATATAGCATGTAAGGAACCAATGTTATATTTGTTATTAGAACTTTAAATAACATTTGAAAAAATGTATTTAAAAAAAATACAAATACAAACATGCGTTTTTAATTTTTTTTAATGTAATGTAATTTTATATGGAATAATATAATAACTAAATATTCATCCAATTATTTATTTTTTGTTTGTTTTTATTGATTTTAGAAATTCTGATAAGCTGTTTAAAATTCTTCATGAATGATTCGAATTTTCAGATAAGCAGTCTTGAGTATTGTACTTTGTCTTCAGTACAAGTATTAATTTTATGCTAGATTGCTTTAATTGTATTGATTTCAAAACATACCGTAAGATACTCAATTTATAATTGTGGCAAATATTGTATTTTTAAAACTGTTTTTGCCTTTATTATGCTTTTTTACATTGTGTGTCAGTATGATGCTATATTTTGTAGGTTGACCTAATTATGTAAATAAATATTAGAAATTAAAATTTATTAGAGGTTGAGATGTAGGCAGCTTAGTAAGGAGAGAATTAATTTTAGTTAAAAAATTTTATATCTCTTATTGTTTGAAATCAAACTTTCTATTTTCATTATATATTTCTTTCTTTTATTGATTTTGTACATAAATCAATAGATTTAATTTCAATTTAACATTCTGTGATTTTTTTTCAAATCTCAGATAAGCTACAAACAAAATGCAATTGTTTAGTCAGAATTCTAATAAATTTTTTTTCAGATGAAAAAAGCTACAATTCAATTTATTAGTATTTTTTTCGTTAAATTCAGTAATAATAGTTTTAAATTAATTTTTTGTTAATACTAATTAATTTTGAAATTATAAAATAATCATTTTAAGATGGTAAAAGTATTCTATGCATTGTTCATCACAGTAAAATTCAAAAATTAATATCCAAATAATTTCATGTTACCTATATGCATTAATTTTTTTTTTATTTCAAGAAAATTTTCCTTATTTTCTTTATTCACATAATATATCTTTATTTTTTATAACTTTTTCTAACTTTCCTTGCCTTTGAGAATCGTACATTTAAACTCGTTATTTTTAAGTGCTTACTCCCCATTATAGACGCAAAAATAGAAAATCATTTCTAAAAAATTAATAAATATCTGGAAAACAGTTAAGCAGTGATATGAATTTTGATTACAAAATATCAATGAATTATTTAGAAATGTCAAATATGAGATTCTTTGACTTTTCTTGACGAATTAATGACCTTGTTCTTTTAATTTCGAAAAGTTTACAACTGTGGTTTTGATTAAAAATTTAAATATATGCAGTGCATGTTTTTTAATATTTCCCTAAAAGAATAATTTGACAAGTTAATTAGAAATGAATGAATTTGTATGCAAATATTTCGCATAACTGACAGTCGACTAATTAATGCCGAAGCAAAACAAAATTTCATGAATCAGTATATAGTTTTTATGCTCATTTTGTACATGTTTCTTTGTTGTTATTTATTAATTCCTTTTTAATCTCAATAAAATGTATTCTTTTCACTTTTCATACTGGGAAATACATCTTAATATTATTATAAATGTCCGTAATACGGGTGATTATACTCAAAAAAAGGAGACACAAATCTCTAGTAAGAAATGTCGAAGCGTGATAAAGATTTAATTTGATTTATTAATATTATATTATTCCTATTTATAATTAACTTCTAATTGTAGTAATTATAAAGTTCAAATACAGTCTTGTAAAATCACTATGACATGATTGAATATAAAAATAGCATGATATCACTATGACATGACTGAAATAAAATAAAATAAAAATGTATTCAAATCAAGGAAAAGATTTTATTAAAAAAAGAAATTGATGTAATAAAAAGCTAAATTTTTGAATTTTAAAGTAGGACAAATACGGATTTTCTGTAATTTTTTTCACCAAAGTGAAAGGCAAGATTTTAAAATTTCGATTCATTTTGAACTAAAAATTTAAACAAATATTTTGGAAGGAATTTCTTACTGATCATTTCTTATGTTAAAACTAACTAGATGCTTCTTTTGGTAGTCCAAAGCAGCTCTTCCTTGTGTAACTTTCTATAAATTTTTCATCACGCATAACTTAAAAACAATAATAAATAGCACCCAGTTTATAAATGTTAGCATGTTGTTCATATGAGTTTTATACCTCCCTCTCAGACATACCGAAAATGACGGAGTACTTGAATGGCTGTTCTAAATTATAGTCCCAGTGGCTACCCCTGACCACAGTAAAGGCCATTCGTAGGAGGTATGTACGTCTTTGAAGTGAAGGCTACTCAACTCTGCAACTTTATTATACCTATCCAAGAGGATAGAACTACCATCATGCCAAAAATTTCCCAAATTCCCAAGTAATTGTAATGGAAGTTTAATAAACCCGATAACAATCTCAAGGTTAGGTGAACACTTTAGTTTTGCGGTTGTGTTATCAGGCTACAAATCCAAAGGTTGCGAGTTCGATCCTCGTTATCGCCAGTAGCTTCACTGGTGACCTAGGACGATAAGAGGAAAAAGACACAACCTTCGTGCATCTGTTGAGGCTCCCTCTGTCAGAATTTTTTTAAAAAAAGCAATAAATAATCTCCCAATGAATAAAAATAGGTGATAAATAATCAGCCAACGAATAAATCAAGTTGCTAATTAACCAGCCAATAAATAAATAAAAATAAATATGGCTGATAAATAAGCAACCAATAAATAAATAAAAATAAATGTATCTTATAAATAATCAGCCAATAAATAATAATAAAAAATGAAGCGGATAAATAATTAGCCAATAAAAAGCGGTAAGGCGCATTAGATTTAACAACCAAAATATCACCATTATAACAATTACAAATATCGTAATTGTTTAATGGTTACCACCTCCAGTGTTCGATTCACTGGAGTGAGGAATATTATAGTGGAAGCTTTATAAGCCAGATAACAATTTCCAGACTGAGTAATAACTTTTATCTGGCTTATAAAGCTTCCACTACCTAACTAAGAAGAGGGCATGGAAATATAGAAGCAAGCTCTAGGGAGCTAGTTTTAAGACAGCATCATGACGTCTGTTGTACATTACTGCATTTATTTTTGTTTTTAATTTGAAAATTCATGAAGAAACGAAAAACTAATATCATATTCCTGGTGTTATTTCTATTTCTTAAATCGATGAAGACAACTGAAGCACGGAAGAAACAATATGATGACCCTGTTCCAAATTTCTTTCGTTACTCCTTTCAGTTTTTAATCTCTGTACCTGAAGTAGTGCCAAATGTGATGATCAACATCTAAACAAATTATTTCTATAACTAAAATGATATCTTTAGTTCTTATTTAAGTATAGAATGTTTATTTCTTTTCTTCCTATTTTGTTGGAAATCGGGATTCCTTCAGCTGCAACGTGAAGGATTTAGAGTTCTCCGTTTAATCTTTTTCTGTATATTTAAATGATATACAGTATTTTATCTTAACTTCATTGTTGAATGAAAAGAAACGAGTTCTATTTAATATTTCATTTTTTCCCTACGGCATGCGTTTGAAATATAATATACTAGCCGCCTTTGGCGACCAGCTGGTTCGCCATGAGTAATGCGTTCTAAAAATTTCAATTAATTCACATATTCATTAGCCAAAATTTAAGAAATAGTTAAAGTTAAAAGATTCAGTTATAAGTAGTTAAAGAGTCGGTAACTTTATTCGGAAAAACTTTTTGAGTTTAATGCTCTAATAATTTATCGATTATGCTTCCAAAATATTAAAAATGTTTTTTTTCGGTGATATTGCCAAAATGTTAAATATGTTTTTTAAAAAAAACGAAAAAAGGAAAAAATTATTGAATTAATGATACAGATATTGCAAATAATTATAGAAATATGCCATTAAGTCGGGTCTAATATGCCATTAAGTCCTGTCTAAATTCAATCAGGTTTACTGTAAATAAAGATAATTTATGGAATTAATGATATAGATATTGCAAACGATCGTAGAATCCTTTGCCTTGCATTCATTTTTTAGAAGATATCAAATTTTATATTTATGTTATTTTATCCAGTCACGTGTTGAAAGTTGTATTTCTTTAGATTTGATTTGCGATGATAGTTTTTTTTTTTAATTTGAACTTCCGGCATTGTTTTATTTTATTTTATCCAGTCACGTGCTCAAAAAAACATGATTAAAACATTTCTTTAAAAATTCGTTAAAAATAGAAGCTTGAGTGATACATTAAAACACTGATACCATTAGAAAGCTAATTTTTTAATCTTTAAATTGATGTGAAAATCATGTTTGTGCAATAATATTTTCGGAAGTTATAGCGGAAAAACGTCGAAATTTCGCTTAAATTTTAATTAATTCAAATTCTAATTAAAAATTCGAAAAAGGGCTCCTAGGCGCGCATTCCCGACCTCCAAGGTATACATGTACCAAATTTGGTAGCTGTAAGTCCAATGGTCTGGCCTGTAGAGCGCCAACACACACACACACACACACACACACACACACACACACACACACATTGCGCTTTATTATAAGTATAGATAAGATCTACAATTTTGATTTTTATATCACATACTTAAAATATTTAAAATATCGCGTTCCGTTTTGAGTCATTATGCTCAAAAAACAAACAAGCAAATAGATACATGAAACTTCTAAACTAATTTATTAAAATCTTTTCCTTTCTATCAAAATATTTCTTCTACAGTTCTTCCATTTTCTTCAAATGTATACAAAGAAAGAAAAAAAGTTTTGGATAACATAAAGAAAATATATAATCATATTAATTTTACTGCACTCAAAAAATTCTATTTCAGAGAAATGAATCTATTGTAAAAAGTAATCTGATATTAGGAAGGATGACTTTTGAGACAGGAGAATGTCAGCGTCTTTAGATATATTAAATATATGTATGAAAATGTTTCATTTATCTAAATATTTTCAGACATTTGTCCACAATCAAGATTTATTACTCAACAGTGTTTTGCTGTAGACTCAACACATTTACCATAAATAATTTTCATGGAGAAATGATAGTAAAATTTATGGTTTTTCCTTCACAAACATTGCAGAGAAAAAGACAAATATTCTAAGAACGGCACACATTAATACATTGATTTCAAAATGCATAGAGTGAAACTAAGATTTTCAAAAAAATAAATGATAAAAAGCGATAAACAATTATTCCTAGCATAACAATAATTCAGAGCATATAAATTGAAGCATAACAGCGATTAATCATAATGAATTTTAGCTAGAAGCATAATCGGAAGATCCATTGATAGAGGCATAGTTGGAATAAAGAGTGGAAAGCGGCATAGTTGGAAGACACCATGGATAGAGGCATAGTATTAAGACACC
>JAPMOQ010042254.1:946845-967555 GCA_026543055.1 Argiope trifasciata | reverse complement strand
CCAAGAAAATACCATCCTTCAAGAAGTTCTATACTATACCAAGAAAAAACCATCCTTCAAGAAGTTCTATACTATACCAAGAAAACACCAGCCCTCAAGAAGTTCTTTACCAAGAAAATCTCTAGATTCAATCAATTTAAATTTGAATGAGTTCTTAAAATATTCTTTCTCATTTCTACAGTTTTAGAAATTCCAGGAAGTCCTTGGGCTGTTATACATCACTAATAGCCAACAAAAAAGGCGAATCAAATTGATTAGAAATCCCTTTTCTCTTTAAATTCTCAGCAAATTTTCAAAAATGCATCCAAGAAGCTCTTCAAATCTAGATTTCATAAATTTTAATTTGAAGGAGCATATAAAATATTCTTCTGAATTTCTACAGTTTTAGAAATTCCAGGAAGTCTTTATGTACTGAAATACTGTTGTCTAACAGTGATGTTAGGCAACAGTAGGGTAACTTTTCTTTCCATATCCTTAGTAAATTTTTAAAAATGCATCCAAGAAGTTTTGCACCAAGAAGTTTTACAAATCTAGATTACATTAATTTTAATTTGAATGTAAATATAACGAATTTTTTCGCATTTCTACAGTTTTATAAATTCAAAGAAATTCGATTGGAAATGTCTTTACTTTTTTTTCCGGAAAACTCTTCACTCGGTTAATTTTCAAAAATACACCCAAGAAGTTTTTCAAATCTAGATTTCCTAAATTTGAA
The DNA here is from genome assembly GCA_026543055.1 of Argiope trifasciata. NCBI lineage: Eukaryota > Metazoa > Arthropoda > Arachnida > Araneae > Araneidae > Argiope > Argiope trifasciata. Next base: position 966,840 of record JAPMOQ010042254.1, on the reverse strand, counting down.
TTTGAATTAATGCATCGAATCTTCTTCTGAATTTCTTCAATTTTAAAAACACTAGGAAGTCCTTGTGCTGTCATACATTACTGTTAGGCAACAATAGGGTCCAATCAAGTGATTTGAAAATTATTATCCTTTTTAAATTTTCAGTAAATTTTCGAAAATGCAAACAAGAAGTTCTGCAAATCTAATTTTCAACCAATTTTAATTTGAATGAGTGCATAAAATACTTTTTCGCACTTCTATAGATTTACAAACTCCAGGAAGACCGTGTGATGCTGTACGGCACTGATAGGCAACAATAGGGGAGGATAACCTTGATTAAATCCTTAGTTTTCGAAAATTCTTTTTTCTGGAATTATATCTAGGCCTCAGGAAATTTCAATTTGAGTGATTACGTAAAACATTCTTAGGTATTTCTACCTTTACAAATTCTAGAGAGCCTTTGTAGCTTTATATATTGTAAGCAGGCAACAGTCTAGAAGACTTCTGCATAGGTTCTTAGAAACTGCAGATCCCTAAACTTTCTGCAGTGTATAAAAATAACTACTCATTCGCTCAGTGTTACCATAAATATAAGAATCCATGAATATTCTTACATTGGTTCTTTCTGAGCTTTGAGTGTTCTGGAAAAACATAGCGAAAAATGACAAACTTCTGTTAAAGAGAATGTTTGAACATGTTAAAAATAGATGTCTAAGAATATATCAGTAAAAATAATTTTTAAATTTAGTATTGTAGTTATTGTCAAAAGCTCTTATATTTCTTTCATATAATTAATTATTCAAAAACAATAATGTCGAATTAAATGGGCTATGAATTTCTTACAAATAAAGATTTAAAGAAAAAATTAAATTAATAAAATGGTATCGAAATTCGTTAGAAATATATTTCAGTGCAGAATAATTGCTACAAGCGACTTTTGGTGGCCAAAAAATATAGGATACATATAACACGCCATTTTATACTAGACACTCTGAACCTGATAATCTAGACAGTCATATGCTATCGATATTTCTAAATATTTGAAAAATGAAAATAATTCAAATTAATCTAAAGTCTTTTTCTAAGTGACTATTCGCATTTTTTGAAATAGTTTATTCTAGTTTCCTTCCATTCAACACTTAACTCTGCGAAGCATGAGGATCATTAGATAGTTATAACCTGTTGAATTTTTTAAGTGTTAAGAAATGTTGGCTATTGTGGTTTTTAAAATCTTCCAAAATTACTTTTTCTTTCTTAAATTCATTCAGCACTGGATACTTTGAAGCATAAAAGATCATTAGAAACATGACTATCCTACATAGCTTTTTAAATTTTCTGAAATCTTGTTTTGTGGTAGCGTCTTCTTCTGAAATTTTTCCTTCAAACTTCATTTGTTTCACCATCAAATCCCATGATGACCTCGAAGAACGCTACATGATATTAAATTTTGCTAAATCTTTTACACTTTTGGTTCTGAATCTATCTAAATCTTGTAAAATTACTTCATTTCATTAAAATATACCAGATATTTTTTTGTTGATTACCAGATGATTTAAAGATAGAAAAATGCATCCCATTGTAATGTGAAATTTCCCTTTCGAAAAAAATCTATATAATCTCATACAGATTTTCCTCATGTGACTAAGGAAAAGTACATAGTTAATTACTATACAATTATATATGAATACAATTATTTAAATACAAAGATGCTTCAAATTTTTCTTCAGTATTGTACTGAAAGTTTTCCCCTCGCCGTAGTTTGGAAAAAGGTTTGAGTCATTTTTAATGTTACAGTTGCTTTGAAAACCGTATATATTAAATATTTTCGAATGTGATAAAATTACATTTTTTAAAACTTCTTACTCAAAAAACACTTTGATAAAACAATATTTTTGATCGACAACGGTCCAAATATTCAATTTCATTCTTTTTAAAATCCATTTCATTTTGTCCTTTTTAATATATAACAATTGAGTTCGGGTTTCACACAAGATAGATTTTTGAATTTATAAATCGAAATTAAATTATTCTAAGATTATATAATTTTGTACAATAGAGAAGTACATTCCACGTACACTTCAAGTAATATTTAGATTCTTCATTAAATTAGTAGGACAGAACCTTTTTGAAATATAAAAGGCCATTCATTTAATTATATAATCAAAAAATTATAAGTAGTTAAATATACCTTCAAAATCCATATCTGATTTTATTTATTAAAACTAAAAAACGTAAACTGTCATTATTTGATCATTTTTACAAGCCTTTTAATTAAGTAAATTAAGCATTTAATCTAAACAAAAAACTTTATTTTATTTTATTTAAACAAATATAAAATAATGCATGAATTTAATCTATTGATCATCATTATAAGATCGTATTATTATATAGTACAAGAAGAGGCCTTCATGAGTTTATGATTATTATTTTTTTTTGGCGATATTTTCAGCATGATTTAATTTACGATTCAGATGAGCAGCGTTTTCTAGTACATTCAAGTTGAATTGATACAACAAGTAAATTTTAAAACATCATTCTTCTGATTCTTTTTCAGACTTTTTAGATTAGTTTGAAGTTCAATGTGCCTTCGATTTTTTCGCTGAAAAAATTGATTCACGAGTCAATAATTTTTCCAAGCTATCTATTATAATGTTTAGACTATATTAAACGAATTTTTTAAAGAGTTTTCTATTTTAAATTTAAATACAAATTTTTTACTTTCGATGTATTAAGATTTTGTCAAATTATCCCGCATATAAATATATTTCTTAGGAAATCGTAATATTTATTATTTCGAAACTGCTTCTATAAATTTTAAATCTGAATCATTAAAAAATTTCTGGCTTGATAAATAAGGCTACAAAAATTTTATTGCTTAAGGATATCTACATAATTATATCGGGACATGGAATATTTCCTGAATACTTCTACAGATTCGGAGGGATGCAAGACAACACATGTATATGAGGGGAAATTGCTCTAATTTAACACTATATAATATATTGAGTCAGACTCAAAGAAATTAGAGGAAGACTCTCATTATGAATAGTAATATTAACTAAATATTACAATGCCCAAGAAATTTTTTGCTGTTACTTATGACACTTTACAAGCCCACTGTCATATCTGTTAGCGATTTAAGTCGAGTGAGTGTCTCTTGTTTTTTCAATAGCGCCAACTAGGGCCAAGAGTACTAGTACGACATAGTTACTTCATGCGTCACATTCGCTTACTTAACACCTTTTTACAGATAGATACATTCTCACACCTCACTGATAGAACACAGAACAATTATGCCCGAACTTGAAAGTCCAGATAATGGGCAAGACACTCTACTTCCGTGCCAAGACACCCGCCCCTATAAATTTAAAAATATCAAAAGAAATGAATGAAACGATTTCTAATCCTTTACCAACAGTTTGAAGATTCTTTGAACATTTGTTGTTTTCTTACGTAAAATTTGGATAGTTAATGAGCATAACAGCTAGTCACAATAATCCCTGTTTATACAATTTATTTCTGGGGTAACGAGGTGTTTGACTATAATTTAAAAAAAGTATCCCTTCAAATTGTAATTCGGCTCTGGTTACTGCTTCCAAATAATATCGTTTTCAACAAACAAATCAGGAATCAAGTTCAACCAATACCACCCAGTATTGAATTACGCGTAGAATACATATTATGTATAAAGAAAATCCTTTCAGTAACTAATCAATAAGATTTTTAATGCATTAAGGAAAAAAAACTCTATATATTCTAATGAATATTCTCTTTATAAATTACGAAGAGTATAAAAGCGATATGAAGTGACATGACATCAAACGCGCGTCTAAAACTACATCCGTCATTCTTCTGAAAGATTTTGCAAATAAAACAGAAATAAATATATGAATTTATGTAAGAGTTTACTATGATACAATGGAATAAAGATTGGCTTTTGCGCCAAGTAAATCGCCAACTGAACCCAACGAATACAGTTCATGCATCAAATTACCTGAAAAACTTTATATGTGATGTATAGAAAAGAAATATTCTTTCAATAACTGATCAATGAGATTCATAATGCTTTGCAGAAAAAATATATGTTTATGAGTTCTTATGAATATGTTATAAATACTCATAAAGAGCATAAAAGCGATATGCAGTGACATGACATCAAACGCGCGTCAGAAATTACATTGAGCATTCATCTGAAAGGCTTTGCAAATAAAACAGAAGTAAATATATGATTTATGTATGTGCTTGATTACGATGCAGTGTGATAAAGATATTGGCTTTTGCAAATCACAAACTAAACCCAACGAATGCCGTCTATGCATCAAATTACAAGAAGAACTTTATCTGTGATGTACAGTGAAAAAATACTTTCAATAACCGATCAATAATATTTTTTGAAGTATTATAGAAAATGTTTGTCATGAATATGAAAAGTTTGTGAAAGAGAATAAAAGCGATATGACATCAAACGCGCGTCGGAGATTACTTGGAACATCTATTTGAAAGACCTTGCTATTAAAATAACAAAAAATATAATTCGGCATCCTACAGCGTCAAAAAGATTATTAATGAAGTCATCGATCATAAGAATATTTCTGTCAATTCGCTTTGATACTTTGAATTTAAATTTGGGTGTGCAATCGGATAACATTTTCTAAAATATCAGATGTGTATATTTATTCAGGTTGTTCACGTTGCACGTTTTTCTCATTAAAATTAAAACATTTCTTTTAGCTGCAGAACAAGGAAGTTCATGACTAACAAACTAGTTTTGAATCTCTTCTGTCAAATAAATTCGGTTGAATAAAGAGCTTCTTTTTGATGTAAAGGTTAAGCAGTACATCAATCAAACATTTTCTATTACAGTTTTCTGTTATAACTAGCTAAACAATTATTTGATACTTTATTTCATTCGTCTACCTTTAAATTACCTTTCTGTTTAAAATTTTTCATTTTTAAAGCCTTCAAGAAAGTTTTTATATATTTGAATTACAACTATGTATTTTATTTCAATAAATGGTTAGTGGTGATTTTATATACATTTCCACCCCTCTCAAATAAGTTCAAGAACGAGTAAAGTAATTTTTGTATAATTCTTTTGTTAAAAACCTTAATAGAATATATAATTTGAAATTACAATCTAGATATATAAATAATTAAATGTTTTATTTCTGATTTTTATTCCTTATTTCGTATTTCCTTCGGGGGGCACCTAGAAATGGTGGGAGTTCTCTCCAACATGGAGGGTACATGAAAAGGTGGAAGGCTGGGTCGTCCCATTGATGACGGTCGTACTTCCTTAGGGAAGGATTGTACCGGGACTGGTGATATACATTAGGACTCAACCACAGTCTTGCTAGTGTTGCTGTTCCAGTAGTCATTCAGTAAATTTTATTCATGAATTGTCCACCACTTTCATTATACTAATGTCGAAGAAAACTAAAACATGATAACTCTTTTAATTAAAGCTACTAAAATAAGTATGGCTCATGTATATTAAATTACTTTGCCTATTAGATAAGAAATCCATAGAAAAAGTTACTTGCCATTGAAATTCCTAATTTTTGAAAAATTGATGATTTTATTCAGTATCACAGAGTAGATTTTCTTTTATTCTAATATATTCTCATATTTTTCAATAATAACAATCAACGCACTAAATAAATTTAATAAAAATAATTGCTGTAATTACACTCATATTAATGTATTTAAAAAAATCATCTTTCTTTTAAATCTTTGCTAATTTTGTAGTTTTTAATTTATTATTATTAACTTACAGAAAATATGAAATTTCATTTTTTTTTTCTTAAATTTAGTATCAACTTCTGCTCTGTAATGGATAAAATTTAATTGAATTAATCTATTAATCATTATTTAACTCTGGAGATATTGAAACTGTGTATAATTATTTAAAATAATAAAGTTTCAAACGTCAGAAAATAAATGTAAAATTAGCATCTTCTATCAGCATAAAATCATAGATCAGAACACGCTAAATCCATTTTATATCACCCTCTTCTAAATGAATTTTTGAAACTTCAGAAATTAAAACTAGTCTCACGAAACGAATTCTTAGATTCCCTGAGTAGTTTTCAGAAAATACATCAAATGAAAAAAAATGTATTATATATTAATTATTGTGTTATAAACTGACTGCATTGCGATTCTATTATAGTTTATTAAATTTTGAATGGCCCTTAAATTAAAATTATAGAAAGTATTTCTTAAAAACGTTCTTTGATTATCGTTAGAAATACAGAATTCTCTTATTTTAATTATTTCATTTCTATAGTTTATTTTTTAGTTATATCTTATAATTTATAATTTATTCTTACATATACGCAATGGAATCTTGAAATCATTTTTTTCCTTAAAGATGATGCCCTATGTTTGAAATAAAATTTTAATCCCATTAATTTATTAATTAATACTGAATTTATAAAAGAAATACTAGAATTCTATCAAGCTTCAAAGCTTTTATACAATAAGGAATGGGAAGAAAAATCGATAACAAATACCATATTTACAAGAAAGAATAAAATCAAACTAAATAATTGTGTATGAATATGAAATAATATTAGTGCATAAGAAAATTTTTTTAAGTCGGAAGGAAAAATGCTATTATTAATTTTATATGAGCTTTTTGGCGATAATTTTTAAATCTGAATAATTACTATGCATGTTATTGATATTATCTCTTCATTTCAGCATTACAAGAATTGCAAAATTTTGCAACGAAACTTGAAAACATATGAGAATCCACTAATATTCGCTAAAGAAATTACAGACTATAAAATAAATAACATTTTTTATATTTAAAATTCATTTTTAAAATTTATTTTAGTACAATCACCATTTCTTTTATCTGCTAGATTATCATCCCTTAATGAAGATACTCTTGATTTCGAACGGTAGTGAGATGACGATGGCAACAATCAAGCTGGTACAATACTCTCAAAACTTCTTTGATACGAAGTGTGCGATTTCTGACTCACGATGGAAGATACATTGTACAATAGGTTAACACATATGACAGATTTTTGAAGAAATGAAGTCTCAAATTAGCAAACTTTCTGTCACGAAATTATGATTTCATCAAAAAGTTACTTGATTTTCAAAACTGCATGACGTATAAAGTGTTTTATACACTAAGCATCTATTTTTTTCGGTATTGTATTGATTAGGAATAATTTCTTATGAATAAATCAAGTTAACAATACATTTTATTTAGTTATTCATTTTCGGACTTCCATAAACCCTGATGTTTTTAAATAAATTTTTGACCACAATTATAATAATTTTTCATGAATTCCATATTAGCTAATTTACCATATATAATATCAAATTCAAATATTTTGCATTTTGAAGGATTAAGTTCATTAATTATTAACAAATTCAGGATCAAATATTCTAGTTTTGAATTTTTTATTCATTTATCAACTGAGTATTATATTTCTATTATTTAAGCACATTTTTTTTATATTGATGCCAGTCACCCTGTTACCACAGAACTAAACCGTATAAACAGAGACTATTGTGACTAACTGGCATGCTTAGCAACTATCTATCTTTTGCATAAGAAGTCAACAAAAGCTCAAAAGTTTCAGTCTGTTGGTAAAAGGCTAGAAGCCATTTCCATCTTTTGTAATGCTTTTAAATTCACAGGATATTGCAATATTTTATTAAAATCTTCATTATCCATAATAATCTTTCCTCTAATTTTATTGAGTTCGATAAAATGTTATTATGTAATGCTGAACTGAGATTATTTCCAAATATATACATCTGTTGTCTTGCATACTTCCGAATCTGAAGAAGTATTCAGGAAATTTTCCATGTCCTGATATAATTTTCACTAGCATCAGATAAATATTTAAATACACAATCAATTATCAATCATTAGATTGCGAACAGATTTATAATTTAACAAAATATAGTAAATTATAAATTATTCTCTATCTAGCCAAAAAATTCCATTCCATAATGATGATGCAAAGAAAATTCCAAGGAAAAAATTCCATAATAATGATTTAGAAATCTATTACATGTCCTTAAATAACCACCAGTTTCTTACATATATAGCCCCCAAACTGAATGTTCTGTTAAATGCGAACACCTCTAGTCTTCCCGAATGTGAGAACATGGACACACCCATTGCCAAAGACCGCAATTACCGTCCGATTTAACACAAGAGAAATAGGTTTTCTAAAATGTCTTTTCTACCCTCTCCCCCCTTCATATATATAGTTTTACTCTCAGCTTCAACTTGTCATTGCTTGCCCCTCTCTTTTTTAACTGGATTCTGCTACTCTTACTCGTTTTTTTATCATTCATTTTTCACTTATTTTTTAACTTATATAATTCAGACTTGAAAAGGTGTTCCTGCGAGATAAGTATCTTAGCTTATGATAATCCGGTAGTCTTTATATTGGCTTTAATTCAATATCGGTTTTTTTTTTCTGATGAGATGGGGACTGATGTACATGTGAAGGATTTTATTTGGATCATTTTGGTTCACTTATATATATATATTAACTTAATATGAACAATTTAATAATGTAAAAATAGTTAATTTTTAAAAGAAAATTCAGAACATTCTATTGCTCTAATATTCATGACAAAGAAATTTGAACAACCAATACCGAATATTTCATTGTCATAATAGAAAAATTTGGGGGTGAGAGAGGTGAAGAATAAATAAGATATATTTAAGGAAAACTCTGAAACATGATAACACTTTTTATAGGTTAATAAAACACAAAACATACAATTTTTAAAGAGTAAAAGTAATCGCATAATTTTAAAGTAAATAAGTTACCACGGAATCAGCAATTTTATTAAGAGCATGTTAGAATTAATTAAATAAAAAAGTGGGAAATAGATTAGGAAAAAATAAGACATTATAAAATGAAGTTAACATGCATTAATTTACGATAAAAAAATTAGGAAATTAAAATTTAAAATAAATTTTAAAATATCATTGCCTGCATAAAAAAAAGAGATTTAAGAATTTTACATCATAGGTTTTCCAAATTTCTTTATCCGATCCTTTAATATGATTCAGAATCTTTATCCCTATCTATATAAATAAAAATGAATGTTTGTCCATATGTCTCTTATGCGCTGCCGTATCGCTCATCCGATTGCTAAAAGGTTTCGACAAATTATTACTTGCACTTACGCAATGGTTATGGGTATAATACAATTATCAAATATATAAAAATATTTTCATATTTATTTACCACAACTATAAACCAAGGATTAACTTCCAAATAACTCGCCAAGAAGATGCAACTGAGTCAGTAAAAATGTTAAATTCAAGTTAGACGTTAATATTTCGGAGATATTGTAAGTAAATGCAATGTAAGTCTTTCTCTGAGATAATAGTTTCTTTAGGGAGTGTAAGAGAAAGTTTTTGGGAAACCAGTCCCATAGGTTTGAAATTTTAACAAAACATTCAGTAAAATTTTTAGCGTTTTTTGCAGTAATTTCCAAAAATATTATAGTACGAATAATTTTGCACTGTCTTAGTTTTCAAAAAATTATGTTTTCAACTATGTAAACGATTTTATCGCATAAATATATTTTCTATGCTTAGTCAGTTTTGAAAAAAAATAATTTAATTCCTTTTTCTGAAATAAAAACTTGAGAATTCCAAATGAATATTAAAAGAATCACGAGATACAATAAATAGTTTCTCTCATTACCATTCTGAAAGAACACTAAGCTTTACAATTCTAAAAGTACACAAATCTAATATATAAAAATATTTGCTTGTAAAATAGAATAATAAAAATAGAATAAATATTATTTATGCTCCTTAATATATCCTTCAATTTCAATAAATGTATTCATTGTCGATAAGAAAATAAATATCATACTTAATTAAACAAGATAACTATTTCAGATTCCAAACGATATTTCCAAAATTATTTCGTCTGCGGCGCTGTGTATTAGCTAGTTTAGAATAAAAATTAATTAACATTAGGAAATTCTAATAAATGACAGTTCTACCCTATTTCTTTTACATACATGAAACATGAACGAAATTCTCTCACTAGAATGTGGTAGCATATATTTGACTGTGGTGAAGAATGATACTTCTAGGCTGATACTGATTTAAAATACAATGTTATAAAAAATGTATCTGTATTCGCATCTAAAATATTCTAAAAAATAACAATAAAAGTAAAAATGTCTGAAGAAGAAAAAAATTAATTCAGCACGCGAGATAAAACAATAAAACGAATTTAATATTTCAGCTTAAAAAAGAGAGACAGAGAGAGGAATTGCTGTAAACAGCAATGTAAACAATTGAAATTTTTTTTTGAAATAACAGAAAAGTTGTTCATGAATGAAATTTATGTCACTTAACTGAAAAATAAATACTTCTTTTACATTTTAGGATAATGTAAAATCCTTCGTTTTGAGACACAATATATAGGTGGGAGAAGAAAATAAAATCATCTTACGCCTCTCCCGCTTTCATTGTTTTTAGGTGGGTGTAGCTATCTTTGAGCAGCTCATTATCTCTTTCCAAGGGCTATGAAACACGTAGGCTCATTTTTGCTTGATTCCCTCAAAAGAAATAGCATATTAAAATGTTCGAACAAACAGCAATTATATAAATATATATTGTACATATCTAATATTGAAATAATGTACTAAATTTTGATTTCATTTTTAATCAACCGCTTTTGGTAAACGGAATTAATGCTCGCTAAAGTTTCCTTTTATGTAATAAGGTTTCTTAATACTTTTTTCAGAAGAATATTTTTAAGCTTCAATAATTATACAACTTATATTATTATAGAAGACTTTCACCCTTTTTTTCGTTATATTATGCCTTTATCTAATTTTGTGTGAGCTCCCGTAAAATCTTAACATTAAAATGAAATAAAATTGACTACATTTCAATTTATACAAATAATTTTTGTCCGAAACCAAACATTAAGTATGAGTGCAGAAAATATAATTTTAAAAATATCTATGCATGAAATAGAATCATTCAACGCCAAAGTGCGCTACAGAATATTTTTTTTTCTATAATTTATACAATGACTCAAAAAATAATTCGATAAAAAATTCTCTGATTCAATATAAAATGAAATTTTTTGTTTTACTTTCAGAAAAATTGAAACGATGCAAATGATAATATTTTACTATTTTTTTTCTTGAAAATTTTACTATTTTCAAAAAGTTTTACACTACCCTTTGGTCCTCATATTATGATTCATCCTTATCATTCCAACAATTAAGCAAAAAAATATTATTTTTTAGAATCAAAAGTCAACTATTGTGATTTCAACTAAATTTCAGAAAAGGATTTATTTAAAGAATAAGATTTCTTTTTAGAAATATAATTATTCGGGTCGACAAAAAGTATATTTGTAGAAAAGTACCGAAAGCATATAAATAGATGTATTTATTTGTTTTATTCGTTGAAAAGTTTTAAAATTTAAAAAAATATTGTAAACATTGATTTTAAATAGCACGTATTAAAGCAAATTCCAAAAACTTTTCTCACATTAATTTTTTTTTCAAAATCAGCATTTTTTTTTTTTTGTAATTTATTCCTTATAAAATTAGACTATTAAATCGTTTCATAACTCATTTTATAAGTGTCTTTAATACCTATATATATATTATTACAATTTTACACTTGCGATTGAGAGCTTTTTATTTCAATGCCACACACACATATACACAGCATTTCAACTTTTATCCCGTTCTAGCCCTTGTCCTATGACATAATTGAATTCGAAACTTAAAGGTATGTTTTAAATAGACTATTACACAGCTTACATCATTATCATTACTGTTATATAGTTTTTCACTTCAAAGTAAAATTCTATTTAAATAATAAGGTAAAGGAAATTCTGAAATTTTAAAACATTTATTCAACCTCTGAAAAACGCCTTTCCACAACAGATTTTTAAAGAGAATATTCGATTCTGTGAAAGGAACCAAAATGTTTTTCTCCCTTTTGCATGTCTGTTCTTACACTTTGTTGTATTTCTTTGAAATATATATATAAATTAAATTACTAATAGTTAAATAGAAAAAAAAATTGAAAAAGATTACAGTTTTATTTTTGTGCGAAAGAAAAAGCATTTCAAGAAGTTAATTTAGTGCATGAAGTTTATGACTAACTTATGACTTCAATGACATTATTTAAAAGCATTTAAACGCATCCAAATTAGTTCCTACAACAAAAGGAAAAACCTAAGAACTCATTGTTTCTTTTGATACAACTCCCATACTACAACCCAATATAAAATGTTTTATTTCGACAGTCTAACACAATAGTCAACCGGAAACATATACATAATTTACAATCATACAAAGAGTTTAAATTAAGTTACAGATGAACTAATCATTTTAAAAGTGCTCGCTGATTACAATACAAATCAATAGAAATTACATCCAACAATTCACGAACTCTTTTATCCCAATGTGAGCAAAAGTGTTTCAACAACAAAGCAGGAATCAGTTTTGTTTTTTCAGTTTTAAATTGTATTGTTTAGAATTCATTTCAACTCAATTACAGCAAACTCTTATTCAGAGACAATTGAAAAAGTAATACTTATTCATCTCAATTAATTTCACAAGTGACAAAAGTTGTCCTGAACAATAGTCTTGAATACACTATAATTCATCTAAACAACTTCTAACGTCTTCTAAAATTCCCAATCCAGTTCTCAATCATAAAAACAGAAGGGGAAACCGTCTCTAATTTAAAAGACGAAAAAGAGAAACCCAGCGAATGTCTGCTCTTATAATGTTGACAAGAAGAAGACAGTGTAATTGCACACATCAGACTAAAGATGAATCTCGTTCTTCCGCCCGTATCTTCCCACTTTACTGCGCATGCTCTTAACATATGTCAATACTGAAATTTCACAAGTCATATCAACAGGTTTCTAATACAATTAGAAATAATTTTAACATTGTTATACTGTTGAAGTCTCAAATAGAGTACCTTAAGAAAGTTGTGGAAAATTGGCTTTCATATTCTTATTAACACAGAGTTTTTTTAAATGATACAAAAAAAGGGCAATGTTATAATTTAGCTGAATGCAGAATGGAATAAAGTATATATTTCTGCTATTATAATTATAATAATTATTATTATCTATCAGGGTTAACTATTTGTTTTATACGAATTTTAATAGGATAGAATTTTGAAATTGTTTTGTATAATAGGCCTAGATAAATAATAAAAACTCATGAACGACATTTCTGAAAAATGTTCAAAGTAAGTGTGATAAATCACAATCTTAAATTAAGAAATGAAAAGTTATTCAGACCCACTCAAAACTACTGCTTCAAAATTTTCTTTACCAAAAAGAATATTCTTTTGAATCAGAGTTAAAAAGATACTCCCGTTTCAGAAGCTTATACATATCTTATGCTTCCAGTTACAGACATGATGTCCCAGAATTCCTGGGCTAAATTTATACAAATATACATATAAAGAGACGTTTTTTTGTATATCAATATGGTGTCTGGAATGAAAAGTATAGGTTGAACAAGTAAGTATAAGTGCAAGAAAAAATGTAGTGTCTGCCTGATTTTCAATAACTCTGATAAAAACTTCATTTGCAAAACTTTCAGTTGCTGCTGCAATTTTTTATGGAACTCCTAGGATTTCCAAAAGAGTATACGCTAATTATTTGCAAGACGCTACTAGCCCTGTATTGATACTGGTGGTGGCACATTTGTGCACTTACTGAAATTTTATGTGAATAAAGAGCTTTCTCTTCATATCTTGAGGATTTCTTGTTTTTCCGCTTACATTTTCCATTTTCGAACCCACATTGCTGTACAAAAAATACTTCTTTATACTTATTTTACATATCCTTGAAGTTTTGCCCATGAATTCAGGAACACACTATATATAGCCTTGAAAATCTTTTGCTTTTAACATCCATCTCTAAGCAACGTGAAATCCTTTTTTACTCAGTTATTTTTTCCAGCTAAATGTTTTTTATATGAATTGACTTATTTCATGGTTCTAAAGTTGGAATTTTGAAATCAATTTTTCATTCACTTTTTGGTGTACTAGAAACTTGAAATCGCGAATTCTTATGAATTCTCTACATCAAGACAATATTCTTCTACTCTTAGAAGTTAAAAATTTTAATTAACGAGAAATTTAATTAACTTTCCATTCTTTAACCATATGATACTGAATTCAAAAAATAAATTTCAAGATTCCATTGTATTTATAATATAAATATTTACTAATAATTATTTTAATTCAATTAAAATAATCCCTTACATTTATATAAAAATATTGACTAATAAATGTGTAATTAAAATTATCTTTACTAAATCATATTTATTTTAATTAACGCACTAATTACTAAGAATCATTAACTAGAAAGCTCTAATACGTTTTTGGAATATAAGAAGCATCTCTGAATTTTTTTAAAAAATAAGTTTTTTCATCATTTTTTTTTCTTTTTTTAAGGTATATTTTATTAACTAAAGACTAATAGCTTGAAGAAATTGAAAAATTATGCACTCTCTTGTATTAACATAGTTTAATGTAGAATGCTTTTATTTGAATTTTTAAAAAGCATGTACTAAATATTTTAAAAAGTTCTATATATTTTTAAACATGAGCCGTTCTTTTGAAATGCATGTCAGACTGATTCTGATCCTCAAAAAAAGTTATCCGTTATCAAGGGGAAAAAAGTAAATAAAAACTCTACACCCAACAATATAAACTTCAACACGATTCAAACATTTTAAAATGTATTTAGCCGCCACTTTTTTTTTTTTTTTTTTGAATTTCTAAAAATGTCAGAAGAGCGTCATTTCTTTTCAACGAATTCTGTCATAACATTGCGTAAAAAGTCAGTTTGAAAAAAAATAAAGGAGGCATTTTACATATTCTACATATTTGCATGCTTAAAGAAAATACAATAAAAGAACACTTTTGAGTCAAACGTCGCCGAAACACAATGGCGTCCTTCTCCATAAAAACTGTCCCATGCATCTTTTCTCAATGCATTCTAGAAATATAAATAAAGATTTTTCGATTGATCAATAGACGAAGAAAAAGAAGTCACGTACATTCAAAGAAAAAAGGCGGGAAACGAATCAACAAACGATATCTGAATAACAAAGATTTCGCGTTTTGTAAGCTTTGTCATATCGGACTTTTTCGACCATCTTCTATATTATTTGAGAAATAGTGGCCATCAATTCTTGGATGGCTGGCTTTTGTGCAGATATTTAAGGAATTTTCTATAAATCGTATATCTTAAGTGACGTATTAATCTCTAATATGATATGAAAATGGAATCTTCTCATAATTCTTATTAAAGTTGAAGATATCTCCTATTGTAATTTCAACTTTTAATCAAAAATTTCTTATTCTTATGAATGTGCCCTCTTTAGTTAAAGTTAGTTCACCAAGATTGTGAGTCGCTGAATTTTTCAATTCAATAATTTATGTAGGTCGATCTTAATAACCCCTTCAGCAAAATATTTTTAAGCTTGAAATTTTGACAGTCATATAGCCCATACTGTTTTAGGTATCATTTAAAATTTTGTTCATTTTGCTCTGTATCTCTCTAATTTTACATCATCTCTAAAATTTTAATTTTAATTTGGAATGGTAGTAATAAAACTACAAATAATGCAAAAAAAAAAAAATCAAAAGACCAAAAAATTTGGTTTTTGGTCAAAATTTGTTAACGAATATGAATACAGAAAATAGAAACATATACAACATTTTTTTTATAATTTATGTAGCATAATTTTTATTTAATAAACATTTCTTGGATTTATCATAAAATTAAATTTTTCTTTCAAAAGGATTTAAACCGTGTAAATAATAATATTTTATTTTGCTCCAGTTTATAAATGTAACTTTTAGAAAAACTATCTAGATTATAACATATATAGTTCTTCAATCTATAAATCATCTTCAGAAAAATATTCCTTCTACCCCAAGCTTTAAATAAAAAATAATTTTTTTCAATCAAAGCTGATCGATAATGAAGCATAACATGGATTTAGAACCGGCTACTATCATTTTCTTTTGTCAACCTTCGGGAAAATCCGAAATTATTGTGTTTATATCTTTTTCGAGATATATTCAATAGTGAGGTCTAAACTTATGCGTATTATGAAACAGCGATATTCATAATTTTCATAATTCTCTCAGTTTTAATTGCAAAGGAACTGACTTAAAAAATATTAAGTATGTAGTAATAGTAATGATATTTTTCAGTAATATATTAATAATTTCTGTAATATATAATAATTTTTTCAGTAATATATTATTTGGCTTAAGCAAACAGGAATATTTTTTTCATTTTGTTTAAAGTTTTTTTACCGTTTGGAAAATATATATTTGCAAACTGGTGCCCGACGCGTTGCTACCACCGAAAAAAATAATTTGAATTTTTCAATGTTTTATCAAAATAGGATGAACGGTACGACAGTATATAAAATACGAACAAACAAATATTCAGTTTTATATATTAGATTAGTATTTTCTTTTAGAATTGTAAAACTTGATGTTCTTTCAGAATGGTAGTGAAAAAAATTATTTATTATATCTCGTGATTTGTTTACTATTCGTTCAAAATTCTCAAATTTAATTTTAGAGAATGGGATTAAATTTGATTAAACATAGAAAATATATTTATACCACTAAATCCTTAATGTAGTTGGAAAGATAATTTTTGAAAATAAAGTTGCAGTACAAAATTATTATTGCAATACAAAATTATTTGTGCTGCAATATTTTTAGTAGTTAATGTGAAAAACGCAAAAATTTAATTAAAATTTGAAGTCTCCAGGGCTGGTATCCCCAAAATTTTCTCGCATAATCTGTAATAAAGCTGTTACTTCTGATAATTCGTATTAAATTTGCTTACTATAGCTACAAAACATTAATCTTTAACATAGATTTAGCATTTTTACAGAGTCCATTGTCTCTTTGGCTAGTTAATTAAAAGTTAATCCTTGGTAAATCGATGCTGTTGAGATTCGAATTTTTTTAAATTTTAGATAATTGTACTATCCCTATAACCATCCTGTAGGTGTAAACAATAAGTTGACGAAGTTTCATCGCAATCGGATGAATGGTTTAGGAAGGCATAAGACACATACAGACAAACATTTATTTTTATTTATACAGATTTTTAACGTTTTAGAAATTAGCTGATGGACTATGATCAAAATAGGCTCTCTGAATATGGAATAATAATCTTTATGCGCGATATTTAATCTTAAAAGAAAAATAAATAAGACGGCTAAGGAAATATGTCTTATATTTTTTATTTTGTCGATTTTACAACAAATTTCAGTTAAATTCCAAAACACACTCAGAGGGAAGCTATCCACAAATCACTGCTAAATTCATCTAAAATTTGACAGGAATTCTATGTTTGCAATAAATCGTTGATGAACAGAATATTTGATGATAACAATTCAAGTCACCAGAGATTTATCGCCAAATACTTTTGTCGCCTATCCACTCTTTAGATCAGATTTGCATATATATTCCAAATAAAACTTTTACGCTGTATCACACCTCACAAATGCCCTTTTGAAAAATAGACGCAAGAATTCGGTATGGATCCTACACGAAGAATAAATGCCTCTCTCTGTTTCTATGCAGTATCCACGAATGCATTCCGCTTGCATTATAAATGACCCCTTCATACATCTTTCCTTTTGTACATCTGTGACAGGATTAAGGTTGGCTGGCAAGAATTATGAAGAGATGTGTGATTTTTACAAATCGTGAATGATTCCGGGGAATCGAATAAATACTGGAGCGAGCCGCCAACGACGTTCGATTCATCAAACTTCCAAGAATGATTCAAATGGCCAACCCCCTGTATCCATTCCCCTTTCTGCTGCGTCTACCAACAGAATAGACTCATAATTCTCATCTGCCACATGATGCTATTTTTGACTAGACCATCAGAGATCTGCCATCAGCAGATGAATGCAGGGGCATTATGTCCTTAGAATTCAACAGAATGATGTGTTGATGAAATTGTTGGCAGAATTTTGTATGCTTATCGATTAAAACTTTGACAGATTATTTTAAAATTCTTCTGTTTAGACGACTATTCTATTTTATGAATGTTATTTTTTTGATTTAATTAATTGTTCATTGAGTTCTATATTTATATCTACATTTTTTTTAAAAAATATTGAATTAGTATATTTGTGAATAACTTGTTTAGTTCATGAAATAAATAAATTTAATTAAGAAATTTGTTACTCAGCAAAAGTAATAATATTTTACTTTATTTTAATTATACTTTTCTTTTCGAATTTTATTTCATAAATCATTACTTTTTTCCGTTAAATGTTTATGGTGCGCATACGGAATCAAAATCAATTCAGTCGAGTCAATTCGAGTTCATTGGATTAACAAATTTATTTAAAAAATGTTATGCACGGGAATTAATACATTTTCTATTTCCTTTTAGGCCCTTAATTTATAAATAATTATTATACTCCCAAAAGCATATCGCTAACAGATGATGACATGAATATGGAATGATAATTCAGCTAAATTAACAAATCAACTGACTGTTAAATGCTAAAAGTATTAAAATAGAGTATTACCATTGGGAGCCGGCATCCTGGCTTAAGTGTATCGTGTTTTCCCCTTGATCTGGGCTTCGTGGGCCCGAGTCCTGGTTCGGGCATGGTTGTTCCTCCCTTGTGTTCTGTCTGTGAGATACGTGAATTATTTCCCTCTAAAAAGGGGTTGTGCAAGCGAATGTGTGCCATCATCATTTGAGCAGAAAGTTAGACTTCTGCCTTCGCGTGCTCAAGGGTCTTCTCCCTACCGCTTCCCATTTCTGTGTTAACACGGACACAGCATCATCATCATTACCACTGGAAGCACACAATTGTACAAAATTTCAGAACTCTAGCCCAAAAAGAAGTGAAAAATGGGTTAAAAATTTCTATCTTTCCAACCAATATATACATCAAATTAAATAAAAGCCTACAATAATATGGTAATTTATTACATGAATGCCTTTTAGCAAATCCGATATATGGCCAAGAGTTGATTTGAATGCAATTATTGACACTTACTTACATTCACAGCGATATGGAACAGTGTTAAAAGATTTTTGATGATTTTAATGTATTTATTTTATTGTAGTTAAGTTATTCATATATTTTGAATTAATTTTTTTGAATCAATTAATTAAAAGTGCTTTACGACTTGCTGAAATTGAGGATTGGGTTTGAAACATGTCCATCTGAAGACAGTATGAAATCAGAATAGCTATTGTTTCTTATGGTGCACTTGCCATAGACAAGCCCACTGTTACGAAGATAGCGATTTAAGCCGATAGGGAGAGTCTCTTTATTTAGTGGCGCCAATTAGGGCTAAGATTACGACGTTGCCACTCACTCATCCCTCATTCACTTGAACAACCTCTTTTTCCAGGAGGGAACATACACAAATCTCAGAACAACCCTACACGAACCAGGATTCGAACTTTGGACGCCCAGATAGCGGGGGAAGACGCGCTAACCCTATGCTAGGAGGCCGGCTGAAAACAAAATTTAATTAAGGCACGGCATGCTTTTTTCTTTTCATTGTCAAAGTATCAAAATGACATTTTTGAGTTGATAAATTTTGATGCTCCATTGTAGCAGCAAATCGAAGGGTTGGAAAAAATTTTATATCTTTTTTTTATTAATATTTCCAATTGTCCATCATTTATAAGAGAAAATAAATGAGGAAATTCACTTGATTTTATGTTTTATTATATTTTTCTAATTAAACATACTAAATTTAATTCATTTTTTTGCTTTTCCATTCTTATATGGTTATTGAATTTTTCGTCAAGATTTTTCAAAATTTTGGTTGTCAAGATTTTTTTTTTGAGCAAAAAATTTTGATGGATGGAAAATATTTAAAAAGCAGTAAAATAAAAGAATTACATATGATAAAATCAATAAATAATTACATGTAATAAAACCAAATTACATGTGATAAAATCAATTCAT
>JAPMOQ010042254.1:913533-936845 GCA_026543055.1 Argiope trifasciata | reverse complement strand
AAAAAACTTGGACATAGCCCACAATGGTAATTACCCTTAATAGATCGGTTTCCGATAAAATTGCATTCAAAGAAAGAAAATTACTCAAAAACAAGATAACACCTCTGAAGTTTTTCCTATTTACCAACTCGGGCCGCCTGCACTTTATAGGAAAGATTTATACCCTAGTCTCATCACGCTAATTCATATCCGTTCGACCATTAAAAACTAATCAGACGAATATGCACATCTGCCGAAGTGAAGAGAAATGGGAAATGGAGATCGAATAAAAAAAAGAAAAAACAAAAAAAGAACTGGGGGAAAAAACGAACAGCTAATCTTTCGCGATTTTTGAATTGAAAGAAAACTTAGTTGTTGGACGTAGTCGAAAAGAGTTCTCTCTTCATTGTATTCGAGTACGCTTTTCTTTTATTTCAATCAGAAGAAAGGTACATAACGATTACGATTATGATGAACGCCCGAAGATGATGAGAAAAGAATATTCCACGAGGTTTTCAAGCGGACGTTAATGACGACGGAATTCTGACGGTTGTGTGGCAACAGGGGAAAATCATTTTACCAATAATTACATTTTCTTGTCTGCTTTTCGTATTTCTTTTCGCTGCAGACGATTTTATTCAAAGAAGTATGTGTGTGTGTTCGCTCACAAAATCGTCTGTATTTTCTTTCGTAATTAAGCCGTGGAAAATTTCAAAATTGCATTTAGATCGCCATTTTTTTTTTTTCTTCTTTTTCATGCTTACTCAATTCGAACACTCATCGTTGTTATTATTATGAGCAGGAAAAATAATTTTTCTTCTTTTTTTCTGTTTTTGCCTAATATTAGCGAGAAGAAAAAGGACAAGAAAAAAAATTACAGGCAGGGTGCATTTTTAATTTTTTGTTTATATAATGAGTCACAGATGAAATTGAACAAAAAAAAAAGGGAACCTCTAATGATTTTCAGATATCCCAAATGTTGAGAGAATTATGATTTTAATGGTCCCCTAATCTGTGCAACTTTGTTTTCTTGCATTCTTTATCATTTAATTGTTATCTGATTCTCAAACATATTTTTTGCATGTCTTTTTGCACTTAACTTACATTCATTGTTTGGTAATTTCAGCAAATAGCTGATATTAATCTTAGAAACATTTAATGAGGGGAAAAAATAGGGCGTGGAAGCAATTAAATACTATCTAATCGTTCTAAAATGCATGAATTTGACACTTTTATCATTAATTAAAAGAGTGCAATAATTACATTTTTTGTTTAAAATCATTGTTAGTTTCTCATTAACAATTATCAAAGTGAAAATTAATTATTTTCTTCATTTTAAGTTCATAAAAACTATAATTTGTGCTAAGATAATTAACAAAAGTGTAAAATAAAAAAAAAGATTAGATAATTTCTTTGTTTTTAATGACCATTATAACCAATGTTTAAAAAGATTCTAACTAAATTATATTAATTAATAAGTTTTTAAGAAATTATAGCAATCATTAATTATTTTTATAAAAAGTAGATTTTGAAGTATATTAAGAATAAGGCATATTTGGAATCATAATATATGAAAAAATTTTGAATTTTCAAATACCCTGAAATGTATTTTAAAAATTAAAATTAAATGAAAATATTGTTATTAGTTTTCAAGTAAGTTATTATGACATTTCACATGTTATTCAGAGTAGAAAAGTCTGAATAACAGAAAATAAAGAAATATGAATAAAATCGAAAAATTTTAATTTAGTCTGATGACATTATAAAGGATCACTTTAAGGAAAGGATTTTGTTTCCATGAAAAACTAAATTATGAACAAAAATAAAATCTCGAGATCTGAAAATTCCAAGAAATTGATGTTTTTAAAAAGTAAGAAAACAGTGCACGAAGCAAAAAATAAGAAATCCAATAATAAAAATAATTCAGAATTTCAAAAATCAAAAGTGAAATCCTTCAAAAAAAAAAAAAAAAAGTTTTCTCTTTAAATATTTATTAATTTCAACAGGCTTTTAAAAAAAATTTCGATTTTAGCTTGAATTATTTAGTTTCTTATAATAGTTGCGATATTTTTCTTGAATTATGACAGAAATTATTTTTGAAAGTTATAATGGTCATGGGTGTAAAATGATTGCAGTTTTTCCTTCAGCAAGATACTTAATGAGTTCCCAAATTTAGTTTATACAGACCATTTTATGTTTGTCACTTGAGTACGGATTCTAAACATCAGAAAAAAAATTCATAAAAAACATAAATCGTATTAAATACATAGTTATTTGATAAAGTGATTAAAAGTTAGAGTCTTTTCCTTACCATATTTAGATTGTTTAGTTTTTTTAATTATAATATTTGAATTATTCAAAATAATACTTTATTTAAGAGCTTTTTGAACTTTACGGCATTGAACAATTGGAAATCAACTCTCATTTTAGGAATAACGATTTCTACATCGCAATTTATCGCTATGTACTCATTTCGAGGAGCTAAATTTAACTTCCTCCAATACGTTGCAAAACATATATCTTATAAATTAATAATATGTTTTGGAAAATGTGACAATATAATTCTTTGGTTTGATGATTTCAATTTGACAACTCTGATGTCTCTCTCTACTTGAAGTTATTGCTTCATTATGGTACACAAGACCCCGGCCAACTGACAAGTCACATATGGATATGTTTTATTACTGATTTCTCATTTACAAAATATTAAAAAGAAAGGTATAGCAATCATTCTAAAAATTCGAAAATTTCAAGAATATTCAAGTTCCAGAGTTCGAAAACCAAACTTTTGAAACTTTATCTGTGTCATTCAGTTTATCAATGATAATTCAAAAATGCCTTTAAGTTAAACGGATGAAATTTGATATATAGACTGCTTTATTTCTAGATTTCTATCAAATTTTGAAAGAAACTAGCCAAAAGTTTATCAGTCTGTTTGGCCGAGTATAAAGGAACATTAAAGCTACACACACACACACACGCGCGCGCGCGTTTAGAACCCCTCAAAAATGTAGACTCTCGACAACTACCGAGTCAAATCTTTGAAATGTTGACTACCTGTAGTTCAGTATTTTAAAATGCATATGAATGTAATAAAACAGCCTATAATAAATAAATCAACTAATAAAAAAGATACCAATTGATAGATTCATAAAAATACTAGATTTCACACTAAAAATGTACATCGCATAGCTTTTGTTCCTCAAAACTTTACAAGATATTCTCCGTCTTACCCATGGTTCGCAATTTTATGCAGAGAGATAACATATTTATTAGATACTAGCTATTACCCGGAAAGCTGCTGTAGCAGAAGAAGTAATTTTGGAAATATTGTTAGAAATTTAAAATATCTGTCTTGTTTAATTAGGAATGATTGATAGAATAATCTTCATTCATCGTATCGGAAAGGAATACATTCATTGAAATTGAGTGATGTATAAAGGAGAAGCTTAAATAATATTAATTCCATTTTTTCTAACTTTTTTATTCAAGACTTTGGGGTTGGCAATATTTTTGTCTTTTCCATATTCGACAGAAACAAATAAATGCAAGTTATAAGTATTCGGAGTTTTATCGCAATTAGATGAGTGGCACGGTAGCGCATAAGAGACATACAGACAAACATTCGTTTTTATTTAAATAGATTATACAAGAAAGTCTACCAATTACAAAATATTACTCACAGATTTTTTTAATATGGGAAAAATTGATAATAAATCCCTTATTAGGAATACTTGATACATCTTTTCTACTAAAGCAACGTTTCAATCGCCAATTACAGTAGTTGAATTAAGAGATTCTTTATTAAAGAAAAAGTTATATTACTGATAATTTGAGGTTGAATTGAATTCAATCCATTAGGTAAGTGTAATTTTACAGCACAAAAAAAAAAAATTCGTTTAACATTAAATTAATTTAATTTCAATTTTTTTTCTTATAAAAATATAACGAATAAGAACCTAACAATTGTAAGACTTAACTTAATCACTTACTTGAACCTAACTATAATCTGTTTTGGAGAAACTAAGTACTGTTTGAGGCAATGGGCATTAATCTGCCCTCCATCTGCCTAAATATATTAAATTCTCGAGCATCCAGCCTAAAGTAGTGCAAGAGCAAGCCCGAATAACGGGTAGGATGAAGTTCTATGAATTCATCTTTTTGCTCAGAAGATAAAATTTTTATCCAAAATTCACAATTATAATACGTATTTTTTCACTTCATACTGAGTATTAAGCTCTCTACTTATCTCAACTCAGCTGCGGTATGAGGAATCCGCCACGTTATTAACAGTTGGCGGTAACGTATCGAGCTAAAATAATAAGCTCTATACTTGTAGTTTAAACATATATAAATTTATATAAATTCTGAATTAGTAATGTATATATATATATATAATTAGGAAAAAAGAAAAAGAATATAAACTGATCACATTTTAAGATAAATTTTGTAATGTCCAAATTAAATGTCAGGAAACATAAACAAAACAGTAACGTATATCCTAGGAATGATTCTAATTAAAATTGCCTCAAACCTCCTATTTTTCACAGATAAAGGATCACATAGATATGAAAAGGTAACTCTTAGATAAGAGTTAAAATTTATAGTTTTTAAGTTTTGAAAAAGTCCTTAATAGACGATAAGTTTGAAAAAGTCCTTAACAGATCCTTGCCTTTCTTATTTAATTACGACAAAAAAAAAACTAGGCCGGATTGTCACCTACCGAATATTTGGTAATGTATTTTATTGGATAAAAAAGAATGGATTTATTTTGGATAAGAAGTTTATCAAAATTTTCACATTAAAATTCTACCACAAATCCAATATTATTAATTTTGAAGGGATATGCAAACAACATTCCAAATTATATATTCATTAAAGCAATTGATAATTATAATTGTAATCGTAACACATCGAATGTCCAGAAATCATGTAAAATCAGTGTGTTAAGAGCTCTCAGGGACAAAACTCTTATAAAAAATCAACAAGCAAATCAAAAGAGAAAAATTATTAATTGTAGCATTGTAGGAATGATAAATGAAATGTTTGTTGCATTACGAAACTGCAAATGTTGCTAGAAGTTTCAAATAGGTAGAAATATTTGGTAAGCAAAAAAATTCAGTCAAACAAAATTGCCATCAGTGAAAAACAAATTTAGATGGAGGACTCTTTTCCCCTCTTTGTTAGTTTTGCAAATACCGATTTGCATATACTAAAAATGATTTTATCAGATTAAAAAAATTATGTTTCAAATAAAAATTTATAATTAACTATACTTCATAGTTCATAATAATCTGCTAAGAGTGTCTACTGGAGTCAGTTATTGAATTAAAAATCCAATAACTCAAAAATACATTGACTTAAATTAAATATATGAAATTTCATTTGTTATTTTGTGACTATAATTGCATTCTGGATAAAACGTTGACTTTAATCGTAACAGAAAATAATTGTCAACAATATAAATTCCAAGTGCTACTTTCTTAACGACATTCTATTGATTAATTGTCAAAAAATATCCCCAAAAATAGTACGCCAGTAGGCTGATTCATAGCAATTATTCGCCAATGACACACTTTAATAATAAACGATTACATTTATTAGAGAGAAAGTTAGATTGTTTTGAAAATGCTACTATGAGTTTAATAACGAAAAGGCATTTAAGAACTGCTGAAAAACAAAAGAACAACCCATAACGTAATGAATTTTTTCATCAATATTTTATAGATTTCTATTCATGTCCCTGAATGTTTGATTACTGAATTAGCGAAAGGTATATCTGATATCACATTTAAAAATTTATTGAGTGATTATAATTTCATGATTTTTTATTGTATTAAAAGGTAAAAAAACCTATGAGCCTTTAGATATATAATAATAATAATATATAAAATAAAAATTATAGGAAAAAACAATAAAGAGAATCAATTTCTAATGATTTAAAATTTGTACACATTCATCCAACCTTACCATATACATCAATGTCTTATTCTAGAATTAGATGCGAGTAGAAAATATCTAGTTTAGTTTATACCTCTTTTTATAAATGTGCAATATAATTACCATATACATAAAAATTATGCGCAATGTTAATAGCATATGATTCACATCTAATATTTAGTTAGATATTTTCTTTTACTATAAATAAAATTTAGGAAAGTAAGCATCTTTTTAGATAATTGATAATTGCAGAGAATGCGTTAAAATACGAAAGGATGAAATGAGAATGAAAAAAAAATTAAACAATAATAAAATTAAGCTTTTATTAAAATTGGAGTTATGGAATACATTAAATATAGTAAGAGCTTTAATCTAGTTAATTTACAACTAGTCAGACATTTGACTAGACATTCAGTCTGGAACATTTATGAAAATTAAAGCTTATATAGTGTAATTTTAATTAACATTGATGAATAGAAACTACCATAATCGAATTACAGAAATCTAGACGAATAGGGATCAGATTAATTTTTGATACTCAAATAAAAGGGTTATTGTATAATTTAAAAAAAAAGATTGATTCTTATTTGAAAAAGAAATTATTATGTATTTATTTCATAACTACATGGACAATATTTTTTACTTGCTATATTATTACACAATTCTGTACAATTTAATTTATATCAATGTTTGAACATATTATATTGTTGCTTCGGTATCTTTATTCGAATTTTATTTGCGTATATTTTGTTTGAACATTTTTTCTTTCTCAAATCATTTCAGATTATTAACTTTAAAAATACGTAAACAATGTTTTTTTTTCTGTACAATTATTCTAAATAATTATAATGATATCACTGCATGAACATATTAGATCTTTACTTCAGTATCTTTATTCGAATTTTATTCTGGTAGATTTTTTTTTCTTTCGCAAATCATTTCGGATAATTACAGTTCTCCCTTTCTTCTAAAAGAAAGAAAGAAAAATTCCTCAACACCAATCTATGAAAGCAGAGTATTTTTGAAAGAACAGTAGCTTATATTCTTTTTCTTCAAAGACATTGATCGAGTAAATTCCAAGCTCACATCTATCCCAGAATGCCTGTGTATCCCCCCCCCAAAAAAAAAATTACTTCACCAATTCTTTCCCCAATAAATCAAGAAAATATATGTCTACTATTTCTTACTTCTGGAACTAGAAAGGCGGTGCTACCAATCGGTGATACTTGATTTAGCGTGTTGACTCCCTGCTTCATTCTGCGGATATAGATTACAAACGGGGGGTTCCATTTTGTTCTATATATTTTTTTTCCAACACTCGTGCTATTCTTCTTCGTGCTGATACGTACGGTGTGATTCATAGATATATGTCACGATTCTATATTCTATCAATTTCGGAGCAGATATATAGATGTACGTGTCTACTTTTTCTTGTTTTGTTGAAAGGGTGAGGTGTAAAGTGCTGGCGTATTAACTGGTAGATTATTTATGTTAGCCTATCCGCTTGAATCCAACAATCAAATACAGGATTTAAATTTTTGATAAATGTGCTTCTTGCGATTTTTTTAAAGAGTAATCTTGGTTTCTAATCTAGAGTTCTTTTTCCTTGTTTCAGAAACTGAAATTAATCTAAAATAGTTGTGGGATTATCAATGATGAAATGTTTTCACTTAAAAAAAGATTAATGGAAGTTGCAAAAATTAATGACTTTTATTTTAGAAGTTATGAATGTAATCTGTAAATAATAAGTATTGATGATTCCTAGAAATTAGAGCCAAACGACTATTTTTCTGAGTATTCATTATCTGAACGTTCTTTTTCTCCATTTCAATTCCATAGTATTTCTGAGAAATGCTATTATAAATAGTCTTTTTTATCGGAATTGCTATTATGAAGGAATTGAAAAATTGGGCCACATCTAGCTGACTTCATGCAGCATCTGAAGTACTGTAATAAAGTATCAATTGTTGTGTTAGAAGATTTTATTTTCGGGTTTTACTTCGTTTAAGATATTTTGAATATATGCTTGTTCTGGAACATATTTGTTTTGGTCATAAACATTCTCAGGTTGACATGATAAGGAAATTTGAAGGGAACTGCTGATTTTTTTATAGCTGAAAAACCAAATGTTTCTACGGTAGTTGTATACATAACTATTTATCAATCCTAATACTATTTATGCAAAATTATCACTAAAAGAAAATATCGATGCTTTGAAAATGTAAAATGTAGGATATTTCATTTAATGTAAGATATTAACGTAAGGTTATCAATTTTATAATGTAATAAGTAGTGTTTAATGTAGGATATTATTACATTAATAGGATAATGTAGGATATTACTTTAGGGTATAATGTTTAGTATTAGTGTATAATGTATTTAGTGTTTAATGTAGGATATTGCTTTTATATTCCATTGAGAGTAGCGCGTCTTCCCCGTGATCTGGAGGTCTAGATTTCCAAGACGGATTCTGGCATGGTTTTTATGTGCTCTATTGTGAGGTGTGTGAATGTGATCTCCTGTAAAAAGGGGTTTTGCAAGCGAATGTGACGCATGAAGTAACTAAGTCTTCTAAAGTAAAAGTAAAAGTCTAAAACTTCTTATTTCTAGTGAAAAAACAAGAGAAGCTCACCCGGATTAAACTGACCGATAACTGTCAAGGGGATTGTAAAGTGAATAAATCACAATACAATGTTTAAATGTTGCGGGTGATACATGAATTGGCATATTTTTCTCTTAAAGTTTTTGAAACGCAAAGCCATTTGTCTCTATCTGATTTAATGTAAACAAAGGAGATTTTTCGCAGATATTAGGTTTTGAGCCTGAAATCCTCTGGTGCTCAAGCCTAAACCTTATCCCCGAAATTCAGAATAGGTGAGGCACTATCAAATAATGTGAGGTAATGAGAACTTCTTGTGAACTAATGAGAACATGAAGAAAAAAAAACGATGCACTAAGAATATTTTATTGCCTGGCTTACAGTGACCTAAAGTAATGTCCTCTCACAGGCAGCAAGAGAGAGCATTTCAATCATAGAACGCCATTTCTTCCAATCGATGTTCAAGCTCCCATCGTAGCAAATCAGATAAATAAATAAATAAGCAAACTCAGACGAAAAGGCGAGAATGAGCCCCACCCCCCTGCAAAAAAACCGAGAACGATTCCGGCAAAGTGGAATTCTGGGGACGAATCCGTTTCCAATCAGACATCTCTGGGTGTTTCAGAGAAGGAAATGAGTTGTCAGTTGAACGCATTAATCAAAAAGTACCGAGCCTGATTAATGAAACAACGAATGTGTAGGTTTGAGATTACTTTGGTCCTCGTATCATGGGATCGTTTCATTTCATTTCATTCCAGTTTCTGGAGTTTTTTTCTCCCTCCTCAGTCTTTCTTGTTCCACTTCTTTCTGCTTCCTTCTGGATGTGTTGATATTTTAAGATATTTGTTTTGTCTTACGATGTTGAATTTGATTAACGACGAACTCGAGTGCTGCAGCGTTTTTGGTTTATATTTAGAAATGTCTAAATAAAAATGCAGATTTTTCTGCTACTAGTGAGGGATTTTTTTTTTAATAAGCGTAATCTAAATGACTAGTAATTGAAAATGAAAGCAATCTTCTACGCTTGTCAACTGGTGCGAAGATAAATTTGATTTATTTGGTTTTTAATTTTCTATGATTTTTGAAGAGATTAACATTAATGCAAAAATGTAATAGGTTTTTTGACGAGAAAAAATGATGTTTAGGTAACTTAATCTAAATAAAGACTTAACTATTCATACAAATTTGTCAATAACTAAATGTTAGTGAAGAAAATGTAAAGTTGCTTAGGTGTGTTTGACTGGAATTTTAATTGTAAGAATTTAAAATATAAAATTTTTATTTGGGGGGTTCCTTCATAAATACGTGCTAATGAATAGACATTAAAATTGTTTTTCATTATTAATCCTATGTAGATTTCTAATATGTATTTAAATTTATATAACACAAATATATATTTGTTTCGAAAAAAACTAGGTATCAATTCTTTAAGCAAAACAGGCCCTTGCTAAAAACAATTATATTGTAATAAAAATAAGACATTCACCTATCACAAAAGTATTTTAATTTCTCTGGAAAATGAAATGGGTCAATGATTTGTTTAGCTAAACTTTTTCGAAAAATATATCACTTGTTAAATTCGGCGGAAAAACAATACGTCATTTTATTTGGTCAATTTTGACAGTTTACCTTTAGATGTTTTAATTTTTGTGTAAAAGAACATTATGTAGTAGTAACATACATACAGTCAAATACTAAAAATAAACCAATTATAAGTGCACAATTGCATTTAGAAGTCCAGTATCAAATTTTATTACATTATTATTGGTCGTATTCATATTCCTAACATTAAGTCTTGCATTCAGAAAAACTGCAGCAATTTGTTGAAAAAAGTGAAATTTTATTACTGTAAATTGATAGATATACTTTTAAAAAGGGAGTTGGGAACATTTTGGAGGACTTTATTTGACTTAAGACAAATCCAGTTTTTTTCTCTTTCCTTAAACGTATGTGAGTGTGTATTTTCCAATCAGACTCATTCTGAAAATTATATATTGAATTAATAATTACTGCTTTACAAAGAAATGTTGGCCTAAGAACAGACTTCGTCACGAATAAATTCAGAATAAGAAAAAAATAATGCATAAAAAATCTTCCATTAGCTTTGTTAAACTTTTTTTTTGAGAAATACAAAACTTTTTAGATTAAATATTATCACAAAAAAGACTGTTGCTTTCAATGGTACTAATTTTTTTTAAATTGATACACACATGTAATGATATTTTAGAATCTAATTTAAATATTGATTGATTTTCCAATTTTTATCTTTATCAAGCTTGTAATAATTTCATTTCAAATACTCTTTTATTTTGAAAACTAATTCCTATTTTTGATTAATTTTTTTAACACGCTCTCCAGAAAATTCATTACTTTGACATTACCCCGTTTTTCAAGTGAAGGGATAAAAATCCCTTAGTCTAGTATATACCTTTCAAAGGTATCTAAGAGTCTAAGTCAAAATGTGTCAAAGAAATCCCTGTCTAAATTGCTGACTAAAATAACTAAAGAGAAATGGTCACTTTACTATTGTATCGTGATATAAAAAACTTCACTTTGCAATCGTTGCTCTTTGTACAAATTGTGACTCAGGTGATGAAATAAATAGAAATTAAAATTTCAACAAATAAAAGTTAAAATAAAAATTTCTTCGTTTTGTCCATGAATCTTCAAAGTTGTATTTATATATATTGGTATCAATAAATACAAAAACAAATAAAAGAAAGAACGAGGAAAGAATGCATTGTGTGTGTGTAAAGAATTACTTTCCTGGGTAAGAGGATGATTCATTTCCATTTTTTTTCAGGCATGTTTTAAGAACGTGGAGCAACTGGTTTAAATTTGAATCATTTTTTTCGTTACTTTATTTTTCTGTTTCTAGAAAACAAGAAATTTTAAATTTAAAAATGTTTATGAACTGCATTATCTCTTTTTTCAGCAATGGAACATAAATAACGAAAAATTATTCAAAATGATGGACTGGGAAGATCATTCTGATCCATTTTGCTGAATTTGGTGATCGTTCTCCCTTGAGTTGATTCCTTGAATTAAGTTTTCCCTATGAACTGTACACTAAATGTTAAAATGTTTCTTCATTCACTTTGTTTTTAACTTTTAATGTGATAAATGTTGTTGTCGTGTCCGTGTTTATCACGGAAAGAGGGTGCAGTAGCTTCTGAGGGTAAAGACCCCTGAGCACCCAGAGGGCAGAAGTCTGACTTCTAGCTCACACACACGACACAACCCTTTTTAGGGGGTGGTCGAATTCATTCATACACTCATTTATCCATCAACAAGTCGGAATTTAGATCCAAATCAGAGACCGACTCATCCCTGATTCAATACCCCCAGAGGTATCGTTTTGGTATGGGAACTTGGAGGACTTTGCAGTCTCGACATATTTAACGTGCCCCAACTGCCATTAGCCAACACGGCGGTCTTTGGCCAAGACGAGGACAGAACCCACGACCTTTCGGTTACGAGACTGACGCTCTACCAGCCAGGCTACCGCCGCCTTAATGTGATAAATAGTTTTATGAATAGCTTTGCTGTTATTCATACCAAGTGTCCCAATACTTTAAGTGACCGTATAAGATTAGAATGGAAACCGCAATGTGGGGAGAGTATTCAGTAGCAATCAAGCTTTTCTTATGATACTTTTATAAGAATGCAAATAAATTTTTGAATGACTTTATTGGTTTATAATTTTAATAATCTACTTTATTAGTTCAGATATAGCAAATGCTTGCTGCTGAGAAAATGAATTTGAATGATGAAACAGACATTTAATCTGTTATGAATTATCTAAAATTTTAATGAAACTTTAATAAAATTATTAAGTATTTGTATGGGCATGCATTTTATAACATTTCTTTTTAGTTGATGTGTTTATATTTTGCATTGAGATAATACTAAATATATTTTTATATGTTATTATTTTTGGTATACTTAAGAATAATTTTTTGAACAATTTCAAAACAATCGAACCAATTTTAGACATTATCATGGTACGCTGTCTCAGACTAGATGTTCAAATCTTTTTGAAATTCTTTATGATAAAAACATTAACTTGCAAGTGGAAAACATTATAAGAATTTTTTATTTTTAATCTTCACGAAATCTCTGGATCCTCTATTAGCAATTACATAAACCTGCGTCCTTGGAGGTTAAGAGTGGACACTGCATTGTAGAGTATATTCAGTAGCAATCAAGCTTTTCTTACATCTTTCTAAAAATACAAATAAAATTTTGAATGCCAATTAAATTAGTTCATTCGTTAAATTAGCCTTAATTAGTTCATTCATAAATGCTCATTACTATAAAAACTAATTTGATTGTTGAAACCACCATTTAATTTTCTTTATAAATTCGCTAAAATTCCTAATTGTGTTGCTAAATATTGAATTTTCTGCTTTTAATTTGACTCATCTCAGAAAAGTGGAAAATAAATCTTTTAGGAAATATCGGCATCAGTATATTGAAAGAAAAGAATATTTGATGGCGATTTTCATGGTAGTTATGGTGAAAGTATAATATGCTGTTAATTTCTGATGGTTGTCATACATTCATGGAAAAATATTAAGTTATTGAAAATATCACATGGGGGAAAATGTAGAAAGGGCATTGCCTTCTATTTTTCATTTTCTACTTTGGAAAACACATTAACTACTCAAATCTAAAGCTGTAAATTCTGCAACTCAAAAGAAATATGCTTTTACTCTTCATTAAAGTTGAGTCTTTGAGAAGTGATAAGTGATTAACAGATAAATCAGGATTACAAGATACAGTCTATTTACCAATTCAATTCAAATAATTCAACATGCTTTCCCATGAAAAATGAAACTCTTAATACAGAAACTCTTACATTTGCTTTGTCCATAAAATTATTGGTAAGAGTATTCCCTACAGATATGCAGTTTGAAACAATCTGAAGTTGTTTGATTTCCATATTTCTATCTTTTTTTCTATTTTAATCAAATAGAAACTATGTAGCACAACACGCCCTTTATATTTTTATATATTTTAGATCATACTGGGTTGCTTTTTTAACTCAAAACTTGCCTTTAATGGTGTTAAGTAGTATAATTTCGCACAAATATGTTATGGAGAAATAGAAATTTAACCCTTTGAGTTGAGGAAAATAATTCAAAACATAATTATTCTCCTAATACAAAGATTTGTTATTTGTTTATTACTCTGAAAAATAAGTAACATAATACACTTGTTTTATGTCAACTTTAAAAAAAAAATTAAATTAAATCTGCATGTTTTACCATTTTGTAGGCGTTTTTTGCTATCAAAGTTAAAAAAGGAATAAATAAAAAGTCAAGATGATGTATCATCTTGAATGATTAGTGAGAAGCATCATCCGAGTGTAAAGTGTTAAAAATGGTCAAATTCATAGTTTTGAACTGAAGTATAATTCTACAAAGTTTCTTACTATCAAAACATAAAATAATGAAAATTTTCCTTTGAAAAGGAATTCTCATAATGTAAAGACATTTAAATTGCAATTTAGCCAGATTTGATCAATTTATTTTTCAAACAAACTGCTCGGAATCATCAGTTTCTACGATGATCAAACCCTTAACATGTCTGCACTATTCAGGGCTAGTATTACAAACTAAAGAATTAGGTTTACGTTTATTATAATGCATTCTAAGAAGAAACTACAATTTCAGATTTCCACCTCCTTCTTAAAGTTAGCATTTTGATTTGCCTCACTTCATTAAGGATGGCAGTTGTCAGAATATGATACATATGTTGAATGCTCAATGTATTCAGAAAATAAAATATTTCAGGATTTACAATATATACTTTCATATTATACAGATTCAGTCATTAACCCATCCAATAAAAATAAATTTCCATGCCACTTACCATTATCTTCTTTCTTTGTGAATATCAAAATAAGAAAGCATTAAGCCAAGGCCTTTCTCCCATATATCTTTAGGACACGTTTTTTAATACTTTAAATACTGTCTCGTGCCAGGCATCAAAAACAGCAATTAAACCACCTTAGTTCCAGCAGCCCCTCCTATCCTATAAAGCCCGTATATTCTTTCATCAGTCCACACCCTGCAGCCTATCCCTTAAGTCCACCATCACATTACTTAACAAGTGTTCGCCTTTAATGATGAACCAAATGTGTCGCTTTCAGCGCCTCCTTTGGCTTAATGAACGGTGTGAAAAGCAGTATCCGCTTACCTGAAGGGTTCTTAATAATAACAGTTTCGTTAGGTGATACGTTTTAAGGAGGAGTTCAATCTCCACATTATATAAATGTGGGAGAACGCGGAACTAGACCCACTAGAGATCTTGTTAAGATATAAATTATATTGACCCCTTGTGGTCTCATAGGCTCATATGCTGGTGCTTTTTAATCTCTCATTTGAGGCCGAATCATTAATAAGAGGGTGTAGAGTTTGTGATATATTAGATGAGACGTACTTGGGAAAACTTTCTGCCGAGGTTTTTGTTTGGAGGGGGAGGGGACATGGATGGATGTTTTATAATGAATACGAAAAAGCAATTGTGATTTTCGTGGGAAGATAATATGCAAGAGTTGGATTGTTTCGGTCTGGGTTAAATTTAGAGAATGTCGAGTAATTAAAGGATGGGTGTGTCTTTTTAATACTGCTTGTATGTTGAACGTTGAAGAAATTGAAGATCTTTTTAAGGTCATATTCCATGTTGTTATAAAAATATTCACATCATTAAAAATTTTAATAACAAATTCTCTGTAGTGGCTTTTTTTTAAGAAAATTATATTATTTACTGTTAATTATTTTGGAAAACTAAGGAAGAAGATTCTAGTTAAAATAATGGATTAATATCATCTAATGTCAGAAATATGGCTTGAATGAAAGCAGTAAGGTTCGAGACTCGATTTCAACAGAGATGCGCTGTGTCTGCCGACTTGTACCACATTAAATCCTCCAATAAATGTTAGGCATTTGCACAGGTTTTTTTAAAAATTTCTATCAGCCACCCTGTTACCAAAATGCTAAACCGTATAAACAAGGATTATTGTGACTGGTTGTAACAATCCTTAATTGTCAAAATGGTGCCACCAGTGAGGAATGAAGCGCATTGAAGTGGTGTGGAAATTAAGAGTCAGGATCAAACTTCTTCAAAAAAGTGGGATTGGCCAATAAATAGATTTCTGCTACATACAAAAGCATCGTTTGAAGTCATCATTAAAACTTTGGAACCTATAAATTTAATAAGGTATCGTGTGTCACCAAAAAGGAATTTAAGCTTACTTAAAATAATTTTTGGCGTATCTAATTATTACAGGTAAAAAATATTTGGATACAAGATTTTTCAAGAATATCTTTATCGTAAATGCAAATTACATTTGGCGTTTTATTTCACATGAGTATATTTTAGCCTCAATGTGTCAAAAGACCTTGATGAAATTAGGGTTAAAAGTGAAATACTCACCCTTCATATTAGCCAAGTTGCAGAGTAAAGTTGACCAGTTTATACCCCATGGGGCTAACTGTTGCAAGCAATAGAAGGTAACGCCAAACTCAGGAAGATCACATGACAGCAATCAGACAATGTCAACTAGTTGTTCTAATAAGACAGACATTGACCATTGTCTCCGTTTGGGGTCACATTTTCGGTCATGTCTGTCATTGCTTTCAATAGTTTACCTTGTGCGAACGCTGCTTATCAGACCAATACTCAATAACGGTTACGGTTAGTTACGAAAATTCTCTGCATTAATTTTTATGGAAAACAAACGGAATCTCATTCCTTAATCTGGTCCACGGTGTTTTGCTAGTATGGTCTTAACTTGAGATTCTGAGAATCATATATCGATTCTTGATTCCAAAGAATATTCGCCACGCAGGTTGGACTAAAATGAACATTAAATCTACCTTTTAGATAGAACATAAAGCTGATGTCGTACTATGGACTGAGTGATAGCCAAGAGATTTTCATTCTCTGATCCCAGTTTAAAATTAAAATATTCTTCCTGAAAGGACATTACTTTAAATTGAATCCAAATGATAGCCACGAAATAAATTGAGTCCCATAAGAGTTTTTTTTATTCAATATTTTGTAAGCTAAACTATTTAAGATAATCTTATTAGTATGGCAACATATATTATTCAAAGTGTCTAAAAAATGCATGCATTTGATTGATCAAGGTAACTGAACTAAATATTGGGTCGTTCGGAAAGTCATTTCGTATTTTTGTGTCAAAATGAAAAGAAATTTTCGTTTAATGAATAAATTATTTATTAAATTATAAAATTGCCATTCTGGTCTAATACCTTTTGCCATTCTGGTCTAATACCTTTTGGTAGTAACATGATTACACGCTCATAAAAGTTTTGGTCTTTGCTGTAAAAAAAACTGATCGAGGTGGTTTTTGGCCTCCTCATTTGAAGGAAAAATTTTGCAAATCAGTTCTGGTACTGATGTACTGTTAATACATCTTCTCCACACATATTGGCTAATTTATTTCTGGCTTGAACAGCATTTTTACCTTTTATAGCAAAAAAGAAAAAAATGACGAAAATGCTGTTTATTGCTCTCCATATTTAAAAGGGCACCATCCAAAAACTACTGCGAAGAATCAGCTGCACTTTTTCACACTCAAGCCTTGCTATATCAGCTCTTAAAACATAAAATGATTTTGCGGTTTAAGTATGAAATTGGGTGCGAAAAATGCAATTAAATCCTTTGTCAGGAAAAAACGAAATTACTTTCCGAACAACCTAATAAATAAACATTTATCAAGAGTCTTAAATACTATATATAAATATGAAACTCTTTACGACAAAGAACAAAACCTTGCGATCTATTTTCACAAGCACTATTCTAACCTTTGACCTGACAAAGTACATTCCTTATTACAAGCTCATCTTTCAAAATCCCAACTTAAACAAGACCTATTGTGTTTTCAAGTCCACTTATTATCATTATAATTGTTCATTTTCCCCGGTCAATGAAAGGTCATCAAGTTACAAATTAATAGACAATGAAGCGGCAACTCTTCAGACATCCGCACATCTGTACTCCTGTATTGGAAACGTGCGATTCAATTTGCGGCGTAATATTACGCCCCTCGCGCCCTGCAGAAACTTTAGAAAATACACGACCAAATTACTAACGGGGTGGAGTTACAGAATATTCGTAATATCTCACAGTCAACCGGAGAGCTAATAACTCATAGGACCCCACCAGAGAGTAACAAAAATAGTAAAGCAAAGAGAAACCAAACCATGCCTACCCCCCTTCCACCAAAATGAAAAAATAAATTCAAAACATGGCCAGGTCAAATAAGGAAGATGAGGTATCCAGTGGTTCCTCGAAAAACTAAGGGGAGAAAAATTGGGGTGGGACACGAAATAAAGCAAGAAATAAAAAACATTTCGTTTCTTGCCATGCTCACGCCGTGTTAAAAAGCCATTCCAGGGTCGGGTCATCTCGCAAAATGTTTGCTGGATTAGATGCGGTTTCCCGCTGGTTCAGGGCAGTAGAGGGGGTGTGGAAACCCCGTTGTGATAAGACGGAACTCCTACAGTTTGTTTTACCTGTTTCACACCCTTGCCAGGGACTGCCCGCTGCGACCGAACACGCACACCTGAGATTTTTGCCGCGTTCAGTCGCATAAAATGGTCGTCAAAACGCAGCGATGGTGTATGATTCGTGGTAAACCTTTAAAAGGTAAAAAGATCTGTCTTTTTGTTTGATATTCAATTAGCAACGCCGATTTCGAGTTGAACGGAAGATGAGTTGGCAACAGCTGTGCACTTTCGGCTGACTGTGTGGGTGGGGAGTGTCCCGGAGAAATTAAGGAAGGTGGCGTGGCAACTTTATGGTCGAGCAGTATTGATGGAAATGCTACCAAACTGCAATAGGTCATTCAAACGAGATTCATTGGCACATTTTTTTCGACCATGCTGATTTATTTATTTGCGACAATTAATTAATTATTTTCCTTATTATTATAGCAATTATATAAGCTTTTCTGTTTAGCTTTCTTTTCTTAAAATTACTTCAGCTTATTTGCTCACCTACTCTGCCATAGGCAAAAACACAGACAGAAAACGCAGAACACAGAGAAAAAGAGTTTCACAGAAGCGAGATTTTTGGTCTGTTATTATGTATACACTGAGTAAATATTCTTGAAAATTGCAATGCTAAATAAATAATTACTTGGAGGCCAAGCTCCTTTTGGCATTTAAAAAAAAGGAGATCGTGTTTTTTGGAGAAAATATTCAGATACGAATCACCCTGTTTATGTATGAATATTTTTTAATCCTACCTATATATTAACTGGCCATTTAAATAAGAAATGTGATGAAAGCCTTTAAAAAAGTTATTCGAAACCATCTGCCGTACTATAGTACTCATTTTACAATTTATTTATCACTACTTGTATTTTTAAACTCACACTCAGTTTTACCACGGTAAAATCGGATCTTAATACAATGTAAGTACCATAAAAATTTATGAGGTAGCGTTAAACGACATAATTAGCATGAGAGCAAATAGAAAAAGACTAATAGTTATTTATAGAAACGGTTGTGGGGTGTGCGTAAAATCGCGATTTTTCAAAAAGAAAAAAAGCATCTGTATAGATAAATTTAGAAAGTAAAACCTTGTCTAACTATAAAATTTGATTCAAATCATTAGAGTCATTTCTGAGGTACACAAAATAAATTTATATCCAAGAATTGTATATAAATTTATTTCAACAACATTTAAGGTATGCTAAATAACTAGCAACTATTATTTTCATCTGATTCAGTAACTACTTCCATCAACAATATTGATCTTTGTTTAACAGTATTGAATATAGAGACCATATTCCAAAATAGGTGGTCCA
Organism: Argiope trifasciata; assembly: GCA_026543055.1. Lineage (NCBI taxonomy): Eukaryota > Metazoa > Arthropoda > Arachnida > Araneae > Araneidae > Argiope > Argiope trifasciata. The sequence goes on along the minus strand of JAPMOQ010042254.1, from coordinate 917,478 downwards.
TTACTTTAATTGGAACTTGCATCTTGGAAAAAAAAAAGATCAATTTTAATCAGTCTTTTATATTCTAATTTCGTTCTTCTAGTAACCACCTGGTGTAGAAAGAATTCATTCAATTACTGCATTTTAAACCTCATGACTTATTCTTGCATTCCAAAAAGAAGGGAAAAAATGTCTGTACGATTTCTTATGATTCTACAACATTTATTAAACTCTGTAACAATTAAATTTTAGTGCTGGCATAAGCCTTTAAATAAATTATCAGAAATTTTAGACTGAGCTTGTGTTTGTAGCCTCTTAAAGTTTTCAAAAATGAAATATGTAAATTCATATGAGATGATTATAGGCTTTTCTTGGTTGAATTTCTTTGAATTGTGCAAATTGTTATTTATATTTTTAATGATGAAAACATGTCGTAGAAATTCTGATTTCCAGCGTTTATATTCATTTTCATATTTTAGACCAATCATTCCTATAAATATTTATTTACCGAAATCCAAATTCATTTGATTTTTTCAATAAATACGGTACATGATTTTCCTTTTGAAAGAAATTACAGCTAAACCTCACTTAAAGTGTACACTTAAGTAATAGCTCAGATTAATTATATTTAGACAATTTTCTAACAAAAACAGCGTGTGTTGTGAATAATAAATTACATTATTATACATTTTTTTAGTATTTTTTTCCGGAGAGAATACATTTTTCTACTTCACATGGATTTCAATGGGGGGGGGGATCGTTTAATGAGCGTTTCTCCTTGCAGGTAAGAGAAAAAATTATGCTCGTCAAATGAAGTGTTAACTTGTTTGCAAAAGAAGCAACTGAAATAATACATTTCCTTATGTGGCCATTTCGGCTATAGTAATTATTAACTAACTTATTTTCGATTATTCACCTAGATAGACTTTAATCTTTTTTAACATATAATTTAAAGAAATGAGAATATTCCATCTTTGCTCGTTGTAAAGGGATGAAAATAGTTTAGTTTAGTTATATTAATGTCCCGTTTTAAATAAACATTAGGGATATTTTGGGATGGAACTCGTAATTTTAAATTACGGTCAGATGCCGATAACAGCATCTGAACTGGCAACCCCTCTGCAAACTTCAATACCACACCAGCCGGAGGACGTTTAGCCTGCGCCGCACCCACTTACACAATGGTTCTTCTGTGGATTTGGGTCTTGATCTTGAAACCCTCCGGTTCTGTAGCCGAGATCTTCTCAACAGACGGCCACGGCCAGGAAGAATTAAAAGAGAACAACACAAGTACCTTCTCTTTTCGAAAAAAAGACGACGAAATTCTTGTTTTCTTTTAAAAAATACGTTAATTTCACTGGTTCCAAAAATTATAACTTAAAAGTTAATGTAAAATAGTTTCATATAATAATAATAATAATAATACTTATAATAAAACTCAATGTGTGTGTGTTGGCGCTCTACAGGTCAGACCGTTTGACCTACAGCTACTAAATTTAGTATATGTATACCTTGAAGGTCGGGAATGTGCACCTCGAAGCCCTCTTTTCGAATTTTTAATTAGAAATTGAATTAATTAAAATTTAAACGAAATTTCGACGTTTTTCCGCTATAACTTCCGAAAATATTATTGCACAAACATGATTTTTATATCAATGTAAAGATAAAAAAATTAGCTTTCTAACGGCATCGTTTTTTTTTTTTTAAATTTATAACTCAAGCTTCTATTTTTAACGAATTTTTAAAGAAACATTTTAACCATGTTTTTTTAGCACGTGACTGCATAAAATAAAAGAATGCCGGAAGTTCGAAAAAAAAAAACTATCATCTCAAAATAAATCTAAAGAAATGCAACTTTTAGCACGTGACTGGATAAAATAAAAAGAAATATAAAATGTGATATTTTCTAAAAAAATAAATGCAAAGAGAAGGATTCTATGATCGTTTGCGATATCTAAATAATTAATTCAATAAATATTCTTTACGGTAAACCTGTTCGAATTTAGACAGGATATGCATTGGAATCCCGACTTAATGACATATTTTTATTATCTTTTGTAATATCTGTATCATTAATTCGATATTTTTTTTTTTCATTATAAAATGTGGTAGTTTCTAAAAAAATAAATGCAAAGCTAAGGTTTCTATAATCGTTTGCAACATCTGAATCATTTATTCAATGAAATCCTTTTTTCCCTTTTTCGCTTTCTTTTAAAAAACATCACCGAAAAAATCATTTTTAATATTTTGGAAACATAACCGATAAATTACTAGAGCTTTAAACTCAAAAAGTTTTTCCGAATAAAGTTACCGACTCTTTAGCAACTAATAACTGAATTTTTTAACTTTAACTATTTCTTAAAGAGAACCAGCTAGTCGCCAAAGGCGGCTAGTATAAAATAATTTTAAAAAGCTTAATATGAAATAATTTTTAAAGAAAATGTATCTCTGCTTTTTCAAAATTTAACAAAGAGTTTTTTCTTCTTCTATTTATCTATGATTAAAATCTAAGTATTCTGCCTCTAATCTTAAGTTAACTCAGTTTCTTACTGGACACGAATTTTACTTATTCAGTTTCTTCGAAAATTTGATTTATATTGACTTCCTCTTTAAATATTAACATACTTAAATCCAAGCTTATGCATACATGTCAAACACATTATCCGTCTCTGTAAATAATAATAATAAAAAACGATATGGTTCCGCAAACCATTTCATGCAATAAATAACTTCGTTTCGGAAGTACACCTGGAAAACCCGACCCTCATACGGGGGTCACCATCCCCTGACAGAAAACAATGATGAATCGAGCATACGGTTGCTATCGGTTCAAAGTGAAGTGCGAAAAACGGTACGTACGTCCCAGGGTGCCCGTACACCCCTGCTGCAGCGGGGACTAACACAAACGTGCTCCGGACAAATTGGCATTTTGTTTGACCGTTTGAACCCAGCATGCTTTGCGGCTTTTTGTTTCATTTAGTTTTTCTCCCTCGTCTATCTTTTCTTTCATTTTTTTCTTTTCTTTCATTCTGAGCGCAGTTGCATCCAATTAACTAACCGTGTAGTTGAATGTAAATAGGATACGGCAATTTATTTTCTTCTTGAAACATCGTTTTAGGTGCTTTTAATATTTTTTTCTTCCTTTTTATTTTTGAGTTCGGGATTATTTGGATTATTATTATTAAACTTACTTACTCAAAGGCTGCAACAGACAGGGAGTTTGGAAATTAAAAAATTGAAATTAAGTTTTCGTCTAGAATCACGATTTTATTGAATCACAAAAATGACATTTATTTTTATCATGTGAGTACATGATGTTGTTTAGGTTTGAGGTTTTAGAAACCTCAAAATCCTTAGGCAAAAAACAGGCGATTTATCGTTTTTGGGGCATCAATTTTCACTTTTAGGGTTATTAGAATTTTCTTTTTCACTTTTAGGCTTATTATATAGGAGATTGCCATATTTGACGATTTATCGCCAGCTAAAGTTACATTCCAGTAGTTTATTTCCAAATTATTCATTCTCTAAATTCTTAGGAGTTATCTTAATTCATTTAAATCATTAACCAGTATCAGCCGGTTTGAAACAATTACGTGACTATTAGATTATGCGTGCATCGATATTTAGAAAAGCGATGGTTCTTCCCTCATTTTAAAATCGGTCGAGATCCAAAATTTTGTTTGCCAGCTAGAAGAATTGAAAACGAAAAGCTTTTATATATATATATATATATAAATGCAGAGAGATATAATCTCGTGATTGTGATTGTTTCAAACTAGTTTAATGACTGAAATTAATTGAGACAAATAATGATATAAAAATAATCATGTTCTCACATGAAACTTGAACTTGAGTTGAATTTCAACTTGAAAATAGAGACTGTAGATTTCCTTTTTAATTTTTTTTCTTCATTTTTATCTGTGCTTGATAACGGATATATGTCAATATCAAGTGATATTTTATTCA
>JAPMOQ010042254.1:875064-893533 GCA_026543055.1 Argiope trifasciata | reverse complement strand
GGGGAGGAAAGAAATGTAGATATATTTTCCGTGCACGTTGCCCTTTAATTTTACTCTAATTAAGACTAAATAATTTGGAGCTAGCCTATCCAGTATAAAACAGTATGTCGAGTCTAGTATGCTTAGGACCATATTTCAAATCCCCCTGTAAGTTTTTGAAATATTTAATATGCAACAGGGTATTTAACATGGTTTAACACTGCATTTGAAACAGCTGGAAAATTTTAGATTCTGAAACAGACGTGCAAACGGGACGTCTCCAAATCATTCCGTAAACACCTGCCATTTACATAATGCAAAAATCGATTGACAGTTGACAAATTGCGGAAAAAAATGTCACTGAATGTCAGTTGGACGTAATAAACAGAAATAAAATTATAAATGTTTCCGCTTTATTTAAATAGTCAGATTTCATGATTAAGTTCATGTTGTCATTTTTACGCTTTAGTTAATGCTAATCATGAAAGAGAATTTATAATCTTAAAAATAACTAGATAATATAGGCACTTGGATACAAATTAAAAATACTGTATTTTATTGCATGTAATAGATAGATTTTTATCGTGTTTAGACACAGAAGTGACATCTGCTCCTTTGACACCTGGTGGACATATTCTATTTGTTAAAAGTGATTATCATTTGGTGTTTGACAAATTATTAAAAGCGCAGAAGCGTTTTGTTGAATATTTATCATACAAAAATATGCCTTACAAAGAAATTCTTGTATAAATCCATACTAATTGATTTTACAGTAATCTTTTTCAGTAATTGATAAATATGATTAATTACTGATTACTATTTAGTTATTTACATTTGCGAATTGCAGTTTTGAGAAATTCTAAGTACTTAGCAGCTTAAATTAAACTAACAGCTCATTAATTTAAATACTATAAGTGCCTTTATGTCCTAATTATCGAATGAATTTACATTTATATGTTATGATATTTATAGCAGCTTTAAATAAAGCAGTACCTTCAATGAAATGCATCTATAGGAAATAAAAAGATAATTTCCTTTTTCGTCTTTTATTTAACAAAATTTTTAGGCGTATCTTACTTATTATTCCTTTTTTTTCTCTCTCTCTTTTTCCATAGATAACAATGAGTACTTATATTTTAAAACTAAATAATTCCTGTTTTTCTTTATTTCGAATTTATGATACTTATTCTCTTCTTAAATCTGGGAATTCATTTATAAAATTCAATGCTTAGTTAACAAATTCTGTTTAATATCTTTACTACTGTTGGAAATAAATTTTTAATTTTAAAAATGTAAATCGACTATTCGAAAAAGAAATAAGGAAAAAAATGTCAACTTTCAGAAATGATTTCAGAACAGAAGGCTTCTTGTTCAGATCATGTACGGATCACTAAGTGTAACAACTAGATGCTGCAATTAATGCAATGATTCTTTTGCATAACAGATAAACTGTTTAAAAACTTAATATGACCATATATAAGAAATAAACAAAAAGTATAAATTCAAAAAGATATGGTACTGATGCTGTGTTGATGCTCTTAAAGTATCTCATTTTTCATTAAAATATTTTATTTCAAAAGCAAATTTAGGAAGCGTTTTTTCCTTTTCGTGAAAACTTCATTTTCCGTTAAATTCCTATATTTCAATTTTATGAAACTGCAAGTATGAAATTTCAAGTGAATGAATCCATATTAGCAGTTTAATAAGTAGGAAAACAATAAACTAGTATTACAAACTGATTCCAAAAGGTCTAACTAAGATATAAAATTGATTTTAACACAATATTATGTTACCTATTCAAATCAAAATAATAATGCAGATATAAGAATTGTTTTATTTTTTATTCGAAAATAATAGTCAATAAGCCTTAAAGTATATTTGCTTATTTTTGTTATAACCTGAAGTTTACTAATAAAACAATAAACATAATCAATGGGTCTTCCCAAAATTTTCTCGCATAGTCTCTAGTAAACTTATCATGACAGGGAATGCCTTACATGTCATTGATGTAAAATAATAACAAAATATTATCTAATGCTATGAATCTAGAATTTTAACTAAGCCTATCGTGTCATCCTGGGAGAATTATTTGGCAATTAATCTCTGGCATGCAATTAATAGTATTAGAAAATCAAAATTGTGTTTTAGATACGTTTTGTGCCTCTGACTGAAATAAAAATTTGACACAAAACTGCATTTTCAGTCGTAAAATCCCATATCAAATCTGATTTACCGAAGTCATTGCATTTTTGAATTATCATGTTTACAATTTTCTGAATATACAGATATACAGAACTACAGACATTCAAACCATAGATGGATTTGATAAGTATTTACACTACGTATGTTAAATTTCGAATTTTATCGAACTTTATCTGTCTTTCTCTACACGTTTTGAAATTGTTATGTTATTCGAATAGTTGGATAGACGGACAGTCTCAACACATTTTACTCAGAATTCGATATAAATCTGTAAATTTGATGGAAAGATCTTATAACAAATGACATCCGTCTAGCTCAAAGCTTTTGTGAGATATCATTGTCACAGACAGATGTGACCCAAAATGTTATGAGTTTCCCAAACACAGTGTGATCTAAAACGTAGAGATTCGTCAAACTCTCGAGTTCGAATTTTTTTATGATTACTATACTTTTTCTCAATTCTCTAAGTAAACGAGAAAGTAAAATTTGAGATTTAATCGTCCCACTTATTAAATCTTTTTGCTTCTTTTTTCAAAGTTGTTTAGCTACAAATTTATTGTATTTTCTTTTTATTAAAAATTTTCAATTATATTAAATGTGATTACAAGATACACACATGGAAATGGAATTTTGTTTGTATTAACGTCCTGTTTTAAAAAAGTGCTTGGGCACTGGGACGGACAACGGAATTTTGAACCACAGTTAATTAACGAGGATAACACCCTCTCCACACCAGCGGGAGAACGTAAGGACTGACACAATTAACATGCAAGAGACCCCCTTAAACGACGGTCCTTCGATGGAATAGAGTCTCAAACCTTAAACCCTACAGTTCTGAAGCCTTACACCAGGCCACCGCGGTCCCTGTATGGAATTGGAGTGTAAACGTTATATTACAGATTGATTCTTCATTAATTACAAAGACAGAATTAATTAAACGTTAGTTACTTCACTTTAATTTTTCATTTAATCAGACTTTATTCCCTCTTTTCAGCCATTTTATGTTACTTGACTTTATCCAATACATTGAGAGTGCAAATCACTGCTTTTCGAGGCTATAAAAGCACAAAACATCGGAAACTGGTTATTGATTTTTATATCATAAAAAAATACGACAAGACACACTGCATCATAGGGACTGGAAAGAAAGAGACCATGAGTTAGAGATGGTGAAAAAAAAATGTCATTACTCTAGCAAAACCATTAGCTTCTATAGACCCAAAACCACAAAACTGTGGAGAAAGAGAGAGATCCGTTCCAGTGGCTGAAAAAGCGAAAATATCGGTCTCATCCGCTCGCCCCCCTGCTGATCGCCACTGCAGGGATCATTAGAAGCAAGCGGAAGGATGCCCGAGAGGAAGAGAGGCTGGCACGAATGAAAATGATGTGCTTTTTTCCCATTCTTCGCGACGACAGTTTCGCTTTTCAGGACTTTTCCAGCTGATTTTGGTGGAGAAAAAGATCGACCCCCCACAGTAGAATGTTTGTTGGTGAATGGGTCGTATTATTGCCTGAATTTTGGACGGACGTGATGGAATTTTTTTTTTTCTGTGTGCGTTAGAAGCCCTTGATGATGTTCTGTGGCAGTTAGAAGAGAACAGAGAGCTCCTCTGGATACGCTTGAAAGACATTCTCCATTACCGAAAAAAATAGCCGAGAAAATGATATTCGGAGATTCGCCACCCTATTCCTTGTAAAATCATTTTGAATAGAAAAGGGTTGGCTGTGAGTTGATGTGTTTAAAAATGACGATTTTTTTTTCTTCTGAACTTCTCTTTCTTGGATTTGGTTTTTCAATATTTTAAAGGAAATAAAAAAAAGTAATATTAAACACATAATTCTTTTCTATAAGTCTGCCACAAACGTAATAAATGATGTTATTTTATCGAAATGTTGAAAAAATAAGATACTATTTTTTGTCAGCGTAATTATTATTAATTTATTTTAAAAACAAAAGGAGTCAACGTTCAATATTTGTAGAGAATTCAGAAGTTTTATAGAATAGTATGGGAATTTTTTTTTAAATTATGTTTTTAGAATCCAATGAGTTTTGCTTTTAAAAGTTCGTAAATTTTTGCAGAGTTTATTTATTAAAAAAAATAGCTTGTGTAAATTGCTACGATATAGTTGACTTCCTACACAAGCTCTCAAGAGAAAAAAAAACGCTTGCGTAAATTGCTATAATATAGGGGATTTTCTACACAAATCCATTTTTAAAAAAGGTTTGTGTGGACTTCTATCATTTAATTGATTTTCTATAAAAGTTCTTTATGAAGGGATATATCGAATTTTTTTTTCATCTTTTTGTAGTTTTTAACTAATTGTTTGAAAACATCTAGTTTCTTCTGTGGAAAAAAAGGAGTAATAATTTATGAGCTTAGTAGATATAAATAAGAGTAACTCAGAATTTTGATAAATATTTAATTTCATTAACTAAAATCAAATAAAAAACGATTGGTACTAATTAGAAAATTGTAAGATTTTTTAAAAGATGCATTAATGTCTGAAATTAAACGCTTTTTATTGAATAGATATTTTGAGAAATTTCCTTAACTATTTCCAAAAGTTATTATCATTTTAGATAAGCTCCCACTTGTAGAAAATTAATAATATGAAATTCAAATTTTGGATCCTGCTGGTTATAGGATTTTACTTAATAACAATAAGAAAAAGATCTTTTACATATAATGTTCTCAAGAAACCTGCAAGGTTATTGATTATAGAATCCTTTATCGCAAATAAAAACAATAATCCGCAATCCATTGTACTCAGACAAAACAATTCTTCTTGGCACAAGCTTTTCTATCCACCATAACCATTAATAGATGCAAGCCGATACCCCGTCCACATGGACAGAGCGCATCGCTTGCTTTTCTTCAGCGAATCTCGTATCGGTGTCACGTAGGGGATCCAAAATGCGAGAAGGAAACCGAAACCCGAGAAGAAAAGGAATGTGGAAATGCCTGGAAATCCACCGGGAATCAACGCACGGGCCCGAATTTCATTTTTAGGAAAAGGAGGAAATGGAAACTGTGAGTCAATGCGCTTATTGAATGATGTCGGCTCAAAAGAGAAGTGGTAATGTATCGGGCTATCTGTTACGGAGACTTAATAATGGTTTCTATTAGATCGGATTGGATGGATGAAGACGAGGTAAAATCTGTTTTAAATTGTGATCGATAAACAGCGTTAATACGCATGTTTGGAATTGCAGTTTCTGAGAAAAATGAAGTAAAATACAGTATTTTTTTAAATTTCCTGAACTGTGTGCTTCTAATCATGCATCGGAATTATTTTAAACCGTTGTATCGTCAGAAATTTATTACCATTTTCTACCAGGATCTTGGAAGAAATTAATTCTTGTTGGGATTTGTTTTTAAGTTATAAATTCCAGTTTAAAAAGTTGTCAATACCATTATTATTTCCTAAAAAAAAGATCTATAGTTGAAGAATTTTATCAATTTTATTTAGTTTTGCTTCAAATTTTATTAAAATAATTGTGCGCCAATACTAAATTCAAAACTCGGATGATATGAAACATCGTGAATAAATGGTTCTATGCTATTAAATGATACTAAAATCTATATATCTGAGCATCGGAAGATTTACTAACAATGCTCAGATTGTATTTTTAGAAAATCTATCGTGTGGTCCTTGGCGCTTTTTCTTTTTTTCTGTGGGAGGGCGATCACTTCCTTGTATGCGTTAATAGTATTGATTTTTTCAGACGCATCATCCCAACCTATTGAAACAAAAATTTGGCGCAAAAATATATTTGTAGTTAGAAATTGCCAAACAAAATTTGATATATTTAAGTCATCATGTTTTTTAGCTATCGCATTTACATGATCCTAAAATTACAGACCAACAAATGGTCAACCTTTTTTTTTTTTTTTTTTTTTGGATTTTGGTTTAAATTTGACAAGGATCCACATTATAGATTAAGATCTGAGTACTGAATCTTGTGTATTTAGCACTTTTCGCTTTTCAGTTATCGTGTTAAATTATAATCGACCATCGGAATAAACTTTTGAATGAATGATACCTCAAAACGGATTTTGTTGAAAATATGACAGAAATCTACAAATTTGATATAAAGATCTATATTAAATCTCATCCAACTAACTCAAAGATTTTTTTAGTTATCTTTGCATCAGACAGACAGAACGGGTCAAAAATATGAAGGTTCGTCAAAACTTCGAGTTCAAATGTTTTGACCCTTATAATACATTTTTCCATAATATCCATAAATAGTTAAAAATATAATTAATTGTTTCTGATATGAAGGCTTGGTTTCCAAAACACTTAAGATTTGATAGTCCAGTCATAAGCAAAATGGCAGTGTGGGAAATCAAGAAACGAAGGAGGCACAAATAATGAGTAAATAACCGTCAGAATGCAAGCGATGCTCTTCCAGTGGTGTAAATGAATGTGTTGTTGCCCCGAGATCAATGGCATGCACATTAAGGGGTTGGGAAAGAAGCGATGGGGCGTTTTTGTGGCCTTACATTCATATATTTCCTTCCGCAGAACTCCCCCTTTCTTCATTATGGGGTGTTTTTTTGCGTCCCTAATTCTTATTTTCCCTGCTTGCGGTGATTGATGAGCATATATCATGGGCGTTTACACCATACAGGCTGGGTGTGAAAGAGGAACGGGGTCTTGATCCGAGCGGCATTTTATTTACACATTTACATTATTTCAATTTACTTCACGCTCACTTGACCCCACGAAGAGTTCCTAAAGGGTTACAAATCATCCATTTTAATATTATTAAATGAAATGAGATTTCTGAAATTTATTCAATGTTCTTCTCTGTATTTGATTATTAGATGCTAGAATATTAATCAAGAATTTCCGGGTTACCCTAAAGGATGCAAACTCTAACCGTGGTTAGTTTGCCAGTTTGATAGGGTTGAAAATAGGTAAGATTTTCAAATAAAAAAAAAGGCATTAAATGGCTCAGAAAAATTATATTTTATTTGAAGAAATAAACATAATTATGAAAAGATTATAAAGCGTAAATTTTTACGCTGGATTAGTTTAAATGAAGGAAAAAGAAGTTCTACACTAATTCGATTAAACTAATGGAATTATGAAGCTTTGGACATCAGTATTTAAAGTATTCCAATGGCTACTTTAGGAAAGATCTGCAAAATAACGATTGATAAACTTAACATACTGATTTCTAAAACTTCTAAATGCGATTATATTCAGTTTATCCAAATATTACCACCAATATTCATTTGCTTATGCAAAGAAATTGAGATATCTGTGGAAATCGTTGAGTGATGAAACCAACCCCCATTGATAATGTATTTTAATATCATTGGTTTTCGTAAGAAATCAAAGTTGACAAATTCATATTAGTAATTGCAGCCAGAGGATTCCATCGCTGTACTACAGTGAAGAAAAAGATTCCGAAAAGAATAGGAAGAGAGAATAATGCTTGGACAGACAACCAATGATGACATATCTAAGAGCCAGGAGCTCGCACATGGAATGCCCATTGGCGAAATTGGACCAGTGCTTGAAGCTGTGAAACCATTTTTTTAAGTATACAAACTAAAAAGTTTTACAAAATTCATAGCAAATTTCATTTTAAGCCCTAAAATAAGTAAAAGTTTGAAGCGAAATTACTTAACAACCTTTTATTGAATAACTAAATAACAAACTATTATTGGATGAACTTTTGTCAACATAAGACAATTAGCTAAAGTTAAAAGAAATTTAGTACAATGAAAACACTCAGAATTATATCACTTCTAGATAAAGGCGAATGGTTAAAAATTCAATTGAATAAATAATTACATTCGGTTGACAACAATTTAAAATATTCGAGAATGATTTTAAAAAATGCAATTAACTATAAAATAGTAACTCAATTTGGGATGAAGAATTGAACATCAAAGACGTATTTATTCTTTAATAAAACATTCCGTTTCACTTCACATCAGTTTATGAACAAGTACAATTCAACCACCAATTTAATCTGTCGAATAGCGTGCAATATCTTCTAGAAGACAATACCCCGCAATCTACCTCAAAACCACTTAATGTACCAGCTTCGGTTCATTCCATTGATCGAACACACTCGATATTTTTGTGCGAGATACGTTAAAAGGAGCTGTCAATAACCTGAAGCAGTAAATCTCAAAACACTCTATCTCGAATAATTATTTTGCACTTGTCGTGAGGAACAAAGAGAATTACGAATTTCATTCAATTAATCTGCAATGGATGGACTAGAGGAAAAGTTTTCCTTGGTGGATGGCCACACTGGTAGAATCGTCTGTTCCCGGCACATAATATCCGACTCTGAGCCTTTAGGGTGTAACCTCTCACCACCCGCCTTTCATAGGCGATGTTTAATTAATGAATATCGTTTGGGATTAATGCCAAGCCTCCCCCCGTTCTCTGAAGACAGGCCTCGGAAACCCCCTAATGGGGGATCAAATGGATGAGATATATTAACCCTTAGCACGCCAGTTGTGTGAATCTGGGACTGCAGTTTAATTCGCTGATTGGAGGGATTGTATACAGGTTTTTCGAGGTTTTCTCTGCAGGTGATTTTTGCAGTTGAGAAGGGATTTGAATATTGAATAAGTTTTTGGACATTTGAATAATAGGGCTTGAAATGAGTATGTTTTATTTGGTTTTAGAGAAAGGCAGAAACTAGTTTTGGTGCTCTTTTAATAGAATAAGCTATATTTATCATTGAATTTTTAAAATTTTTGACAAGATACGGGTTATATAATGATACAAGAAGAAATGTTTTTATATTATAAAATAGTAACTACAAAAATTACTTTTTATTATTTCTTAAACTTGTTCCACATCATTTGATAAAATTCTTTTTACATTAAATATATTTTTTAGTTTTATATTATTTGAAGTTTTTAACAGGATACAGGTTGTATAATATTATGGGAAGAAATGTTTTTCTTTTACTAATAATAACTACAAAAATTAACTTTTTATTATTGTTTTAACTTATTCCGCTTCTTGCGATAAAATTCCTTTATATTAAACATGACATTTTAAAGTTTTATTATTATTACCATGCGAGTCCATTATTATTACCATGCGAATAATAAAACTTTATGCGAGGACCATGTGAGAAGTTTTTGAATAATTGAAGGCAGTAACTAATTGAAGCTCAAAATGGCGTAGGCAATATTCATCAACATCTTTTAATCATATATTTTCCCTTGCTTTTACCAGTATTGCATTATTATTACGTGCGTATGCTTCTTTGAAAGTAGATGCGTTTTTAAAAGGTTCTCCTGTTTTTACCAGTAATGCGATATTATTACGTATGCTCCCTAGAAAGCAGATGCGTTTTTAAAAAGTTAACCTTCTTTTACCAATTTGCGGTTGCTTTTTTTAAATTTTTTTATTACTTGCTTTAACCAGTGTTGCATTTTTATTATGTACGCTTCTTTGAAAGCAGATATCTTTTTAAAAGGTTGACGTGCTTTTAACAGTATTGATTTATTATTACGTATGCTTTTTTAACAACAGATGCGTTTTCAAAAGGATGACGTAGAACTATGACGTCATAGCTGTTATTTTCACGGAACATAATTTTTTACAGAAGAAATTAAATAATTTAATTTTTATTATATGCTTAAAACAACTTCACTCGTGTTTAATACCAGTTTTGATAAAGGTGTTATTTCATTCTTAAATGAGAAACATTGAAGGATTTGACTACTGTTCTAAGATTATTCCATCACTAAATTGTTTTGTGATATCAGATTTTAGAAAATAGCAGTTTGAGTTTATAAAAATATTATTTTCAGGGAAATTTTATATGCACTAATATGTTTAATTCTCTCTTTCTCTCTGTATGTATGTATGTATGTATGTATGTATGCATATATATATATATATATATATATATATATATATATATATATATATGTATGTATATGTGTGTGTGTGTGTGTGTGTGTGTGTGTTGAGAAAGAGAGAGAGACCGAGAGAAAAGCTACGCGATTGTTTCAAACCAGTTTAAATTGCTAAAGGACTTGGATGAATTAAGACAAATAATTACTTAAAAAATCATGTTCTCACATGATAACTTACCCTTTCTCACGTGATTTACACTTTTAACCCTTTCTCACATCATATGATTTGAGATTTCATTTTTACTTTTTATTTATTTATTTAAGTTTTAGATTATTTTAAGTTTCTGACTGGATAGGGTTATATAATCATACAGGAAGAGATGTTTTTTTAAATAATAGTAATTACAAAAATTAACTTTTGACTATCGTTTAAACTAGTTCTGCGTCATGCGTTAAATTCCTTTTACATTAAAAATAGTATTTTCAATTTTTGTTGAAGTTAATTCATGAAGTTACTTTAAAAATAAAGGCTAAATTAAATATCAAATTAATGCAAGCCTTTTTTTTTTTTGAAATACTGATATTGTGTTCAGTAAACATAAACGTCAAGCTAATACATTCTATTAATGTGATAAATTATTATAGCTCTTTAGCTGTTCAGTATTTTATTCAAAAGAATATTAAAACATGATAATTATTTCATTAATTCTAAATTTTTTAAAACTCCCATAAACTTAGCTTATTTTTTTAATTCATAAATTTATTTAAGTATTAGATTTATTTATATTGGATTAGAATTTTTAATTGCATTAAAATACTCATTTTCAAGACATATTTAAAAAGAATAATTTTCTTTCAACTGGTAAGAGATTTTTTTTAAAAAAAAGGGCGGGGGGGGGGGGAAAAAAAGAGCTGTCTTTCATGTTTAAAATAATTTTCTGCGATATTTATCGTTTTTATCTCCGATTAATTTAAAATCTTATTTTAATATGAAGAAAAATTATTACAGTATGTACATCTTAAATGTATGCAAGTATGTTCCACATCGAAATGATTTTAAATGAAACGAACCAATTTTAATCAAACTTTGTAAAACTACATTTAAGAACAAAATAATATACTGGTCCCTCTCCAAACTAGAAAAAGTTAAATAGTTAATTATTTAGAAATCGACTAAAATTTTACCGTTTTACTGAGTAATTATGAAAAAAAAATAAGCTTATGGAAAGCATTTTGATACCTTCTTAACAGTCAATTTTTTACTATTCCAATGATATCAATTTCATTTTTGCACACTATTCTTTCAACTGCTATCATTTTGTAAAAAAATTAAATGCATTAAAATTGCTGTTAACTTTTAGTTGTTCTAACATTATTTTTAAAATATCAGTTTTGTTTTAATACATGTCATTTTAATTCGTTTTAGCGAATTGATGTGACAATGCTATAAGAAAGAATAAGCCGACTGTTGAAATGGAGAAGGGAAAGCAAATTGTTTGTGAACAGAGGCCGCTTCAGATTACGAGAAAATGGTAAATTTTTTTAATAAAAACTTCAGAGAAAATTAAAACAAAAAAAAAATTGATAATCTGAAATTATAATGTTTCCATTTCATAGATTATCCTTTATGCGATTGTTGAACAATTTTTTTTTCAATTGCCATCAAAAAATTTAACGTAGGCGATTTTGAAATAAGGAAATTTGTAAGTGAGTAATCTTTTATTGGAAATTAAATACTACATTTAAAAAAAATTTTAAATTGTTAATTTCAATTATTGTGCCTTTGAAAAATATTTTTGTTATACTATTTTATATAAAAATCTTTCTACATAAAAACATTGTGTATAACAAGATTTTAACCCCCATAATGTCAGGTTTATAAGCCAGTATTTACTAAAATCGTTCACGCAAGATTTATAAAATCTTTATTACCCAGTGAATTGCAAGTTAATTCATACAATTTAATGTATGTAAATACGTCTGTAATTTAAATGTATGTACCTTTGTAACAGTATTGTAACTGTAATAAAACTTCATGTTCAATTGATGTCGTAGCTGATAAATTACGATCGCAACTTGTGATTTGACTTTAAAGATAAGTCCAAACTTGGAAATATCTTCTGTTTCATTATGACATACATTACCCTATCCATTTAGAAAATTAAAATTTTGAATTTTTAAAAAATATCAAAAGTTACAACATTTAAATTGAAGCATAAAAATTTTCATAATTTCCAATTTAAAAGAAATCATGTGTGAAAAGAATGCAAATTTATCGACAATAAAAAAATTAATATTTGTGATCATAAAGGTACTTCCTATAAATCCCTCACATGAAACGTGTTTTACGAACAAAACTTCTAGATTTCTCAGAACTTTACCAAGTTCATACATAAAGATAAAGCATAGTTAGTGTCTGATATGTTTATAAAGAACCTTTTACTTTCTCATATACGGATGTATAGTAATTTTCAAAAAATTCGAACTTTAAATTGTGACGAATCTTTACGTTTTAAACCTCCCTGAGGGAGAGAAAAGTATTTTTGGAAAATGTCCATCCTCAGCCTGTCTATGATAAAGGTAACTCATAAACGCTTTGAACTAGAGTACTGAAATCCGGCATACAAACTTAAAATTAAATTCGCAGATTTCTAATAAATTCTGAACCTACTCCGTTCAATGGAAATCTATCTGTTTCCATTTTAATTTAGCACGTTAGTTACAAAATGAAGAGAGGTAGACAGACAAAATTTAGCACATAGATTTAACAACTTTAATATAAACATCTGCCAAATTTTGTACGAAATGTAACAAAGGTGTTGATCGTTTGTCTATCTGTACTTTCAGAATACTTAAACGTGATTATCTTTAAAATGTAATGATTTATATATTATATTTAATGCGTGATTTTGCGTAATTTATGTCAAATTATTTATTAAATTGGATCATGTGAAACCGAAATTCGATTTTTGTATCGTTTTGATTGCATGGCAGTGAATAAATGCGAAAACATTCGCCAAGAATAACACGATAAATTCAGTAAAAATGTAAAATTTGCACCAAAAGCTATATTTCTTAACTGTTGTACGCCAATGATATGCAAGGGGTTCGATGGGATAACATCTTTATTAGAGAGTAGGCGAGAAATTTTTGGGGAGACCACCCATTAAAGTTTGTTTTAGATCATAAATGAAAATATTGAGTTTTTCAAATATTCATGCCGACGAAATTTAACATATTAATTCGATTAGACTGAAAATAAATTTTAATAAACAAATAATATTAAAAAATTAATTCAATTCTTACTTGGGTCAACAAATAAATATTATTTTAGTTATTTTTTATTAAATAATTATCAAAAATTATTGATTTTCGCCAGAATTTAACTCGCATTTTTCACCTTCTCTGAAAAATATTGAATTCCTCCATTTTACCGATTGAGTTACTGTCTATTGTTTTCAATTTTCATTAAAACTGCTAAAACTCCATTTAAAGTGTAAGAAATTAATTAAATTTAATTAATGAATTAATATTTCAGGATGAAAATTGTATCAACATCAAGTGTCCTCCTCTACAAGTTAAAAAAATCTATTTGAACTTGAGTAGATGAATAAAAAGAATTTTATTTACGATTAAAAATTTAGACAAGAAATATTAATAAATATATATAAGGAGAGTGTGAACTAATAGTAAGAATTGAATAACATTCCAACTCTGAGATTCATTCTTTAATTTGCCCCCTTTCCCTCAGGGATGCAGCTCGCTTTCTTCATCATCATCATCAAAAGGCATCATTTACCAATGCATCAAAAGAGGAGCACCAATTACAAACGCCTCCAAAAATCTTTCGTCGGTGCTTTTCTATTGGCCACCAACCCCTTGCGTGTTTTTATTTGCAATCCTCCCTGGGCAACGTCACTTCCCTTTTGTGGTATCTAGATACGGAGAAATGTAGACGTGTTCCCTCCATTTTCCTTTTATCATCATTATTTTTTTTTTTAATCTCCCTTTCGTCCATCCATTTATTACACCTGATAGGGTAATATCTCAACAAGATATTTCTTGACTTCTGGTACTTCCATTAGGCTCTCGGTGGGGATATTTTGTAATTAATGTTTGTTTCTTGTGATGGAGAAGGCTAATGATGTTTCTTTTATCGACTTCTCAACTTTGAGAAATGCAAAGATTACAACAATTTATTTTTCGACTCCAGGTTTCGCAGGTGCGGAGAGGACTACACCGAATTATTCATCATCAACGTTCATTTTTATTACAATGGAATGGAGGAATTGATACCGATAAAAGGTTTCTCAGTGTTTAATTCTTTTTATTACCGAGGCGCTTACTTTGAGACGCTTTGATCATTTTAACGGTTTCTCGTATCGTTTCGGGTGCTGTTTCCTTCTAAAAGTTTAATGACGCTCCTGGGCTGTTATAATTCTAGAAGAGAAAGATTAAAAGAAATTGGGTAAAAAAAGATGCTTGTAATTCTGGCCTTCCCCTTTTTAAAGTTAATTCATTCGTTCTCGTATTTATTTTTCTGGAATATTTATCTTTAAGGGGATATTTATATTTATTTTTTATATCCTGGAATCTTTATATTTAAATAACTGAGTTTTTATACTAAATAGTTACGATTCAAAAATAAATAAATATCATGATGAAAGTCATATTTAGTTTCATTGTTAAATGCCGTATGTGAGTCATGACATATACAAATAAATATCTATTATATTTAACACCAGCTTTAAAGAGGTATATACAGTTAGAAATATTTATAGATGGTTTAAATACCAACGTTTTTATATTTAATTCAATTGATTCATGGCGAAAAAATCTCCAAATCAAAGTTTTTTCGTACAATTTTTATCCTATTAGTCATATTTAATAAAATATTTTTGGCACATTGTATTTTAACCAACATAATTTCATCATTTGGAGATTTAAACTGGCCAAGTCATGGAGCTTTGAGTTTCATCAATTTAGACCAACAGACAGCCGTATCGAGCATGCGCCATGCATTGGAGGTTTTTTTCTCGAGGTGACTACTCAGACTTTCTAGAATAATAATATTCATATTTTTATATTCAAGCAGTTGACGAATTTGTTGGTGATCGACAGGTGAAATTCGGTATGTTTTCTTTACACCAAATTGACAATTTTTTTCTCGAGTTTTGAATAAAATAAATTCAACTGAAAATTGTCTCTCTGTCCAAGTGTAAATGAATATGGAAGCCACATAGTTTTAAAATCTAAATAAAATAAAATTCGCTTTTAACACTTGAAGTGTAAATTCTTATCAAATCCGCCAATAAGTTGATCAAATTATCAGATTTGCTTTCACATTAACGTAAAAGCTATAACCTTAAAATGTAACGAATTAGAAAACAATATAATTTGATACGTAATCGTGAAGTTTAAATTTCAATTTTCAAAATATATATTTGATTCGTTTAACTATTTCATGATACACAAAAAGCTCATGTACTAAAAACTCTGAAAAATAAAAATCTGAACACTGGTGGCATTTATTGTTTTACTCAAATTCAATAATTTTTATTACAGAAATAACACTCTTATTAGGGATTATACTGGGGTTGATTATTCCCGCTAGATTTACTCAGAACTATTCGCTTAAAACATAACAGCTTTTTCAAACAAAGAATGTATTTTGACGACCTCAAATGCCTACATCCTTTTGTGATCAAATTCAGCAGAGCGAAAACAAAATCCACAATTTCATTCATCTCTCCATAATAAATATACAAAATTTCTCAAAACTAATTCTTTGTGCTAAGCCGCCGCTAGCCTGACATTTTCACACTTGACCCAGCTTCCAGGTTTTGGTGTATTTTCGTACCTTGACATCTTAATACCTACAAAGGACGTTCTTCATGCTTGCTGAAGACGCGCACATTCCTGCTCAGTAAAACGGAACTTCACGGCAACAGACGAGCTTTAGAAAGAAGTCTGAATGACTTTTTCCAGGGCCTTTCCGGCATTGCGAGATATATCTTACTAAGTTTACTCGCAAGCCGCAATCCAACTTTCCACTGATGTTCAAAGAATTTGGAGAATTTTCTTCTGGGAGATACTGCAACCCTTCAAATGCATGCTTCCCCTCTTCTCCCAAGTTTCTTTTTCTAGGGCTTAATTTGTCCGTCACGACGCTTGTAAGAGGGACATGGGTAATTCTTTACCCTGTGTGTTTAAGATAAACCCGAAACTTCACGGTTGTTTAGGCTTCGAGACATTCAAAGACGCAATGAGTCCATGGAAAGACGCTGCTTCAAAGACGAAGCTCCGCAAAAAGAGGCGACGTTGTCAATTTATAGTCACTCGGTTTGAGGTGCGGAAAATTTAAGGAGCGTCTTTTCGACAACTTCCTCCTCTCTAAGAATATGCAGGAAACGATATTTTGTAACATTTTTGTTGTCGCTGGGTGCGAATGAGAAGGAAAAAAAGTTTCTAAATCTGTCTAAGCTCCCTTGCCTTTTCTTGGAAGTTTATTGATTAAATGGTATGAAGAATCTTGTTGATATTTAATCTTTTTATTGAAGCATCTATAAAATCTCCGTGCACTACAAAGTATCACACGGGGCTTACAGAAGTAAGTATTCAACACATGATAAAAGAAAATAAGAAAAATTAACAGTTATGAATGATTAGTATAAGAATAAAATAAAATAAGAAAATATAAGTTAAGAGTTAGAAAATTTAACAGGTGTCAATAATAAATTTCAAAAATGTTCAAGAGCACTTCTATTGGAAACAAGGTGATGAAAATCTGGAGACCACTTTATATTAATGGCTTAGAGGGTCAGTTTTAGGTTCTGGCTTGCTCCATAAAATTAGAACATAAAAGGAGTACATGTTCAACATTTTCCTCGCCACCAATGTTACAGTATCAGGAAAGATGAGGGAGACAAATTTATATAGATAGCTTTTAAAGTTGCCATGACCAGTGAGAAATTTGGTTATTCTATAATTTGTATAAAATATTTAATGTTAATATTTAATGACATACATGAAAAGTATTGATTAATATATTTTTATAACATACATTTTCTAACATTTTTGTTCTCGCTTGATGCAAATGTGAAGGGAAAAAAAGTTTCTACATTTATTTGTACTTCGATAACTTTTCTTAGAAGTGATTAAAGGGCATAAAGAAACTTATTTTTAATGACATGTATGAAAAATATTGATTAATATATTAAGAAATAGATTATATTGAAACTGCTGATTCAAAAGGTCAATTTCATCAATTTTCTGTGATTTTCTTCTTTTTCTGTTGTGTTGCTTAGCTGTGATTAATAACTATTGATTGATGCATATTTTGATTCTACATTTGATTAATAACTATTCGATTAATGTGTTCTGTTTGTTAAAACATACATCCAAATTTTAAAAATGCAATAAAGAAATCAATAAAACAGTTTCCATTAGTAATAAGAAGATATCAAAGATATATTGTAACTGCCAAAAATTTTATGCCTTTTCAGAATCTGGAGTTGACTTTCTACATGTAGTTAAAACATCGCAATATGCTTTTTAAATTTTGTTTTTTTTTAAGTTACCAATGTTGTGATCTGGTAGTATACTCTCAATCTTGAAGCCAACCTGTTTGATAGGTCACTGACGTACACGTATTAGTTACAGGTAAATTGCTATCATACATATGCAAATTCTATCGCTTATGTTAGCAATATATGTATACCAGCAGTTTATTTTACTTTGATAAAAGCCATGTATATTGGCTAGTATAAAAAAAAGTTCGTGTCGAAAAGCATGTTAATCTCATCACATTCGCCTTCTGAAAAGTTTAGAAAGTAATGTCATTCTTTATCACAGTCATCTTTCATACCTTGGCAGATCACGGTGAAGCACACATAAACAATGTAAAATATTCTTTAATGAGTTTTATTGAATAATATGATTTTTTCTGAAACTGATAAAAAATATTGAGTCGATAAAGCGATTTGTGTGTGTGTTATACTATTTTAGCAAAACTAGTTTTTAGATTGAAAATATTAGACATTAAAGTACTTTAATCCCACATAATATAGGATACATTAGCAGCTATAAATATGACAAGCAATATTTTTAAAAATTAAGTCAATTCCTACTTGATACAACAAAGAAAAAAATATTTTAGTTACTTTTTATTAAATAATTACAATTAATATAAATATACGCATACATAATAAATATAAACATGACAAAATCACAATATTAAATGACAAAATAGAAAGCAAATTTCCATTTTTCTTTCTATATATGGTGTTGGATTATTAGTTTTATTTCTTACTATTTATCCACTTTTTTTCTCATTCCTACTTTATAAAGCTGATGTATAATTTTCTCATCGCAAGAATTGAACTCAAATTTTCTTTACCTTCAAGGGAAAAATACTGAAATTCTTGCTGAAATCC
>JAPMOQ010042254.1:853637-868817 GCA_026543055.1 Argiope trifasciata | reverse complement strand
ATTTCTATTAGTAAGAAGGAATGGTACACTTTGGTGATAAATGAAATATTTATTTCCTCTTTGAAGCACACAAGCCTAAATTTTCTGAATTTTTAAAAATTATATAATTAATTTGTATGCATAGGGTCTAATGGAAGAGAAAGTTCCTTAGAAAAAATTTATAGTGGCCAGCACCACGAAGGGAAATAAAATTCACTAGAGTACAACTAGGCATTTACGATACATTTTTCTCATAATAAATAGTGATTTTTTCATTCGTTTTGTTACATATTTACTCATTTTTTTTTATTTATGGAAGTACTAAACATACTATATCATCAATGAAAACTGCTTACACAATCTTACATGAAAAAACTATAAAAGAAACATTTAATTTAATAATCAGTAATCGTAAAAGAAAAGTAGTAAAGGGGAGTTTTCTACGTGGCATTTAGACTTTAATGCTGGGTTTGCACTCCGCCAGTTATAAAACGGCTAGTAAGCAGCGCAAACCTAGAAAGGGATTGATTTATGTTCGCCCGAATTTCATAAGATAGGTATTCTTGGCTTTAAATTGCCCTTTTGCTGTCCCTGAATTTTGTGTTTTTAATTTATATCGTATTAAAAAGGATATATATTTACACAAAGAAAAACTGTAAAATAAAAAAAAATCAACAAAAATTTTGAAAACTACAGAAAAAAAGCAAATAAAAGGAGGGAAAACGCAGCTTCTCATCAGAAAAACAAAGAGAAAAAAATTAATAGATAAGTAACCAAATTTTACATTTTAAAAAAAGGAAAAATACAAAATAGCAGCTTCCAGTTGTTCAATTAGGATAATTTGCCATTAACCGAACTGCATTTTTCAGCCTTTCTACGCATGCGCTGCTTACTTGCCGTCTTTTAAGTGGCCGAGTATAACCAGGTATAAACCAGAATGGATGACTATGCATGTATTTCGGACATTAATATTTTTTTTTTAAGAATACCTTTCCATTTTTTTACTACACAGAAATTGTTAAATATGATATTTGCTTGATCGCCGATCTTTTAATGCATATGATCTTTTAATGCATTTAATCCATTTAATGATAATGATATTCCGAATGAAACTATGTTCATGATCTATTAAAATATGATAAATGATTCCCTGGCTCTTATGGTAGATTCAAAAGGATCTAATAGTTCTTTTTATCGTAGAAAGGCTTAAATTAACCTTTTAAAACTTTCTATTTATAAGACAAACGGACAACACGAAAGCATTATAGAAATATTTCAAAAATGTATTATAGAGAACCTTTTAATTTCTTGCAAACAATTTTAATTGCTGCCTAATTAGGGTGCCAAAATCAACTTTATGGAAACAACACGCTTTGTTATTTACAGAGGGATCAACTTCTTTGATTAGGTTTTGTTGAGAAAATGCGAAACTTTTCTTCCTTGGCGTTACGAACAGCGAAATTACAAGAAGGTAAACATCTGTTAAGTTCAGGAACCAAAAGAAGTGGAAACATCTGTTGTTCAGGCTAAGAAATGCTAACTCCCCAACATTTCCTCCCATAGCTGTAAAAATGCACAGCCATTAAGAAAGTTAGGAATTATAAACTGTGCGATATATCACGTTGCTGAGAAGGTTTCAGATATATTAAAAACTTTTCTGTTTTTTTTTTCTGTTTAAATATGCTTTCAAGTAAATGTAGCAGAAAATAGAAAAGTTCTTGAAAAGACGGTGACTTTACAAAAGAAGATACTTTAGAGTTATGAAATAAGTAATTATATTTTTAGTATCTATTTCTTGCCACAAAAATATTCAATTTTTTTAAAGAACCGTAAATAGAGGATGTAAATGGAAATTCATCATATGCATTTAGTTTTGACTCTTGAAAAATTTGAATCTCATAAACAAAAAAGTTCGAATCTTGAAATACACGATAAAAAAAACATTTTTCTTTAAATGCGAATTTATTCTCACGATTTTATAAAAGACATTTTACTTTGACTTTATAAAAGAAGATATTTTATTTTGGGTTCTGAAATAGGTAATTATAATTTTGGCGACCCTTTCTTAATATAGGAATTTTCGTTTTTTTAGAGGAAGAGTAGATAAGAGATGTTAATTTTTATATAAATTATTAATAAATCAGATACATTTAGTTTTGGCTCTTCAAAAATTTGAATCTTATACACAAAAATGTGTGAATCTTGAAGTACATGATTAAAAAAAAACATTTTTCTTCAAATGCGAATTTATTGTCACGACTTCATAAAAGAAAATGTTTCATTTCGGGTTCTGAAATAAGTAATTATATTTTAACTGATATTTCTTGCTATTAAATTTTTTGAAGAATACTTATATACAGAAGGGACTTTTTTACATAAATTATTAATTCACCAGATACATTAAATTTTGACTCATCAGATACATTAATTTTTGAGCGAATAAACAAAAACATTTGAATCTTGAATTACATGATTAAAAATATTTTTTTCTTTAAATGTGAATTTACTGTCGCAACTTTATAAAATTAAATATTTTTGTGACTTTATAAAAGATAAATGTTTCTTTTTAGAATATGAAATAAGTAATTATCTTTTAGAGACCATTTCAGGCCATAAAAATATTAATTATAAATGAAAATGCAAGTTTACTTTCATTTCATTACTTCAAATTCAAAACACATACACATACAAATAGGAATATTAAAAATAATATTATCAATTAGTTTTAAGTAGAAAGAGAACCTGTATTTAAATGCCACATATATTATCGAAGGGGAGTTCTTAAGTTCTGAGTTCCAACTCCAGACAGGATGGTGTAGAAAAAAAAAATTGGATCTTGAAATTTCCACAGCATTGTTTTCTTTTCAAATTTTTTAATATATAAAAAGCAAAACTTATAAAAAAAATAATCTTGACAAAAAAAATATTACTAGCATTACTAAGTTTACAATTTTCAAATTTTGTCTTGTTTATTTATTTATTTATTTTTGTGATGCTTCATTTTCTTACTTATATTCCACTTTTGGAGAAGGAGATAAACTTTTTTTAAAGAAAATGATCGAAATTCCCTTTTTCTGCTTGTGAAAAAATTCCCACAAAAGATTAAGGTAAAAGGAGTTCTAGCATTCAACACTTTCATTTTCTTGCTAAATTAATAAGACAAATTTTATTAAAACATAACTCTTTTTATGTTCAAACAGAATAATTTAAATTATTCTATCATCTTCTCATATAAGAATCTCATTGGAAATTATAGAGTAACTAAATAAAAATAATAAAAGTTGCTTAATATAAAGATTACATGAACATTTCTTAAATTACAATAAGTAATCAAAAAGTTTAATTCTTTTTAAAAAATTATTGCATCATTTCTAAAATAGTAGTTTATTTTAAAACACAGAAAAATATACAGAAAATTTCATCCAACCACTATTATTAATTTTGTTATATAAAGATAAAATAGAAACCTTTTTAAAAATATTTTTAACCATTTCTTACAATTCCATTTTTTTATTCGGCCAACACTTTTTTATGTTGTCACAGTAAATAAACTTTTTGTCTCTGTTCCCATACATTAAATATTTCTTGTTCAATAATTTAGGGAAAAAATTTTAATTAATAGAGAAAAAACCTTCGCTCATTACTAGTTTTTCTAATCTAAGAAAAAAATAATAATGAAAAACTTTGGCATTTACTACACAAAAAATTGCTTATACATTTTTTTTTTTTCACTACCCTTTCTTGCTTGAGAACGATTAAAAACATCAGTAATGTGGCATGCGTTGAGGGAAAAAACAACAACATAAAACAGGTTCAGTCATTAGAAAAATCGGTAGAGCGCCCAGTTAAAAGTATCCGAAATGCAGTCACGATCATGTAATAATACGTTACATGTAATGACTCCTGAGCAACCAATAGGGGGAGCTATTCACGTTGCCGACAGTTGCCAGATTGCGTGGTTGGTGGAAATATCGAAAACATCAATCGATATTATGATACCCCCACCTCTTTTGTAATCTAGGTGGTATCATTTACGCATGCGTTCGCAGTAAGGCACGAGCTGCGAATAGGTTCATCGGCGCTTTTTAATGCCAATATCTGGGGGTCAATTAAAACGATTTTTGTCTTCTTTTCGCTTCTTTTTTATGCTAAGTAAAAAAAAAATTTTAAAATGTTAAGAGAGGGTTGGATAATTTTTTGTTGTTGTTTTATTATTCTGTTTAGCCACTCTGCGTTTTAATGATTCATTATTTTTTTTTTAGTTTTTTTTCTTCAACGAAAATTTAGTTTAATCATAAAATACTTAATAGAAAAATTATCGCTGTTTTTCTGAAAAAAGTTAGGGGTGCAGTCAGAACTTTAATACACATGTATTCTTTTTTTTTCATGATTTTTTTTTAAAGAATGCATTATTATGAATAATTTTATTTATTTG
Source organism: Argiope trifasciata (assembly GCA_026543055.1). Taxonomy (NCBI): domain Eukaryota; kingdom Metazoa; phylum Arthropoda; class Arachnida; order Araneae; family Araneidae; genus Argiope; species Argiope trifasciata. Next base: position 864,403 of record JAPMOQ010042254.1, on the reverse strand, counting down.
ATTTTTTTAGATACTGAACTGGTCTTCAGTAAATCGTCTTAATTATTGTAAGATATTAAAAAACTGTTTAAAATTTATAAGTACCTAAAGTTGTCAGTCAAAATTTTAGTTCCCTTTTATAATTTTTACATGTTTTTACATGTTGTGCTAGGGATAAAGCGTCTTCCCTGTGATCTGGACTTAACGAGTTCGAGTGCTAGTTCGGGCATGGTTGTTCATAACTCTGCTGTATTTGTGAAATGCTTGAAACAGTCCTCCTCCGTGAAAAAAGGGTTTGTGCAAACTAGTGTGTGTGGGTCATCTTCAAATAAGTTAGAAGTCAGACTTCTACTCTCGGTACTCAGAGGTTCTGGAAAAGGAATGCATGATCAGAGGCCCACCATATGATATGACCATGATCCAAAACGAGGTCCGTTAGAAAATAGCCCTAATTTTGTTTGAAAAATGAGATGTTAATATAGTCAAAATCAACTTCATTAAACATTCCTGTGATGTTTGTGATTAATAATCAATCTTTTCATTCAATTGAACTCTTTTTTGTGTGTGTTTTCAAAAGAGGTTGTTTGAAAAGAAAAAAAAAATTAAGAAGTAATCACTTTTAGCTCTCAGTTGGTTCGCCAAGAATGATAGTTGCAATTCATTTCAGTTAAGTCATTTAGATATAACTTCAAATGCATAATTCCCCCAAATTAACTTTACAAAAGGAGTGTGGTTTTAATTGTCTTATATATATTTTGTTTATTGCGTTTACGAACCTTTCTAATGGAGAGTAGTCCCATGACATCATAACACTAGCCGGTCGTAATTGTCTGGGTAATCTATGCTCTAACTTTCATTTTATCAAATGTTTGTTTCTATTCGTAACTAGCCGCCTTTGGCGACCAGCTGGTTCGCCATGAGTAATGCGTTCTAAAATTTTCAATTACATCACATATTCATTAGCCTAGAAGTAATTCCGGGAATTGATTGGCCTGAAAGCAATATTTTCTTTAAGATGATGGACGAAAAGTTCTAAAAAAACACCTTTTCCTAATAATATTCTTGAATTTTATAAATTAATCAGTTTTAACTATCGGTTATGCTTCCAAAATATTAAAAATGTTTTTTTCGATGATGTTGCCAAAATATGAAATATGTTTTTTTTCTCAAAGAAATCGAGAAAGGGAAAAAAGTATTGAATTAATGATACAGATATTGCAAACGATTACATAAATATTCCATTAAGTCCGGATTTCAATGCATATCCTGTCTAAATTCAATCAGGTTTACTGTAAATAAAGATAATTTATGGAATTAATGATACAGATATTGCAAACGATCATAGAATCATTTGCATTTATTTTTTAAAGAAAATATCACATTTTATATTTCTTTTATTTTATCCTGTCACTTGCTGACAGCTGCATTTCTGTAGATTTATTTTGCGATGATAATTTTTTTTTAATTTGAACTTCCGGCATTCTTTTATTTTATCCAGTCACGTGATAAAAACATTGTTAAAATATTTCTTTAAAAATTCGTTAAAAATAGTTGCTTACGTTATAAATTTAAAAAACTGATACCGTTAGAAAGCTAATTTTTTTATCTTTAAATTGATATAAAAATCATGTTTGTGTAATAATATTTTCGGAAGTTACAGTGGAAAAACGTCGAAATATCGCTTAAATTTTAATTAATTCAAATTCTAATTAAAAATTCGAAAAAAGGGCTCCGAGGTGCACATTCCGAACCTCCAAGGTATGCATGTACCAAATTTGGTAGCTGTAGGTCCAACGGTCTGGCCTGTAGAGCGCCAACACACACACACACACACACACACACACACACACACACACACACACATTGAGCTTTATTATAAGTATAGATTAACTTTCGTATTATAAAGTTAGGAAATAAGTTAGATTATCTATACTTATAATAAAGCTCAATGTGTGTGTGTGTGTGTGTGTTGGCGCTCTACAGACCAGACCGTTGGACCTACAGCTACCAAATTTGGTACATGTATACCTTGGAGCTTGGGAATGTGCACCTCGGAGCCCTTTTTTCGAATTTTTAATTAGAATTTGAATTAATTAAAATTTAAGCGAAATTTCGACGTTTTTCCGCTATAACTTCCGAAAATATTATCGCACAAATATGATTTTTACATCAATTTAAAGATTAAAAAATTAGCTTTCTAATGGCATCTTTGTTTTACTGTATAACTTAAGCTTCTATTTTTAACGAATTTTTAAAGAAATATTTTTACCATGTTTTACAACAATATATTTCGGACAAAACAATAAATTTAATCTGCACGAGCACATCAAGGGGGAAAAATTTGGTTTTATCAGCATGTTGCCATCCTATTGACGGAAGTTCAAACTAAAAAAAAAAACTATCCTTACAAATTAAATCTAAAGAAATGCAATTTTTAGCACGTGACTGGATAAAATAAAAGAAATATAATATGTGACATTTTCTAAAATAAATACTGAACGAGCAAAGGGAAAAAAATAGCTTTTATTAAACTGTTGAAATCATACTGACAGAAGTTCAAATTAAAAAATAAATTAATTATGACTGCAAATTAAATCGAAAAAAAATGTAACATTCACCAGGTGATTGGATGAAATTAAATAAATATTAAATGTTATGTTTTCCAAAAAAGAAATACAAGACAAAGGTTTCTATGATCGTTTGCAACATCTGTATCATTAATTTAGTAAATCAGCGTTACGTGACTTTCGAAGTTTAAGTATATCTGGCAGAGAAATTATAAAGAGAGCAAGGCACATAAGTATTTAATTGAAAATCTTAGACCCCATTACTCTTGGCGAACCAGCTGGTCGCCAAAGGCGTCTAGTAAGTAATAAACCGGAGATAAAAAAGAAATTTAAAAGATATAATTTTCATTTGGTACAAAGGATGATATAGCTAAAGTAACTAGTTTTTGTTTTACTTAAGAAAAAGAAATGCATTTTGTTGTTATTTTAAAATAGAAATGGCTCTTGGAATTGTTACCTTACTTTTTTGCTACTAACTTATGGTAAATAATCTTCAAATATGCATAATTTTACTCTCTACCATCTAAGATTGCAATATACGAATGTAAAACACATCAACATTTATGTGTAATCAAATGATGTCCATTGCAAAATCATGTATCATTTGGTTATATTTATAGCTACTGACGGAGGCTGTAGATACTACTATGTTAAGTGGTGGCGGGGTGATCGGCTGTAAGCAAGAACCCACTCATGGAGGACTCGGCGATTGAAATTTGGAATGTCAAAATATATGCTGCATTTAAATTGAAGTTTCCTGTGAATAAGATATTATGATAGTTGATTTTTGTTGAGGGTTGATTTATACCTCTAAAGATAGACAGAATATTAATTTGAAATAAGAAAATTGCAATTATAGCCTTAACACTTCGAACCCTGGATGATTTTTAATTGAAAGCACTTATTTAAAATTTAAGAGTAATTAAGAAAACGTATATTTTCACTCAAAAATGTGAGTTTCAAAATATTATTTTGCTTTTTCCCGAAAAATAAGAAATTCAAAGTTACTCCTTTTTTTTCAGAAATTCTTTTGCCAATTAATAAACTTAAGATTAATCAATTAATCAACATAGCAAACTTTAAATAAACTTAATTAATTCTTGACAGTCTATCAATAGAATTACATAAACCTAAATTAAGAAAATATTCCATAATGTTTATGATAATGAATAAAAAATCAAAATTTAAAACTAGAAAATAATTAAAATCTACTTTTTATTTTTTATTTAAAATCTACTTTTTTTGCAATAAAAAGATAATTAAAAAATATTTTTATTAAATGTACTTAGAAAAGCTTGCATCATTAACTCTGCTTTTGCGAAAAAATTAATGCACATTTCTCGTTTTGCAGAGCAGATAATACCATCCAGAAACAATCATTTTAATCCTTATTAAATATCTAACGTCTTTTATGGAAAAAACTACATTAAAGTACCCAAAAGAAATATAGAAAGGTAGAAAAAGAAGAAAAACTAACAGATAAATTAATATTTTTATACAATAAAAATAGAAGATTAAATTATTATTTTTTTTCAAATTGAATAGCAAAATTTTGTACCATATTTCAATCCAAATCGTTTGAATCTGATTCGCTTCGATTCTGATATATTATGTAACATATTTATGGTTTCAATTTATTCAAGCAAACCGAAACAGTTTCAATTTCTTGCATTAAAGAAACCACAGCTGCAGCTGCAAGAAACTCGTTCTCTGTTTTTAGCGGCTCCAACGGTACAACAGCCCACACCACTGCAATACCAAAACGAGATTCCAACTGAGATGGATTTTCTCCATCCTTCCAAGAGACATTAGCGTTCTGCGAATTGCGTTCTATCTTATACGAAAAACAGCAGAATAAAGACTGCTATGCGATGCCGGAATAGAGGTGAAGGGATTTCGTATTCCGTATGGTGTTTCTCTTCCGTTTTATTTTATTGTTTCGTATATGTTCCGCGGACTCAAGTGTTTTTCAAATTCCTTTTTCCGTTGTTATAGTTTTCCAGGCGTTATTTGATTTGCAAGCGGAGAGGATATAAAAATGTTTTTTGTAACTATACCTGAAACATGGCCCGGAATCTTTTGCTCGGGGGCTGAGGCAGTAGAATGTGGATGTTATATTTCGGTTGCGGGAGAAATGAAATTGATTCCTTTTGAGATAAAAATTTATTTAAAAGGAATTCTGACGCTTAATATATCAGATAAATTTTGTATTAATCTTTTTTTATAATCTTCTTTTAAACGAATTTTATTTGCTAGGTAAAATTCTTTCAATTTGTTTTAAATTTGTATTCATGCAAACATATTGTTTTTAGAACAGCATGAATTGGTGACTCAATAAATAAAATAAAATTCCATTATTTATTTAATTCCACTAGAATTCAACTTTCTCGACAATACTGTTTTCTTGGAAAATGTCTACTTTCTAATCTCTTAAAAAGTAAATATGGAATACATTTATTTGAAACTACTCGCGTTTAACAACATCTAATTATCCAGGAATGTTACTTTTAGTTAATCCCCCAGGAATGTTACTTTTATTTTTAAAAATAATAATAAATTAGATAGTAAGACATAACTGAAATTCATTAAAAACCTTAAACCTTTTTAGTTAATATAATCTTAGGATTTAGAAAATTTTGCAATGACCGTCATAGTGCCTTAAAACGCACATTATCAAATTTCCTTGTGATTGGACAAAAACTTCCTCATTGATTGATTTGCAATAAAAAATTCTAAAACAACTTTTATCTTTGTACAGCAAATTTCGTTTGTAGTAATCGAGCATAGTTAAGGAATCCGGAGTTAATATTTTGGGAATGTGATATTTATTTCTTAAGACAGCACCTAAAAACATAGTTTACTAGCAATTGAATCAGTTCAAATTTTGTTGCCTTAATTTAGTCATTTTTATAATTCAATCATTCCTACTAGAAGATGGAATGACGATACATTTTTTACACTGTCTTTAAAAAACCTTTAGATCTCTAAACATTCGTTCTGGATAGATCCTCAGATACCTCCGTCTAGACTACATTTAAAATATTTCTTAAAGAAAATTATGTTTTTTTTTAATAATACTGAAATATCATTTAATGTTTACATGAATTAAATACTAGAGACTTGAAAAATGACGAATGGAATAAATGATATACATTTTTATATCATTCAGGTGAAACAATGCTTTCACATAATTGAAATATTTAACTAAGAAAGTTTTTGCTAGTCAAAACCTTACAAGATTCAAACCTACTTATTTCAATGCAATCAAGATATTAAAGATAGCAAAAGCTGACTAAAAATAAACGAATATGATTAAAACTTCTGATTCTTTTATGCATCATATTAACAGCGAGATTTTATAACCAGGCATTTGTGATATGCCTGATTATCTCCGCTTTAATATGATTTAAAATTTTGAGAGAAGGATGTCGGTTTTTCCACCACGCCAAGCACTAGTTGGCATAAAGAGGTTAATCACCATTAACCTTTGTTTAAATTCAAGATAGAATTTTAATCTAATAAATCAAATTAATTTACATTTAAAGTGAAATGATGTCATATGTTTACCTTTATTGTTATAATTTTAAAAGAAAATTAAGATGTTAATTCGAATATTTCTTTCACATCTAGAATTTTTTCCACTATTTAGATAATATATTTGCGTATGTAAGGTATGTATGTAACATATATATATATATATATATATATATATATATATATGCTTGTGTGATATTTATTGTGATCGAAAACTTAAACTTCGGATTCAAATCAGCAGAAAATATCTTTTGGATGATTTTTGTACACACCAATTAAATTTTATTACATAATTTTTTTTTATTATGAGAAAAAAATAAATTTATTCTATTAATTATTATTATTCTATTAATTATTTAAATCAATAGAATGAATTTTAAAAAATTAATAATTTAACTCATGTTACTCAACATTTCAATAAGTTTGGCACAGATTTTTTTTGGTAAGAAAAAAGAAAATCCATTTAAAAACGTCGTCAATTCCAAACAGCTCAAGACAAAACCTTTCCTTTATTTGAACTTTATGATGCAAATTTCATATTAAAAGCACTGGTGATTATGAAGTTCCATTTATAAAATAAAAAAGAAAATACCTGTGATTACATTTAGACAAGAAAAGGCATTCTACAGAAAAATGAATTATTTCTTTTTATTTCGTAATTGATCTAGAATATTCCTTTTTTTTGTATTTTAATCAAAAAACATGCAAAATTTAAAGTAATTTATTAGTATTTTTAATTGTGCTCAAAAAAAGCATTTAATAATGAAAAAAATATATATATAATTTGTTGGAATTACATTACACCAGTTATATTTGGATAATTAGTGCTCAAGAAGAACAATAATTGAAATTCTTAAGATTAATTAATTTATTAATTAAGGATAAGTTGCCTTTTTACTTTTGCGACATTATTTCACTTTTAAACAAATTCATTAGCAAATGAACCTGACAGCATTAATTAATTTTTAATTAATATCGCTAATTGCCTTGTGTTTTATTAAAGTTTTTTAAATTAACAATTCATGTAATTTTTCACTTTCTAATTGCATTTAATTTTTTTTTACTAAAATATTTTTAAAATTATTATAATTGTATGCTCTTCCTCACCACAAAAATAGGAAGAAAAAAAATTAAAGCATATTTTAAAATGTTTTTATAAATAAAATTAGTATAAAATTATATAGTTCCTTTCTATGTAAATACAAATTATGCGAAGTTTAATTTCTTTAATATGAACTAACTCAATCAGATACAATTCAGTCAAGTTTTTTTAACATAAAATTCCACATATAACTTCTAATTCCTCTCTCTCTCTCTCTCTCTATATATATATATACTTGAAGCAATCGGAGCTCTGTTTTGCACTGACTTTATAAACTGCTTTGAGTAATGATCAAATAACGAGAGAGATATCAGGACTGCTATTCTACAGCCGAAATGTACTTCGTCAGAAGACCAAATAATTTTATTAGGCTTGATGTGCACCAGGACTGGAATCTTCATTAGAATGGGTTTTTAAAATTGGAAACTTCCAAAAACGAAGACGAAATAGTATTTCACTTAAGATTATGAATTATGTATTCAATAGGATTAGGTATTATCATGAGTTATCTAATTTAGCATTTCTATAGCTTTGATGTATAAATAACTTCTTCATTTATTTTTCACTGCCTTATCTCTTTTATTTGTGAAAGGGGAGGATTTAAAATGAAAGTAATCTTGGAGTATTCATATCAAAATAGGTATCCAATAAACTATAAATCTTGATAAAAACTTAAGTCATTGGGGATATATATGTCTGTCTGTCTGTATATATGTATATTCTTTATCTCCTTTTAAAAACTAATTCGGATCCACCCAAAGTTTGCAGGCTTGATATTTGAGATAAAAGAAAGAATTAATCAAAGTTTAAAATAGTCCATTAATCAGAAACTGATGGAAATTTCGTTTTTTTTTTTTTCCAGTCATTTCAGAGGAAATTAGTCCAGAAAAAAATATTTTCAAATCTTCTTAAAATTATATATTTTATCATTTCAATAATATCAATTTTATTTGAAAAAAAATTCTTTTTTTTTTATTGTTATCCATTTTTTAAAAGCGTAAGAATCTACTGCTTTTATTTTTCCTTTAGGCTTTATTTTAGTCCATTCTTTTACCATGCTTTTAATTATTCCAAAATTGCGATTTAACAATGCCGGAACGCAGGCATGAACTAATCGCTTAAACGGAAGCACGCGTGCACTCACACACACACACAAAAGTGGGATGAGAACGGACTTTAATTCATATTCAATGACGATGAATGAATGCACATAAAAGAATTATGGTTATTATGCCAATGCACAGAAAGCCGCTATTTGTATGGTAATATAACAGCATTACAATTCAATGAAAAAAGGATTTTTTCGTTATTACGCCATTTTGATTAAACTATAAGTGTGATAAGAATAGCTGGGAATCCATATGATCTTTTTATATTAAACTGATCTGGATTATTTAATATTTTATACTAAATTAGTCTGGATATTAAACAAGCAAGAATAGGCAAATCACTTGCGTCCTATATAAACTACCTTTTAGAAACCCTATTCTTCCTCTTTTTTGCAATATATCCAGAATCAATTAATTATGTGGTTTAATTTAATTTGTTAAAATATTTATAATCGAATTTATCAAAAACTTAAAATGAAGTATCACTTAACTATTTAGGAAAACTTTTCTTGCATTGTTCTTCGTGAATTATCTTCTGCAAATTTTGTGTCGTGTTACTTTATAATTCTTAAATATGTATGTGTTTTTATCTAAAATGTGTATACGTGTTAAGGTGTGATTAAAAAAATTCCTTCAAAAAACAGTTTGCATTATGCTACGATTTGTTTTACTATTTTCGTTGTATTTCTTTTAAATTTTGATTTTGAATCTTTAAAAAAAATTACTGAAATCAGCTGCCTGGCAATGATGCAATGTTAAATCGGCAATGATGCATTGATTCACATTTCATCGTATACACTAAACGACGCGTCTTTTTTCCGTATTTAATGACAGAAAAATGTTTAAAGGATGAAAATCAAACAAATTACATCACTAAAACTTCTCCACACTTTACCACGATCCTGCTTACGAGCATTTAACATTTCGTTTGACCGTCCACTTAGTATAAGTTACACAAGCGACTGCTAGCCAGTTATCTGACCACACAGAAATCCTTGAACCCAATTTGTCAGAGTCACACCAACCAAATCATTAATCATAACCATTGTGGATCAAAATGATGAATTATGCAGCGAGGAAGATACGCAGACTCCACCCCCCATCTTAAACGTGCTGGATTCAAAACATCCACCAACCATTTCCTTCACATTATATTTTGCTGCAGAAGCTCAAGAACTTGATTCACTTGTTCCTACAAGCAGCAGAATCCGACAGAAAAGAAGGGATGTAGTGGAAAAAAAATAACACCTCTCGTATCCCCCATCTTTTCTTTCTCAGAATAATTCTGAACAAGGTATGGAATAATAGAATAGGTACAACAAAGGGGGAACGGGGGGCTTTTCATAGCATCCTCAGGAACGAGAGTACGCACAATAAAGCATTGATGGGGGATGCTTGAAAACGATAATGACGGTTTTGGGTGTTTTTTTCCCCTCTCTTTTCCTTTTAGATATTTGTAAGGGAAAGATTTTGCTATCTGTTGAATACCGAGACATTATCCACAAAGGAATAATTTTCTGTGATTGATGGTGAAGATGATACAAAATTTTTGTTGGTTCTGTTTTTTCGGGAAAGTAGGAGCTGGAGGATGAGGTGAAGCGGTAGAGTTCAATACCCACCCTTGCAATTAAAACAGTGCATCAACCTTAGAAAATCGATCCCAACCAAAGTGAAGTGTGCAAATATAAAAGTTTTTTTGTGTGTAATTTATCAATTAATTTCAATTTCCATTATGGAATTAATTCATATGCCGACAGTGCTTATTAAATTATATCTTAGTTACATAATAAAAGGGTCGTCCAATTAAAAAAAATGCTGTACTAGATTATACAATGTGCGTTATGTGAATCTTCTAACATCTTATGCAGTGCTTAAACTCACTTTGATAATCTAAAAGATGAATAATTATTTACCTTTTGACTGTTAGAATTCAAAAGAGAGAAAAAAATATATAAGACCATTACATTTAAATAATTTCCAGGTAATCCTGAGAAGCTAAAGATTAGTTCAATTTTGAAACACGGGAAGTTTAGATCTATTTGACACCATCTGAAAAGAACTCTTGAGCCATTTAGAGTTGTACCTTGAATGGCTAAGATGAATTGTGACGAAAATATGATGACGAGCATCTGAGTCAGTGCCCTTACTTTTCCAAATTTCCATTCCGTAACAATGGATTTACTATGAACCGAACTTATTCACACGGTGATTCTTCGGTGTAATCAAGTTTCGAACGTTTCGAAACCAAAACTTTTAAACCAAATTACCACGACTTGATCAGAAGGGAAATTTGTCAGCTGAAATTAGTCTGTTTACTGAGTTCTTTCTAGTCCATTGGTTTATGAGGAATGTAGGTCTACATATGAATTACTTATGAAAAGCAATCTAATAAAAGTAATATATTTTAAGGTAAATAGCAGATTATCGAAGTAAAACACACACACACACACACACATATATATATATATATATATA
>JAPMOQ010042254.1:832226-842976 GCA_026543055.1 Argiope trifasciata | reverse complement strand
CCATTATTCATATATTTATTCGATGATTTTGAATTTCATTGAATGTAAAAATGAAAATGAGTTAGCCAATGGCTCCATGAAACTACCACATACCAATGCTTTCGTGAAAGACAAACGTATATGAAATTTTTTGTGAGTCATCATCTTCAATACATTATGAAAAAAAAATTCCAATATTCATATATTTACTTAATGATTTCGGATTTCATGGAATCTAAAAATGAGAATGAGATATATCTATGACTCCGTGAAAAGGACACGTACATGAAAATATTTATGAGCCATACCATCACAGCTTTTCAATCATACTCAGACAAATGGTATAATAAATCATGCTTGTTGAAGTGACACATAAACAAAAAAGGTCGGAATAAATTAGACGATTAAGCGCATAATAAATTGTAGCTCAATACCTCCCAGATAAGGAAGAGCAATCAAATTTCATTGTTATTCAATAGTGAATGAAACTGAAAGAAGGAAGATGAATGAACTGATGAATGTGTTTAGGAATTGAATTTGACACGCGATTAGATGTCGTAAAGATAGCATCCATGACACTGGAAGTCACTCGTTTTGCATTGAATCGTCGATGCCTACTTTTTTTGGTATCATGGTTAAACAAAATGCGAAATATTTGATTATTTTATTATAAAAAAGGGCAACTTAGTAAAGGAATTGAATAAAATATTTTGTTGATTTTTGTCTACAGTTCGGCTTATTTGTTATTTCACAAAAAACTTAAGTGAAAATGAGTTCTAAATTCAATAATGAGGCTAATTTCAAAATTGATTATATTTAACAAATCATCTGCTATTCACGTGTATCTTCTGCGATTCACATAGACTTGATGAATATAATAACATTCTTTATTACAGTTAAAAGATAGCAGAAAAAGAATAATCTGATTAGCTACACAGTGCAAATCACAGGCTTAATTATTGACTAATATTTTTGGAATATTCTAAAAATTACTTCGGCAAATTTTGCATAAAATATATATTTATCCCTGTGGCTCTAGATAAAATTTTTGCCCTCAGATCATTGTGCTTTTACAGAATGAATATAATATGTTCGCATATGATTAGTTAAATAAAGCCCCGATAGATCCCCCCCCCCTTCTTTAGCCCTTAACTGGGGAGGTGTTTTCTATGCTTCCTCATTTCATTTACACTCAAATTTTCTAAAGAACATATTAATATGAAAAACTCCCAATATATTTTGCAGATATATAGATATGTTTTAGGAATTTTTCCAAAATACATTATCATTGAAAAAAGTAAATCCATTAGAACATAATTTTCTTCTCAAATTACATGATGCAATAAATAATATTCTTGAAAAAACACATTACTTTATACTTTTTAAATCATAATTTTTCCAGTATATTATGGTATATAGAAAACGAAATAATATAAAATCCAACATTTATATGTCAAGTAAAAAAATTGGCAATGGACAAAATTATTCCTTTTTTAAATCTGCTTGCGTGATTTTCATAACACGCTTTTCTAGGACATTTTAACCATACAGATTAGGAACTTATATAAAAATCTACCTATAAATTATGTATATATTTATCTGGGTATATTAATATATTTTATAAAATTTTCAAAATGCATTATCACTAGAAAAATTAATTGTTTGAACATTCATATCAGAATCAGCAGAGTGCGAACTTTCATCGAAAAAGTCTCTGATGTACAATTATCTACATCACTAAACTCAATTTATGCTAAATTTAAACGTGTCTGGGGCATCATAATAGGATCAGTAAATTGGATGATATTTCGAAGCCTAAGTTTTAGGACCAACTGCTAAGCCTTGTTTATTATTGGGACGCTAGCTGAGGGGTGCATTCTTAGAGACCATGCTCAGAGAAATGACTGAATTATATTAAAAAACCTCCGCTGAAAGCCTTTGAAAAAGTGTATGTATACTGAAGGTCAAAAAACAGGATGCTACAGGATCAATCCATTCAATTAAACTAAAAATAATATAAAAGTGACCGAAAGTCCATTGCTGGGGGTTTCATAGACCGCATATCACTAGTTAAAGGTTAAACAATGGGCAGCTCCTTGTATCACCAAGAAAAGGACAATGGCAATAATTTAACTCACAACTACAATTTTTCCTAGTTTTCATACTTCACTGTGTATAAAAAATAAAACGGTTACAATTTCCAAAGCTGATGTTTTTGTAACTGGCTTTTGAATTCCCTGAATACTAATTTCGAAACTCCCCTTTTATTTAATTGTTGACTGCACTCGGAAAGTTTTTATCTTTGTAAGAAGACATTTAACTCTGAAGAATTTAACAAGCTTCAGATTAGCATACCTGTTAAATAATTGGCGAGGTTTGATTTCTAATTTATGATCCTCAGGTTCCGAAACTGGTTCTCAGCCATTAACTTGCTTGAGCCTCAAAGAAGATGAAAAACAAATTATCAAGCAGAAAGTTTATATTTTTAACTAGTATATGTTTTCCAGTGATATTTCGTAAATTTATATTTGAGAATGATATTTTCTCAGTATGTTTCATTTAAATTTCAAAAGAATCATTTACTTCAAATTTTAAGAGTCGATAAAGTGTCTATTAAATTATGCAGATCGCATAAAATTTGACCAGACATTTATATTAATAGACTGACTTTATTATTCGTAACATAAATCCAATCACCAAAATTGACATTTAACATGAAATAGTCTGTCTGAAGGAGTAAAAACACTAGCGAGGTACTGAAAGTTGATGTAGCTATCCGTTCATTATAAGTCGTGTTTTCCATGAAGGTATTTTTTATTTCCTCTTTTATGAAATTTGGAAATATGATATGCAGAAAAAACGTACTAAGTAATCAAAAATGTTTGAATTCCAAACATTTGAAAATATGTACAGTTCAAACTTCGGTGAACCTCAAAAACACATTTTTGGAATTATCTCTGTCTGCTAACATGATTATTCACATATGGTTTGAACCAATTTATAAAATTTGATACACTGTCTTTATACCAAATTTGATCGAAGTGTATTTGTCAAATTTCAAACGAAACCCACTCCACAAGAAGTCTTTCTATCTGAATAGAAGTATATAAGACAAATAAAAGTTTAAGGATTTAAATAAATAAAAAAATTTATACAGTTTTAGCATAATAATTGCCAATTTATATCACATTCATATTTTGAACTCTTCTATGGATTGACTGTCTATCTATATGTATTTTAGCATGTATATAAACACGTTAACTCAAAAATATAACGATTCAAATGAATGAAATTTGGTATCTAATATTGTTACTAAAATTGTAGTTCCACCTCTAATTTCCCTTTTAGTGTAGTAGGTAAAAAATATCTGCGATTTAAAACTAAGCAAAAAAAATATTATTACAAAATTACCAAAATTTTAGAAAGATTATAATAATGAAACTAATTTCAATAGAAAGATGCATATTTTTTAATTTTAAAATGGCACGAAAGTAAGTTACGTGCTATAATATCTTTGACGATTATAGTGGAAAATTGCTAACATTTCGATTAATTTTTAATTTTCAAAAATTACAAAAAAATTATAAAAATATTTCAAATTTTATATCCTTCAAAAAGTTCTCTGTCCTGTAGAGCGGCAATACATACCGAAAAGAGGGAAAGAGATGTCTTATATATATTCACTTCCCTTTAATGTATTACAAATTTCGCATTTATAAGAATCTGAAAATGAAAAATTAAGTACTTGTGATGATACCGCTACATTAAGTACTAGTGAGGGTCCATAAATTTTATTTTAAAAAAGTGGAAGGATAACACTTTAATTAAGAAGTATGCTGAAAGGTTTTGTGGAAATAACTCTTGCTGGTTTTAATATTAAAGTTTAATTTTCTGCATGACAATCTAAAGCTTTAATTTCATTTCCTCCAAATTTGGATGGTTTATTTTAAAATTTATTTTAATTGTTTATGAACACATTTTTACTATTCAAATTTCAAAATAAGTACAAACGTGTGTTGAACCTACTGTACTGAAATCAATGAATGAAGACATAAAATAACTCGACTCAAGGCTCCAGATGATGTGCGAGGTGCTGAGGGCTAAAACAGCTGTACCATGCATCAGTTACATGCCAAGTTCCTCAACTTCTAAGTCGAGATTTATTTGAAAGGTGCAGGCGCATTTTATTTTATTATTTAATACAATTCTTTTGTCAATGAGAAGGGATTTTTTGGAGTCTAACTATGGGGCTGTCAGTTATTTAAAGAAACTTGTAAAAGATATCTCTGAAGCGGCATTTTTAAAGCTTTTGTTACGGTGCCGACACAACCGTTTTGGTGCTAGTTATTTTATGAGAGTTTTGTTTTTCGTCTGAGAAGTACCAATCTAAAAAAGCTAGACAGACATCACAGGTGGCATATCAAAGCATTCACGCATTGCAGTGGATTAAGAAATGAAAGGCTTGTGAGAGGAAATAACTTATTGTATGAATGCAATTCAGATGAGCAAGCATCTGGATTCTAAACAGATACATGAGAAAATGATTTATGTCTGGCGTGTGAAATGTGAAGTAAATGTTATTTTAAAACCTAAAATAGATACGGAAATAAAAATGCATATACAAATAATAACGATAAACGAGTGCATATATGTGTGCTTCTCTCACCCTTACCCGGTATGTGCACTGGTACTCTGTTGGATAGAGCTTTAGAACTAGAATTTCCGAATTTGACGCAAGTATATTTTGAAGGAAATAAATGTTCTCCTTAAAGGATTAAAAAAAATTTTTTTAGTCAATTAAAATTTAAGTGTCAGTAACTTCCCACGATAACTGCAAAAAATATTGCTAACTCAAATGTATTATTGTACCATTTTAAAAAAATTATCCCTTTAATGACATCAATTTCATTATCTTTAAAATCTTCCTTAATTAATTTATTTTTTTAGTTTTAACATATGTTTTATTGCCGGGCTGAAATTCAAAAAGTTTTCATTGCTGCAACAAATATTTCCAAGATTGCGTCCACTGTTTAAACAGAAGAAGAAAACAATAATCTGCTTAATATCTGTTCAAAGGGGATGAAGTTTTCGAAGCGAGATGTTACAATACTATGAAAGCTAGAAGAACGATTTTTTGGACCTGTTTTTAATTGCTTTTTGATGTTATGAGAATTGATTCTATTAGAATTATGCATATATACAGCGATCACGATTTGATGATTGAAAACAACTTCTTAAGTTAATCATAAGCATTAAATTTATAAGAAACTTGATTAAAAGTAAGTGTAACTAATATTACCTGCGACAAAGTGTTCGGTGAACGTGGATATTTAAGCAATATTTATAACTTTCAGTTAATATACCATACTGTTTATAATATACATACGTAGGTAATTCGAAGATGACAAAATTTGCTTAGAAATTATTCAACCAAATATCTATTATTTATATACGACCCTTTTTAGCTGAATCCATCATCATGGAATAAATTTTTTAGTCTGAAAAAGGAACTTGAAAAATAGGTATTAACGAAGAAACGATTTAAATCGATAAAAGTCACCTTAAATATAAAAAAAAATCTAATTAGATCTTTCTATTACAAACTGTTCGGTAAATTTTCAATTACTTTTTTCCCTTTCCAGATTCACCGACGTGATTTCTTACTTAAGCAATCCCACTTAACCATTCCCACGACTTAGGGAATGAGGTTCTTGAAAGCTTGGAAGGTTTCTCAAAGTATTACTAATCAAGATCGATATCCAAAATCAAGAAAATCAAAATCAAGAAATTCACTTTTCCAATTTGAAATACCCTTTTTTATAATAAAATAAAATATAACCATGTGTTTACGTGTGCATGGGTGTGTATGATGGTGTTTTATAGGTCAGAGACTATTTGGTCTTGAGCAACCAAACTTGGCACATGCTGTTAAGCAATGGATTGTAAAAACCTCCTCGCTTTTGCACATGCGTTAGGATGGGTTTAATTCATCAAATAAGGGGTGAAAAGAAAGATGATAGGAGCAAATGCTTACATTTACTAGTACCTAATAGGGGAAACCCAAGTTCTAATGAAATACTGGAAATGCATTCATCGTTCCCCGTCTCACCCCTTAATGAGATAGAGTCGTCGAAATGTGGTCGCCTCAGAATCCGTGGACCATTGTACTCTGGAGGGTGGCACATGCACAAAAAAAATTATTAAATAATTTTGCTAAAATTATTTAAATTTATTAAATTTATCAAAAATTTTCAAGAAAAAAGATTGTTCTGCTCTAGAAATAAGAATAGTTTCTTTTTTCCTTCCATGCTTTAATTGAATAAAATCTTGTTACAAATATATAGTCATCAGTTATAGTGCGGTGGTATTTGAATCTATTCGGAAACTTTGTATCTAAACGACGATTCAAAATGTCAATAGAGAATCAATTACCTTTCTTTACATTTGTACTTTTATCTTAAGCCAAAAGAAAGCGAAAGAGAGTCTCAAAGAGTTCTTATAGCTTCTCAAAAGATCCTTTTTCCTTTCTTTTTTAGTCTTACAAATAAAAAAAATGAAATTTAAAGAATGTTCCATAGTTAAGAGAGGAAAATTTTCAATCTTCTATTTTAAATTGAATGGAAATTATTAAGAAATCATTGTCGTTGCAATGTCTTTTTAACCCATTTTGTAAAGATTATATTGAAATCATGATTCAACAACCAAGATTCCTTTATATTTACTGAGGCATTTTACTTGTAAGTTGATAGAAAGGTAAAGAGCATTTAACAATAAAAAGAAAAAAAAAAGAAAGAAAAACTTTTTTTAAAAAGGAAGCTTTTATACAAGAAAATTCTAGATCGATAAATATTCTGCTCTTTAGAAAGACAGATATCTTCGTCTATTCTTGTACAGAAATCTGTTAAAATTAATGATTTTTTTAACGCAGTGGCATTTGGGCTTATTTGCAATCATTATATCGAAATTAAATTTCGAATTACATCAGTGATTCGAAATCCACCATTTTGATCCGAAAGTACATCGTATTTTCAGTTGCCGTATAATCGAACCGTAAAGCTTACTTTACTATATCCGCTTGATTTGATTTGAATAACCAATAAAATTTCGCTTTTGCCACCGAAAAACCCCAACTACTAACCAACCAACTAACTAACCGATTAAATGGTAGTTGAAGTTATCCGCAAATATTGTGTTTAAACAATGATTCAAAATCCACTACGTAGGAGAATCAGTTATCTTTTCTATTTACCCTGAAAAAAAATTTTTTTTACCCCGCGATAAAGTAAGAAAAAAATAATGCAGATAAAATCTAATTTTTTTAAAGTATTTTATATTTGAAGAAATTTTAAATAAAGCAGTATATTCTGCGCTTTAGAAAAGAATGATGTTCCCATACCGAACCTCAAACTGGATGGCAATGCTGTGTTCACCTATCTGAGTGAGCGCATAACAATTGCTGGTAGAAATTTATGAGCGTCGGCTTAAACGCATAAAAAGCATCGTTGTTCTCGGTGGTATCCCTCATAATTACTTCACTCCTCAGGGGTAATGGGGTGCGAAAGCCGAAAGGGGAAGGGGGTGAAAAACCACAGACGTTGCCCATAAATTTGCCTCTGCCTGGAGAAAAGGGATTGTTGAGACGAATGGTTCAGTAACTTTTTTGTTGGTATGAAAAAGGCCTTTAAGGTGAAAGAAGGTGTAAAAAGAATCATTCTTACCAAAAGTTGAATACAAATCTCTTCATAAAGTGTACAATGCCCTTATGTTATTAAATTTTAGTCTATGAAATGCTTCAATGCGAATGAGAGAATGAATGGGACTAGTATCTTGCAGAGTTGAGTTTAGGCATTAAAAAGCTATATATAGACTGCCAGAATATGTACTAATTGCTGTGCTGATGATATACAATAATATACAGTTTTGAGAGCTTATACTAAAAAACTGCAAATGCATTGTTGTCACACACAGCAAATAGAATGTTTTCATATATATTAGTATGCGATATTTATAATACATGTTAAGTAAAATGATTAATTAGACGTTTATGTATAAACACTGACGAATATTCTTAATTACTACTGAAATAGTTATTATCACCTGTAATTATACAAATTCATCATCTGATTACTTTCACTAAAAGGCTATTCCTATAGCCTTTACACTAAAAGGTTATATGTAATTAATTGCATTAATGGATACAAAGATAAGAGTTGTTTTCATTAATACAATTAATGAATACAATGAAAATAAACTAACCGTAAGAGTAATAATTTATTACAACGTGCTTTAATGAATGGATTACATACTTTTGTGAGTAACTAAAATATCATTTCTGAAAATTACGGAATAAGATTCTTATTTTTTTTCAATAACGACACTGTTAATAATCAAATATATAAAAAATAATGACATTAAAACAGATAAAACCCATGATTTTACAAGAATTATCAGTTATATTTTAAACAATTTATAATTATATTTTTTTCATTATTGTATTTTTTATTGAAGGTTTCCGGAAAATTTAGGCTAAAATTTTTATATATATATTCCAATATTTGAGTATTTTGTTCCTTTATTTTTTCTTGGAATTTATTGTCTTGATCAAAAGTTAATATGTAATAAATAATGTTGTTTGTTCTGAAATAAGTACAATAAAGAATTCATTTGTTATTTGAAAAGTGCAAGCAAATCACTTAAACCCCCAAATTAAAAAAATCAAACGAAATTTAGAAATGAGGAAAATTGTATGGTTGAATAAATACTTATACGATAGGAAGAAGTCTTTTGTTGCTGTTGCTGTAGTTATTATTTATGGTCACGAATTATTGAAAGACATTTTTTGCAATTGATATAATTTATTTTTCATTTTAATCATCTATTTTTTTAAAGATTCCTTTTAAAATTTGAATAATAATACATTATAATATAGTTTTAAGCAATAGGAATGTATTTTCTTATATGATTATTTATCTAAGATATTCAAAAGATATTTGTTGCCTACATATTTAATATTCACAAAATTGTCGCTTCCTCTTTAAATATAATTTTTTTAAGTAAGAAACTTTCTTAAGTATAATATAATGCATTTATTTCTTTAAAATAAAGCATTTCATAAATGTTATGATTATTTTTTAATTATCAGTCTGAAAAACATCTTAAATTTAAAAATATCAAAAATGCTTTCTCTCATCATTGAAATAGATAAAGTGGCTTACTAAGTATTATATTTCAATCACTAAATCTAAATTATTGCTGGAATTTTTTTTCTTCAAATTCTGTAGTTTAATTTCCCATACAATCCATTCTTTAAGAAAAAGTGAACCAAACTTATATAATTGGTAAATAAAGATGTTTGAAAAAACAAAGTCATGAGAAGATTCAAAGTTCCATGAATTTCTAAACTTCCTCAATAATACGAAATTCTGACATTAAAATAGATAACTTTTGTCATTATTAAAATATTTCAGAAAATTTTTATTTCACTTTCGTTATTATTTTTTCTAATAAACAATGCTCTAAAAATTTATATTAACATGTTCACTGCCACAATTCAAGCCGGTGATTAGGATAATTCATCTAATTAAATGGTAGTTTCTTTGCTAAATCTTTGTTGCAGTAGAGAAGAGATCATTTAATCAAAAAGAGGTTATGGCATCCAACTTCTTACTTAATTAAGTTTAAGTTCATTTCTTATAGGCTTATTTTGACAGAAAAAATATATATAATTATTTCTGACTAATTCAGTCAGTAATAGCAACTTACAAGAAAAAGTCTTTCATTTATGTTGAAAATATGAATCATTACATTATAGAAATAAACCTAATTAATAACAAGCATGAAATTCTGCCTAATTTTTTTCTATATTCATTGTTTAAGTTGCATAAAAATTTTTAAAAGCGACCTTGTGATATCAAAATAAAGTTGCTTTTCATTCTTCTGTATTTCTTGCATCAGAAAAATAACAAACAATATTTTTCTTTCATAGAAAAAAAAATATGACTAATAATAGATAATTGGTTGATAAAAAAAATTCTTTCCTAGAAATCAAAAAGGGCACGTTTAATCTGATGATATGGATTGAATTTCTTTTTGCTGATGTGGAGTGAAAGTTCCAAGAGATGGAGCCAGTTCAAGTATCGTCATAATCTTGTCATAGTTCAGAATACGAGACATGTCAAAAATAATTATGCTGCGCATGAATTATATTTTAATCATGCAAATTAAACTAAATTTCACTTGAAATGTTTACTTTATTCCTGTGGTTATTTATTTACGAGAGTTAAGGATGTCTTTTAAATTCAAAACCAAACTCGGAAATTTTTTAATTCAATAAAGCAACAAAAAATTTGTTCAAGATATACAATAATTTATATAACTAAAAATGAGTATTTGTCTGTATGTCTCTTATGCGCTGCCATACCGCTCATCCGATTACCATAAAACTTTGAATACTTATTACTTGCACTTACTGGAGGGTATAAGCATAGTAAAATTGTGTAATCTATATAAATAAAAAATGAATGTTTGTCTGTATGTTTCTTATACGTTACAGTACCTCTCATCCAATTGCGATGAAACTTTGAATATTTATTACTTGCACTTATGGGATGGTATATATAGTATAAAAAATGGCATATAAATGGTATATATGGTATAAAAAGGGCGTATGAATGGTATATATGGTATAAAAAGGGCATATAAATGGTATATATGGTATAAAAAAGGGCATATAAATGGTATATATGGTATAAAAAATGGCATATAAATGGTA
>JAPMOQ010042254.1:789583-832216 GCA_026543055.1 Argiope trifasciata | reverse complement strand
TAAATGGTATATATGGTATAAAAAAGGGCATATAAATGGTATATATGATATAAAAAATGGCATATAAATGGTATATATGGTATGAAAAATGGCATATAAATGGTATATATGGTATAAAATTCTCTACTACATAAAAAATATTTTCGTATCTATTTTTGCATGTATTAACCAAGGGTTATTGTCCAAATAACTCGCCAAGGGGACAAAACAGATTCAGTAAAGGCGCTAAAAGTTCCCCATTCGACTTGCATTCTCGATGACCATCAACAAGGCGCAAGGTCAATCTCTTCAAGTGGTAGGACTAAACCAAAAAAAATCCCTTTTTTTTTTTCAAATAACCAGTTATATTCTGGATGCTATGAGTCGGTCAGTCAACAAATTTGTTTCTGTTGAGGACGGAAAAATAATTGAATTCCCTAAAGCTCTTGAATAATGAAGTAAAAAAATGCAGAATATGAATTATTTACAGTTCTCCTTTATATATCATTCAATTTCAAAAAATGTATGTTATTAATGTATGTAATAAATGTAAGAATGTATGTAATAAATGTTATTCTTTCTATCATTCCCAATTAAATAAGATAATTGTTTTAAATTTCGAATGATATTTCCAATATTATTTCGTCTGCAGCAGCAATGCAGAGGGTACCAGCTAGTTGAAGTAAATAAAAATAAATGGTCAACGAATTAAGTACTTATTAATTCACTCACATCAATACTAAGAAAAATTATCAATATACTTAATATACACCATTCTTTCTAGAAATTCTTCATAAAATTATAAGGTAACGGGAAATACACTTCAAAATTTAAAACTCTTTATATTCACAAGAATTTAGACTGTCACTAAACCTCCACCCTCGTTCTTCTGAATAACATGAATGAACTAGACAGACACTTTAATGTGTATCAAACATTTCAAGCTTCAAAATGATCGCTGTCAATTAGCCCATTTATTTTCTCGGAACGCTAGCACCAATTGGGTGTGGGCAACGAATGACATCACAATGAACTTAAAAATTTATTCCAAGAAAATAACTGTTTTTTCATGCTTTTCTTCAGCCACAGAATCAAATTACTTGAAGAAAACTCTGCCTCGCTGCTCTTCAACTCCAACTGTAGCACAGTAGACAGCTCTGAGACATTTAGTCCCAATGGTCTGAAAGGACCCATTTATACCCTCGATGGCACTACATTTCTGGAAGGAAACTGACGGCGGCAGGTGTTCATATCCTCCTGCCAAGCTCATCGTGTCACTGAGGGTAACATTTGGTTAACATGCTTCCTCAGTTTCTTGAGGAGGTTGAGTTCTCGTTAGAATTTCAAGTAATGAGACAGATCCATCGTGGTGGAATCTCTGCGAAGGGGGCTCTGACGTCTGCCTGTCACTTCAAAAGTGGAGTGTGCATTTGTTTTGACTTTTGGTCATAATATGCGTAATGCTTCTGGAGCCTTTTGGATTTTTGGACTGCAGTAATTGAAATCTTGAATGACGGAAAGAAAATAGAAGGGAGAACTGTTCTCCATCTTTTTCTTTACTTAACAGAAGGAGTTGGCATGACGGTGCAGTACAAATTTAGGAATTAATTGAGCTAGATTTTTTCTGTTGCTTTCCTTCGCTTCTTCGTGTAAATAATTACAGATAAAATAATCTTTTCTTTTTATAATAACGTCAGATATTTAATGCCGGGAGAACTGTTATCAATTTTCTTAAATGGAAGAGTTGGCTTGCTGTGCAGTACAAATTTAAGAATTGATTTGGCTAAATTTTTTCTGCTGCTTATCTTCTCTTCAAATTACAAACAACAATGTAGTTCAAATGTATAAACCAGGTCAAAAGTTAAGTTACTTAGAAAGAAATTTGATTAAATTGCAAAGATGAAGGGCATTTAGAGTTTTTTTCCAATGTGAGAAATTAGATGAAGCAACCAAAGAAAAATTAAATAAGGTGGTAAATCATTTATGAATTATGAATCGTGATTCATTATTCCATATCATTAGAAATTATGTTTCTTCATTACTTCAGCGGAAAGTGCACGTCGTTAACGCTTTTAACAATACTCTGAAAGACATAATGCTAGAAGTTCGCAAAAGTCACATCTATGAAAAGACTTTTTTACTACACAATTTTTATTAAAAATCTGATCTAATCAATATTAAAATCCAAATTCGTCAACAGAAAAAACAAAAATTACTTCTAAACAAAACTTTAAAATAATTCTCTTATATGCTGATGGAACATAGGCATAGGACTAAAAAAGATATACTTTTGCCATACTTGAAAGAGGATTTTAAGTATTTATTTGATGGAATTAAAGATGTTAATTACAGCAGAAAAAAAAACCAACTCGGAAATTTACAAACTATTTAAGTAGTCAATTATTATCAAATTCGTCGCAATACAGAGGATTAAATAGTATGATACTGCGGGTTGGATGACAATCGGGATATTAAAAAAAATCTTTTAAGATAAATCATCTGTTACTAAGAAGAAAAAAAAGACCAACACTCAGGTGGATTAAGCCTGGAAAAAGGCATAGTTCAAGTTAACAATTGGAAAACAAACCTCAACCAAAACAGGACAGCATGGAATAGAATTCTGAGAAAGGCCAGCGCCCATCCGAATGAAGAAGTGATTATAAGAATTTATTGGAGTTAAGTTGCTGATAATGCATCCACCAGAGAGTACGGACTTTGAGCCTTATAATTAGGATTTCTTAATGTTTTCTCAAAACTAGATGGTAAAACATACAGTGATGAAGATACAAAAATGCAGTACGATAACATTTGATTTATTCATTCCTTGAATGTCCGTAAAGTTTTTTTTTTTTGTTGTTGTTGTTGATGGTGATGAGGATGACAGTTGCAAGCTCTATGAATTCTTAGTCAATACAGCACACACAAAAAAAATCAAACAAAATGAAAAGTATATCATTGATAAAAGGTAATTTTTTAAGAGAAAATATACTATCATTTTAGCATAAAATTAATTATTATTAAATCATCAACTAATGACATGATTCTTTTTCAGTTAAGTGACTGAATTTTAATTATAACTTCCAATATTGGAATATTTCCATCGTATTTAGATAACATGAAGAGAAGGGTCAGCGCAAATCTGAGTGAAAAAGTATTTGTAAGAAGTTTAGTCGCAACATGATAATGCATTCATCAGGAAACATGGCTGATTCTAATATTTATCTATCATTGCAAAAGTAGAAAGTATATTTATTTTAACTTTAAATCACATTACAGTGTATGTTCTAGGAACAAAATATTAAAAGACGCTTCGAAAACAAACTGAACAATATATCTTTCTCTTTATAAACTTAATCGGAATAATTGACTTCATGGTGCATATAAATCTAAGAATTTCTTGAGTTGAACTTTTTTCTGCTTACTTATATTTTTTATATTTACTTTATCTAAAACAATATAATTCCTTCTTTTTCCCAAATTCATACTTCCTTCTTGCTTATTCAATAAGCAAGGAGGAGGTATTTAAAAAAAATATTCGCATTAGTATAAAAAGTATTATTTAACATGTATCTAGCGGAATGTTGATCTTGTATAAAAATAGAATATGCTTATAATGCATACAATACGTTAATAAATGATTAGCGTATTTTAATAATTTATTAAGGCAAATGATTACGTTAGTACACTAACTAATCAATTTATTAACTAATCAATTACATCATTTTCCTCTACTAATCATTTACACTAATCATAATTATAATACACTAATCATTTATTAACGTGTTATCAATTCTGGTGAAAATTAAATATCACCAGAAAAAAACTCTATGAAAGAAGTGAAATTTCTAATATTATTATAGTTACAATGAAACCCATTTGAAATGAATTTTAAATAAGAACTAGTAACTTTTACTCATAAGCTAACTGTATAAATTTTAATCAAATTATTTTTTGATAAATACACTTTGTAGTTCGAAATTATGCAACTTTTTAATATTTTATTAAAAAATTACTTTAATTTTTTTGTGTATAATATGAAAGTATAATTGAAATAAATAAGTACAGTGAAATTTACATTAGTAATGCAGATTTTGATTAGTTTAATGTTTATGCAAAATACAAATGAGAATTAATTTATATCTGTGTCAGGATTTTATTTCGTCATATTTTTCAGGCGTCAAAATGCATAAAGTGAATGAAAAATCTGACACACAAAATGTTCCATTAAAAGATTTTTTAAAAAAGTTAACAATAGGGCAATTTAATTTGTTAAAGATATTTTTAATCTGAAATGTGCCATTTTTTAATGTAATGAAGAAACGTCCTTCCTTTTTTTTTTAAAAAAAAAAATTTACTAAATTAACAGAATAAAAAAAATGGCAAGAATGAGAAAGAGCTTTTACTTGGGGGAAAAAAATTCCGCAGTTGCACCTTGCCAACAATAAATTTCTGAAATGCTTTTCTGTAAATTCAAAGTTAGCAAAAAAAATTTCATCTTGATGTATTATGTATTACCCTACGAAATGGGCTAACACATGAGTGCTAATCTACTAACATAATTCACAGTATATAGCCTCTTACGTTATTAACACGATTCAGCAGGGTTTTTTTTCTTTCTCAATGTTCTGCTGCTGCAGTTTTATTTATTACAAACAACCGTCTTTATTGCTGCAGCAGTTATAATAAGACAAAGCGAAAGGGAAAGCAAAAAGCCAGATATAGCAGTAGCATCAGAGAACAGGGATGAAATTTAAACGCTCTTTTGCACGAAAAAAGGGTGCGGAAAAAAATTATCGTATCTCTAAACAAGGTTAGAGTATGGAATTTATGGCGAATGGGATACGGAAACGGTTGGTTGCGTTCGCTGTTGGGTAGGCTATAAGCAAATTACGCAGCGTGTGTTCTCTGCCTGGTTTTGCTTTAGTTTTTAGAATGGAAACTGTGGCAACAACGGGTGAAGTTAGTGAGGTGGTTATGTTATGTGGAAGCTATGATATATGGCTAGAAAAAAAAAAATGAAGCTATTTGTGTCTTTTGGATTGTTGTGGAAATGGCAGATTATGAGTTGATTTTTTTTTTTTCATCTTTATATGTCTGCTTTAAAATTGAAAAACTGAATAAGAAAAAAGCTTTTGATTTTAGTAATTCCTCATGTGGCGTTGTATATTTCTGGGAAGAACAAATATTTTTTAAAAAAATTACACTATTTATATACATGCAAGGTGCTTTTATTACTAGTTATATAATTACTTAACATACGTTTTATACACATACACGGACTGATTAAAATTATTTAAATATCTTGTTGAGGGAGAAAATCAGCTGTCACGAAAATGCTAAGTATCAGCATTATATGTTTAAAAACTGAAAACTATCATTCACTTTCAATTGAAAATGAATGACCGTTTTCAAAAAAGGAAAGAAAAAAAAATTAGTGAAATAAAAAGTAGTTTGTAAAAGTACTTTTTAAAATTGTACAATTTTTTATCCTACATGTGCTGTTAAACTGCCATGTAACATGCTTTATATATATTAAACTGCCACCATATTTATGACAATTGCTGTTCTTTTTTATTATTTTTGTTGTAACATCTAAAATTTACAATTAATATGCTTCATGATCAAAACTAAATTATTTTAAGACGGACTTGAATTTTGATTACATTCAATGCTTCTTAAAATATCCGAAACCTTTTATGACATCCCTATATTCTCATTTTCGATATATTAAAACATGTTTTGATTTTTTTTATTCTTGAACTTCAAGAAGTTTTGTAATCAACATAATTTTAAAGAATGTAGACGAAATAGCTTTCGGAATATAGTATAAATAATCAGACCAGCCCATTTGATTTAAATCTAGCAAATATTGTAAATGTATACTTTGGATGATGGTAATGTACAAGCGATGTTTTTGAAGTTTTCATCCTAATTTTAGCTAATTATATATTCAGAGAAGATCTAACTTTTACCAGAGATAACTATCAAAAATATTATCATAAAAATATTATTTTCACATGATCTTAAAATTTAAAAAAAATAGGAAAATATTTTTTTCAATGATATCAATATAACTTTTTTGCATATTTGAAAATATAAATAATAATTTCATATATTATAAGTTTATTTAATTCCAAAATATTTGATTTTCATAACGAAACCCTTATCATATTCACTGTTATAATTAACATTTCATCGTGGTCTTTTCCCATTATTTATGGTTAAAATCTGAAAATTCGACTTATTTAGCTTATTTTAATAATACATATGCTTTTAATAAAATATTTAAAATTTGTTGTAATTATTTTTTAAAAATTAACTTAAGAAACAAGTAATGGTGAGTTATTTAAGTGTCTTTATTTTAAAATTATGCTGTTCTTACTAATATAACTGTATGTATAGAGTTATAAAATAAGGGAAATATTAGCAAAAGGCATAGAATGGTTTCTAAAATAGCATAAGTTACATATTTATCAAAATTTGAAAATTAAATATATTTTTCTCTAGTAGCATAAGACCAAATTACACAAAATAAATATTTAATTAAAATTTTTTATCAACCTTTAATCCCAGCGAACCAACTTGCATCCAGTTACACCAGTCATCCATAAATACTTCATTTTCTAATTTAGTATCTGTAAACCTTTTAAAGAATATGTGTCGCATCTTTTACAATAATAAAAAAATGTTACTAATAAAAGTAACCTGAAATATCTATTTACAGTTACTTTTACGAATTTTAAAGCACAGCAACCTTATCTTACATATAAACGCACCGTGGGAAGCAAAATTACGACTCCTTTACAGCATCAAATTTTCAGTAACAAAGCCCCATTCTCTTCTTCTCCCAAAGTCAAAAGTGCACCAGCAGACAGGAATCACCTATCAGATCGATTTCTCTTTCTTTAAAAATAATTCTGCTCCCATTCGTCTTTCTCTTCCGGCTGACAGGGAACAATGACGAAACGCATTTGTTTGTATCGAAGAGAAGGTATATATTTTTAAACCCTGTCTCAGAAACCCTAGACTCTATCGCCTGTTTGTTTTTTTGTCCTATGGTGTGTCCCTCAACGATCAGTTATTTTTACATTTCCTAGTGTTCAGCAGTGCCATCTTAGAGTGACACTTCTTTCTCTTTGGTGAACGATTGTGGTATATGTTTCTTCAACACTTTTTTCTCTCATCTAACGCTCTCGCTATGTGGTGTGTCACATCCTTAAAAAACTATTGATGGAATGTTTGAATAGAAAGACTTTTGAAAAACCTCTTTGTTTCCCAGCAGGGGGTTCAATGCCCAGTGATTCTTAGTCAGTTTTCGGCTCTGTCAGTTTCAAAGCAAACACACAGTTTGAAACGATGGAGATTAAAATGAGTTTATAGTGAAGGTTCAGTAATATATCACTGTCTTTTAAATTTTGCTATCTACTGACTCTACAAAATGCAAAAAAGATTTTTAACAACTTACAATATTACTGAGAATGTACTTTAAAAAATAAGAAGTGTTTGTATGTATGAAAGTATCTACAGAATAGATCATTAGGCTTAGAACTACTACATTCAGTATATTTTTGAATATTTTACACAAATATATTTTGAAAGATGAAAATGTACCATTAAAAATTATTTTTAAAATCTTGATTAATTAAGAATTAAGTGATTTTGAAGTTTTAGGGAAAGAACTTCTCAAAATATTTAAGCACAAATTTGACTGCTGCAATTTTTTAAATGCTGTAAAAAAATTCTTTTTAATGGCATAGCAGCTCAATTTCTTTTTTCTAAATTTTTGCCATTTTTATAAGTATTTTTTCATGAAATTTCAAAAATGGATTTCATTATTTCAATGAAATTTATGCCATTTTAATTTTTTTTATCAAATATCTACAAATGAAGAACGTTTGTATTATTATTATTATCTATATCTATACTTATAATAAAGCTCAATGTGTGTGTGTGTTGGCGCTCTACAGGCCAGACTGTTGGACCTACAGCTACCACATTTGGTACATGTATACCTTGGAGGTCGGGAATGTGCACCTCGGAGCCCTTTTTTCAAATTTTTAATTAGAATTTGAATTAATTAAAATTTAAGCGAAATTTCGACGTTTTTTCGTTATAACTTCCGAAAATATTATTCACAAACATGATTTTTATATCAATTTAAAGATAAAAAAATTTTTCTAAAGGTATCAGTTTTTTTAATTTATAACGTAAGCTTCTATTTTTAACGAATTTTTAAAGAAATATTTTAACAATGTTTTTATCACGTGACGGGATAAAATAAAAGAATGCCGGAAGTTAGAATTAAAAAAAACTCTCATCGCAAAATAAATCTAAAGAAATGCAACTTTTAACACGTGACTGGATAAAATGAAAGAAATATAAAATGTGATATTTTCTAAAAAAATAAATGCAAAGCAAAGGATTATGTAATCGTTTGCAATATCTAAATCATTTATTGAACAAATCTTCTTTATTTATGGTAAACATGATTGAATTTAGACAAGATATGCCCTGAAATTCCGACTTAATGGCATATATCTATTATTGTTTGCAATATCTGTATCATTAATTCAATATTTTTTTTTTCATTATAAAATGTTATAGTTTCTAAAAAAAAAAATGCAAAGCTAAGGTTTCTATAAAATCTACAAGAGCACGTAGAGGGAAAAAATTAGGTTTTATCACCGTGTTGCCATCATTTTGACGGAAGTTCAAATTAAAAAAAAAAAACTATCGTCGCAAATTAAATCTGAAGAAATGCAACTTTTAGCACGTGACTAGATAAAATAAAATAAATATAAAGTGTGATATTTTCTTTAAAGAATGTATGGCAAAAGATTCTATGATCCTTTGCAATATTTAAATCATTAATTGAATAAATTATCTTTATTTATACAGGATTGAATTTATACAGGATATGCATTCAAATTCCTTTCCAATGGCCAATATGAAAAATATTATTAATAGGCATATATATTGTTTAATACTATTAATTTGATCTAAATGAAGTAAATAAATACATTTTATGAAGTTTGAGTTAAACAATGCATTTATGAATAATGACTTTTAGATTTCTTCATACTTTGCTCTGCGACCCATATTTTACAAAATATTTCTATTAATTTTTTAAATAAAAGTTGCGACATCAATCAGTCTTCTAAATCAATCATTAAAACTGACTGATTTATAAAATTAAAGAATATTATTAGGAAAACGCTTTCTTTTAGAACTTTCCGTCCATCATCTTAAAGAAAATGTTAATTCCAGGCCAATCAATGCCCGGAGTTACTTCAAGGCTAATGAATATATGATTTAATTGAAAATATTAGAACCCATTACTCATGGCGAACCAACTGGTCGCCAAAGGCGGCTAGTCGCAAATAAATCTAAAGCAATACAACTTTCAGCACGTGACTGGATAAAATAAAAGAAACATAAAATGTGATATTTTCTAAAAAAAATAAATGCAAAGCAAAGGTTTTTTTGATCGTTTGCAATATCTAAATAATTTATTCCATAAATCATCTTTATTTACTGTAAACATGATTGAATTTAGACAGGATATGCATTGAAATCCCGACTTAATGGCATATTTTTGTAATCGTTTGCAATATCTGTATCATTAATTTAATACTTTTTTTCCCTTTCTCGCTTTCTTTAAAAAACACATTTAATATTTTGGCAACATCATCGAATTTTTTTTTTTTAATATTTTGGAAGCATAACCGATGGTTAAAACTGACTGATTTATAAAATTAAAGAATATTATTAGGAAAAGGTGTACTTTTAGAACTTTCCGCCCATCATCTTAAAGAAAATATTAATTTCAGGCCAATCAATGCTAGGAATTACTTCAAGGCTAATGAATATGTGATTTAATTGAAAATTTTAGAACGCTTTACACATGGCGAACCAGCTGGTCGCCAAAGGCGGCTAGTTATGAATAAAAGAAAAATACCGAAGAAATTTATGCCTATTAAAATATTTTTAATCAGTAATTGTGAATAATATTTATAAACCAATTCTGTGAGTGTCATTCATTGATTAAATTTGGAACCTATACATATTTTGGAAAGTCGGAATCTCTCCTTTTAGGCGTATTTTTTTAACGTTAGTTAGACTTATAATTAATAAAAAATTAAGCAAAATTTCGCTTAATTTTTTATTAATTATAAGTCTAACTTCAGCAATAACTTCTCCAAATATTACCACGCAAAAACAATTTTTATATCATCTTAAGATTAAAAAAAATACATATATAAGATTTCTAAAAAAGTATGAATCATATGTTCATTCAAAAGGGAAATTCAAAAGTATTTTACTTGGGAAGTTATTATGTCATAGTATATCAAATAATATAACAGGAATTTTTAACAATCTTTGAACCTAATGAATCAATTGATCACAAAAGTTGGTCAATATTTAATAGCGAAACTTTCACCAGTCATTGAAATTTAAAGAAAATCATTACTAATAATAGCGCATTTTACCTCACTAATTATCAAACCTGAATTAGAAAGTGAAATTGCATTGCCATAAAAGATAATATGCAGCTTCCGAGATTTAAAGACAAATATCACTGCAAGATAATAAAATTTTACTGAAACGCATTATTATCTAAAATAATAATATTATTTTTTTTAAAAATGAAAAAGAAGAAAATCAGCATGTTGCCAGTCATAGAAACGGGCCAACAAACTATCTACAAAAATTATTTAAACACAATTCGGTGGCGACCTTGATAGCTGAATAAGCAGCCCGAATGTCTTTAAAAACTAAAATAACTGAAGTAGAATATTTCCTGGAGATAAATATGAAGCAATTGTAAAGAATGGAATCTGTCAAGAATATATACAATTCCAAAAAAAGCTAATTTTCTTCTCGTAAAATGGAAATATTCTAGCAATCACACAAAAATATGGAAATTATCGACCTTTTATCCCTTCATCTATCTCAAAATCTGTCTTCTTGACAACTTTTCTAAACGAACTCAACAGTTTCTTACACTATTTCACTAAAAGAATAACATCTTATCATCTTTTGAAACTTACCTTAAGAACCTCTACTCGCTTTCTTAAATATCGTCTCATCAGTTGAAATGACTATGCGCACACTTTTCCACTCCATGCATCAGTTACTATAAGAAAATGATTGACGTTAAAGACGGGAATTTCAACTAATTTACATAAATGTGGGAGCAGTCCTATCGCCTACAACGTCATATTAACGAGCATTTGATTGACACCTTCGATTTGCCTTTACGTACGACCCCGGAAGTGCTTTAAGCCTGGTACCGAAGAATGAAGGTGAGGGGGGCAGAGACTTTTCTATCAAACTTTGCTCACTGCCCATAATAAGGTTTTATTCATAGTTGTTTTAGGTTTGTTATCTGAGCTACTTACAAAGGATTAGAATGAACGCTTTATTTGGTTTGGACTTTAGAATAACCTAGGATTCGAAGTATTTGTAATGTCATATACTGTAATTGCGAGCGATGTGCTTTGATATTAATTCTTAGATCATTTTTGACTTACAAATAAAGAATGGGCAATTCTGAATTTTTTTCCGTTGTTTATGAAAAAAAGAAAAGAAAAGAAAGAAAGAATCACATTATAATTGTTGTGAAAATCAATTTTTTGTTATTTTAGAAAGCAATGGTTAATCCTATTTCCTTAGATGATCAATAGTATTTGAATACCAATTTTTACGGATCACGTCTCTCTTCTCAGTAAAAGGAAACTTTAAATTGTTAAATTTCAAATGAATAAATGTGAACATTTAAATTAAGTTAGTTCGGTACATCAATTTTTCCATAGAGTAGTCTGATAATCTCATGATTATTCCAAACCGGTTTAAACTAGTTAATGACTTAAAGTAAGACAATTCGTCAGAATTCAGAGAATGAATAATTCTGAACTGAAGTTGTAACTTCAGTTGGCGATAATTCACCAAATATGACAAATTTTTGCATTATTTTCTAATAACCCTAAAAGAGAAAAAATGATGCCTTAAATGTGATGAATAGTAAATTTGTTGCCTATGCGTTTTGAGGCTTCAAAAACTTCAAAACAAGACAACATATGTGTTCACATGATTAAAGAAAATTAATAATATCTGAAAATAGTAAAGAAACTATCAACCAAAAAATTCTATTTTATTGTGGTCTTGCTCAGTTTTGAATTTCGAAACGATACTTTGTTTATTAAAATTAAGTTATTTATTTCCTTTGATTTTTATTAATTCTTATTTTCTGAAACTTCAAATTTTTGGGATTTTTCGTGTCACGAGGGGTCAATATTTGAGTGAAAGTCAGACCACTCATAGGAAAAAAATTCCTAGTTTGAATTCCTACCTGAATGTGATCCTTGAAAAAGTCTTCGGGTTGGTTTCATCATTTCTTCCTTTTTCATGCCGTTTTTGCATTTAAACATAAAATTTATTTCAAATTTGGTCTGATAAAAATGCTTTGTAGTATTAAAGTAATACTATATTTATTAAAAAATATGTTGTATAGAAAATTGTTTTGCTTAAATTTTTCGCTAGTTAAGAAAACTATTTAAGGGCATGAAATAATCTCAATATAATTTAAGAAAATCATTTAGCTCATTAAGTAAAGGATAAATATATGATAATGATGATAGTAATTTTATGTTAATAAATAAACTCATTAATTAGCATATTTAAGTGTATTTATTTCCTTTTTTCTTTTAATGAAATTTGTCTTTTAGAATCTTAAATTTAACATTTGAATTTAAAAATTCACTGAAAAAAAGTATTTTTCAAGAATTTTTTTGCTTTCGATTTAGTTTAGCAATATGGTTAAAAATAAATTTTAAATTATTCGCCTTTTTATTTGCATATTTTAAATTAAAAATGAGTAAATTATTTTTAAAGGTTAATATGAAAATTCTTGATCTCAATGTTTTAAGATTTCGTCAAAGAAATGCTAATTAACATGATTTAATCTCAGGAATTTATTTAATTGCTAAAAATTAGCACAAAAGTTTTATTTAAAAATATTTTTTATCAAACGTCAATTTAATCGTCTTTAAATTTTAACAGTATTTAAAAAGTTATTTTTACTTTTTATGATACATTTTATTTTAAAAATCTATTGTTTTACATTAATATTTCATTTCCATTATAAGTTCTTAGAGAATCAAATTTTTATATTAAAATAATATGCGAAAAATTATGGACTATGTTATAATCATAAATCATATTGAATTTCTCAACTGCTACATAGTACACTTAGAAAAACATTTTATGTTCAGTTATTTATTCTATCAATTATTCTCGAGAAAAGAATACTAGAAATAAAACTGAACTAAAACAGTATTCGGAGTAATTTATGGCCTATATGATAATACTATTGTAATTAGAATATCATCATTGTTATTGAGTTTTTTTCATGTTTCTTTCTATAATAATAATCTGAATTTTTTAATTAAAACTTTAGTTATTTTTAAGACAAGTAAATTCATATGAAAGCAATGTCAGATAATCCAATAAATAAGTGTCGATACTACATTCCTCAGTTTCAACTTTCTTAAGTTCGGATAGAATTAATCAATATAGGCTTCAAAATGTATGAAGAAATGTAGCAAAAGTTATCATCATTCTTCTCAATTTTTTAAAAAAAAATTCTGTGTGGGTTCATTTTTTCAGGAATATTTTCAGGAATTTGAAATTTTTTAAAATTTTATCAATGCATTATTCTTAAGTTTAATAAGTGTCATAGTTGCAAAAGATTCTACTCGAAATATTTCATAATAGTATTGATTTATAAAGCTATTTAATAATTTAATTTTGAAATTTAAAAAGAAAAAGAAAAAAAAGCATTTTTCTACTAAATATAAATAATTTGATAAATGATTAATGAAATTATTTATTTTTTAAGTTCTTGACATGAGGGAGAAGAGATATTTAATGAATTAATTTTTACTAAAGAACTAAATCTCTAATTAATTTGAATACTTCATATGACTGAGAGATTATATCCTGTAATGATTTTTTCAGAATTCCTAACATGCATTACAAAAGTATTCGTAACTCAAAAATAAATCAATAAATAACCTAGTGGCATGCGATTATTTTGTGTTTAAATGACTTATTTTTCGGAAGTGATGTCATAAGGAGCAGATATTTCAATTTAAAAGTGATTTAGTGATTTTTATCAAATTAATATTTATTTCTACCTTTAAATCGAAAAAGATAAGAAATGAAATATGATTTTTTTTTCTTCATATGACACTGAATGTTGGACACTCGATTTCTGTTTAAGAAAAATATTACATAATGAAAAAGCATTATAATTCATAGGGTGCAATGTTATGATGAGGAATAAAATGTTCTTATAAAATAAATAGTCCTTGCATTCCTTACATAGATTTCCGTAACTTTTGTTATAAAACTAAACAAAAATCTTCAAAATTTGCTATTATATACTTTAATGGATTGTTTTTGAAGAGCATGACCATACAATTCTTCAAATATGAAAGTAATTCAGTCAACTTTATCCAATTATTATTCATTTCATCTTTTAAATACCAACAAAAAAGTGAAAAGAAACGAGCTGTGAACAATTTCTTATGACACTTGATGTATAAAAAAGCAAATCCTTGCACAACCCTCTTTATTTTGAATTAGGATTTAAAATAAAAACCAAAGAAACTAATAAAACTCGACACTATGTACCTCTTTTACCGCCAATCTTCGTCTCGTTTGGTGTATGAGCAACAAAATACGACCACTAAATTTTCCACTCGGTAATAAAAGCAGCCTTAACCGAAACCCGAAGCTGCCGTGGTTTCGGGAAAACTTTGCGCTTCCGTCCCCTATAAAAGTAGTTCTCCGGTTACTTAACAACTGCCAATGGAACGTCCAAAATGGCGAAAATTAGGACTCGCTAACTGCTCGTAAATGTCGCCGGCACTTTTCATGGCAAGGGCTCGTAGGCAAACTGAGGCTGTACAAGAAATTTTTAAAAAATGAATGGTTTCTTTTCTCTGAAGCTGTTGTTTCTATTCATAGTGATATGGTGTAATGAATTAACAATAAGATTCATGTGACGCAATGTTATTATTAAGAACTAGCTGATACCCGGCACTTTTCTTCTGCAGAAGAAATAATTGTGGAAATGTTGTTTGAAATAGCTTTTACGTTTAATTAGAAACGATAGTAAGAATGATATTTATTTCCTTGTAAAGAAAGAAAGCATTCACTGAAATTCAATAGTATGCAAGAGAAAAGTTTAAATAATATATATATTTAAAACTTTTTCAAGTATACTTTAGGGTGGACAGTATTTTTTACTTTTCCGCATTCAACAAAAATATATAAATTTCTTGGCCGTCTGACTGGTGAGCATCCTACATACAAATGACCAGGTAAAATCATGGAATTTTTAAAAACAGTGCAATAACTTGTCCAAGTTTTATCGAAATCAGATGAATGGTACGGCAGAGCATAAAATACAAACAGACAAAAAATTCCTTTTTATATGTTAAATAAGACTTTTTTTATATAACAAATATTCTTATATAATGATTTCTTACTTCAAATTCATTTTTTTATCTTCTCACTTTCAGCATTTGTCTACTATTCTAAGATTGTAATTGGCGCAACTTGGATAAATCTGATTTTTGAATAATATTACAATAAACAAGAACTCTTGAACAATAATTTTTGGAAAAACATTTCTTGAACAATATACAAGGAAGGGGAGTGGGTTATAAGTGAATATCAGCATTTTTCGCGTTATTAAAAGAAAACGAAACAAAATATAACCTTACTTTTCATCGGATATTACAAATAATACATGGAAGTTTAAACCAGTTCTAAGTGTTCATAGCAAGCCCCTTCAAAAATATGAGCAATTTAAAGGTGATTCGATAATTCAGCCCATATTATTTCAGCATCTTCTTCAGCCTTGAAAACCTAATGATATATGCATATTTTAAGTTCATCAACATCGGCTGATAGTTGCGAAACAAACTCTAATTGGTGGTTGGTCAGTGGTTTAATGTAGCACAATTTTCAAAAATCAAATATTGACATACATGTATGTATTTTAAAGGTTTAGTACAAGGATGCATAAAAAATTAGGAGATAAGTCATCTTACAGCTTTGATATCCTTTTCATTTCTGGAGAACTTCACATCGAATACTTACAACTATGTTAAATTTAAACTTTCATTTGTTATATTTGATTTCTGATTAACAAAAAAATTGTTAAAACTATAATAATCAGAAATTACCTGCTATTTTTATTTTTTGAAAAATACCTGCTAAATTTTTAAATGAATATATTTTTCAATTTCTGTAAATGTGATTTCTTTTTCCGAATGACGTTTTGTCTGAATTGTTCCTTAAACCAGTTCTTTAGCCGTAAAACCGAAAATATCGAAAGTGGGATCATGTGCATGAATTCTGAAGTTCCAAGCCATTGCCGGAAGTTGCATCGGTCACTTATTCTCCAATATTAAATTCAATATAATTTCATAAGAACAATTTTTAGAAAAATGCTTACTGTGAAATAAAAATGGAAATGTGAACCTCTCTTTCAACTTCAATTCCAAAAAAAAAAAGGGAATAATTTTTTTTCATGTTATTAACGTTACTAAGGCATGCAATCGAACCACTTGATAATATTAAGAAATTAGTTTGGTTTTCTCACAAAAGCAATTGTTACAATGCTTTTATAAAACTAAATTTTTTTAAAAAAATTAAAATTCTAGAAAAATTGCATGAAAATGTATATGAGAAGGGAAATAGGAATCTTTCTCCCTAGTGAAATCGTTTATAAATGCTATGTTGAAAGATTCCAGCATTTATTTGCAATTCTCCATAGAGGGAATATATAGAAATAATTTTAATGAGATTGCGATATTTTCTTTATTATTTATCTTCACTATATTTTTAACTTTTTAAGAAATACATTTTAAATACTAACACAAGAATATATCTATCGCAAGAATATTTATTTTGGCCACATTTTTGCCGGTTAATTATCAAAATTTTATAACTATAGTTATTAAATTTAACTAACATTATTACAATATACTTCTGAATTTCTATGATTTAAGTCATTGAGTTTATGAATATGTGCTTAGATGCATTCAAAAATCAAACAACCGCTAAAAGTTTTGTTTCAAATTTGATAAGCATCTGTATTTTAGTTGCTAAATGTATGTAAAAAATTTTTATTTATCTAGTTTTTGCGTTTTATAGTTGTTCCGCTCACTTTTGACCGAACAGAGCTGTCTTAAACGATTTCGTCAAAATTGATATAAATTTACAAATTTGATTGCAATTCCAGCTAAGCCGTCTAGTTCAAAGTTTTTTTGCGTTATCGAGTTCAAAGGCAGATATAATCACAAACGTGTAGAACTCGGGTAAAGTCTGAAGTGTGAAGATTCGTCAAAATCAATTTCGAATTTATGGACGATTACAATATTTTCTCTATATTTCATTTACAAAATAGTAAAAAAAAAAAAAAAAAAAAAAAACTCTACCTTTTTTTGCTTTTTATTTGAATAAATATTAGCTAGGCTAATTTCTGCTCCGAGAACATGACATATTTTCCCCTTAATTTAAAATAGCGCAAAAGACTATTAACCTTTAATCCAAATTCGTTATGAATTACTATTTTTAACTACAAACCTGTATATACATTCAAATAATTTCTCTAAAAATATTATTTAACAAAATATAATTCCATCGTAGTTATATAAGATGTCTACTTTAGAAACAAGATATTTAATACAGTTGCAATCACAATACATTTATTTATAGGTAACATTTCAAAAAAGGATTTTCTTTTTACATTATTCTATATTACAACAAAAAATAATAATAACGATAACTTATACGTTCCTGACCTCTTCTACAATCATTTAATAGTTTGCCATTTTTTTAAAATGATATACCCCATCCTGTATCTGTATTATTGTACATTTATAGTCATTAAAATTGAGTATATTTTTGACTTCAACTCTTTGAATGATTGGGTCAAATTTGGTATAAAAGTCGTCGAAAATTCAAAATCTAGAGCATTTGATGCTACTTCCGCATATTAAAATTCATTCATCTTGCTCATGTTTGAATTATTACAATCACAGTCAAATATATGCAAGTTTAAAATAAATTTCTTCGTACTTAATGCTTTGTGGATCAACAGTTCAAAACCGAATTTTAAAAAAGTATAGTAAACAATCTTGCTTTGTTTTATTTGTTTCGCATATATTTGTATCAAGAGATGAAATAAGAAATAAACAGTATAGTTTTCCGCTATTTATAAATACGTCCTATATGAATAAGTAAAATAGCAGCTCATATGTGAAACGCCAAAGTTCAAATGTAAATATTCATTTATATATAATAATACCATTGCAATGCATCTGAATTAATGGATTAATGTTTTCAACATAGAAGTTTAGAAGGAATATAGTCTTCAGAAGCTCAGCCCCTCATATACCTAACGCGAAAACGACATCAAAATTACCACTTTATGACGATATCGGCGTAAATTTACGGCCACGAGCCATCATCCCACCCTCGTAAAATCCGAACCATCCTTTCAATTAGCCGTTATATATAGCCGCGGAGAACCCTTTCATTAACCCTTTCAGTGGCGGAAACATGCGAGAAGTAGACCACCGTCAATCTGATTGATTCATGGATCTGCCTATTTTCGGGGATGCGCCTCGCCTTCGAATAAAGCCTCCACATGGAACGTTCTTCCTTTGCCAAAGAACACGGTTTGTTCTGTCTGTTCTGCTTTGTTCCTTTCCTTCCCCACCCTCTTCTCTCTAGATCGTGCGTTAGTTCAGCTCCTGTTTAAAGATATGGCTTTGTCTTCGCTCTTTAAAAAAGCTTCTGTTCTTCGGTATCGGCGGGATCTCTTTTAGATGTCAACAGCGATATAAACTTCACAGCCAACATTCCTTTTGGTGCTGTCTTTCTAAAGATGGATTCTGTTCGTAAATAGAGATCTTGTTTTGTCAAAACGGAGAGAATGGGGTTTGTATTCTGGTGGAAAAAGCATACGTGGGAGTGATCAAAGAGATTCACACACTCTCGGAAAGTGGGTGGAAATGAATCTCGGATTTGACAAATGGCGGATAATATTAATTATTTGTTTACAATGATCTCACTAATTTTTTTTTTTACCCTCTTTAATGTGTTTATTTCTTCTCAGAGATATGACAGAAGGGACTTAAATGTAGTCAATGAGTACTTGATAGTTAGTGGAGTAAATATGGTTAATGACATTCGAAGTATAATATAATATCTGTGATCTAGGATTTGTATATAATCTGAAAATGATATCTTCCCCCTTTTTTAAATACATTTGAATTCATGCAAAAATAACACAGAAACATTAATATTTTTTTCCTTGAAACTTCAAAAACTGGTCCTCAGGAATTATGCATACCTAGAGTAGAATGATACGATAAATAGCATTAAATATATTCCCAATCATTCTACTTCGATAAATAATGTTGAACATGTTCCTAATCATTCCACTCCGATAAATAGTATTGTATATGTTTCTAATTATTCCATTCTGATAAATAGTATTGCATATGTTCCTAATCATTTCATTCTGATAAATAGTATTGTATATGTGCCTAATTATTGCACTCAGATAAATAGTATTAAACATGTTCCTTGTCAATATAAAATTGACGTTTTTTTAAAGGTAAAAATGCGTATGATGTCCGTCAGCATTGTAGTCACTTTTATCATATAGTTTGCATCGTCAAAAGTTTTATAACCACCCAGCCAGCATGTAATATAATTTTTTAACCAAAATTATTTTTAATGCTGTTTTACTAATTATGGTCCTTATTTATCATGATGGGAGTCGCATGTGGGAGTGTACAAAGAGATTCCCAAATTCTAGGAAAATATATCGAAATGGATCTCGGATTTGACAAATATTGGGCAATATTAATTATTTACATAAAATACCATTGTATTTTCATATAATTCAATGTATGGATTTCTTTTGGATATAGTAAAAAGTCCTTGATTATAGTTAATTTTTTTGACAGTTAATGGCTAATGGCTTTAAAGTCATAGCACACTCTTTTTTTGTCTCTATTGACCCTTCTCATCATTAGTGTATTATTCCTCCTTGCTTCATATTTAGTTCGATGCAGGAATAACCAATATTTTTGTGCTTGGCTCAAAAGATTGAATTACAAGCATTCTGTAACCTCAATTTGAATCATGGCGCGTCTTTTTCTTTAACAGGCGATTTCATTTCAATGTTTGCATGAAAATAATGAAATAAAATCCCTTGAGTTAAATTATGTTAATGAGATTTTTGTAATTATGGTTTTAAAGCAATTTTTAAGGAGAATTTTGCCGTTTTCTTGTCGTCTTCCTAATTTTGAAAAAAAATCCCTAGATTTTTCATACAATGATAGCATTTTAAAAGTCTTAAGAAGCTTTTTTGTAGATGAATATTCAGTAGAATGTTCAACAAATGCATTGAATTCCGATATAGT
This sequence comes from Argiope trifasciata, assembly GCA_026543055.1. Lineage (NCBI taxonomy): Eukaryota > Metazoa > Arthropoda > Arachnida > Araneae > Araneidae > Argiope > Argiope trifasciata. The sequence goes on along the minus strand of JAPMOQ010042254.1, from coordinate 811,718 downwards.
ATTTATTTTTTTTAACTATAACGTTAACTATAAAGCAGCAAATGAAATCAACAGCTTAATAATAGATTCCAAATGTATTTGAGATACAACAGTCTTAATTATACTATAATTTAATAACTTTAATCAATAATTAACAATTTCTTATACCAAATAATAATATTTTAAATGGTGAAGATGGATTATAATATCTCTTCTTTTGTTTTCTAAACGTCTATATATTTGAAGAAAGCTATTTAATATGTACCCAAATATGAAATTTTTTGGATTTCACTTTATCACTATCTAATACAAAAAGGGGAAAGAAAATGCAGTTTAAAGGATATCACTGGACAACTGATTGAAACTGATGGAAAACTGCAAAACGAGAATTCTCGTTCTGAATAAAAATTTATAGTTGATTTGTTTGTAATAAAAGAACCTTTACGAAATATACTTTAAAGTCCTTTCATAGGCACATGAAAAACTAGCTTTAATATTGCCCAATAAAAATGAGCTAATAAAATACTCATCATGAACAGGATGATTTTTTCTGACATCAGCACTCTACACAGTCAGACTCATTACTACTTAAACAGCATTTAACTTGAGTTATTTTATATTCCTAGAGAAGCATTCCAGAATACTCCATCTGGAGTAACATTTACATGAATCGAAATTACATAAAAGTAAAGATTCAAAATAAAAATAGGAGATATGCAATAAAGTTCAATGATTAGAACGTGAGTTCTTTCGTGTTTTAAACCAGAACTCTTCGGCTATTGAGCAAGCAGCTAACCTTTACCAATCTAAGTAAAAACGATGGCATTTAAGTATAGCTTGGTATTTATTAAATAGTGAAACAAAAGGACCAAAATCCGTTTCGTAGCGTATTCATGCGCTCATTACAATGGAAAATTGCACATGCTCCAACAACAAACCGACGTCCTGGTATAGGGGTAGCGTGTCTTTCCCTTCATCTCGGTGTCCCTTTTCGAACATAGTTGTTCTTCTTCTGTGTTCTATTGGTGGAGTATATGAATGCGCCCTCAGTAAAAAGGGGTTGTGCAAGCGAATGTCAAAGAAGAAGTAGCTGTCATACTCTTGGCCCTACTGAAAAAACAAGGGATGCTCATTTCGGCTTAAAACGCTAAAAGATTACTGTCAGTGGGCTTGTAAAGGGCCATGAGTAACAACAACGACGAAATTAAAAGTACTATGCATGCAAACAATTAAATCACTTTCCGAAATAATCTAGGGTTGATATATTCTATATATATATTGATATATTATTTAATATATTTTGATATTTTATTTATATGTTCCATAAGAAACAAATTCAAAAGTGTCAGGTAACTGCTCAATTGGGCTCACCCACTCCCGAGGTGATTGAGGTGACTACTCAATTGGGTAACTGTTCATGATGATCGAAGTGATTACTCAACTGGGCTCACCCACTCCCGAGCATGTGAATGCAAACACCAAGAATTCCATAATTTAAAGAGCTGAATGGCGACTATTCCTTTTTTGTTACATACAAGCACTTACCATCCATCTCTTTTAAAAATTTTCTTCTTACATAAAACTACAACTTACCTTCTTCTTTTCCTTTTTTTTTTTTTTTTTTTTTTTTTTGATTACATCAAGAAAAATTTTGTCTCTAGAGTTAATAAAAGATTTTTAAAGCTTGTGAAAGTCTTTATAATAGGGTTTTTACTTATAAACAATGCATTTCACTTTATTCTTACACAAGATTTTATAAATCAATAAAATATTAAAATGAGTATTTGTAAAATTATTAATTATTGTTGGTGCTGAATATAATAGTCAAATAAATTCATGCAATTTATCTACTTTTTTACCTCTGACATTAAAAAATGTTTCATACTAGAAAGCATTCCTTTCATTATAAAAGTTTCAGAGCAGACTGGATTATTTAACTTTTAAAAAATGGTCTTATAAAAATCAAAATTTGCATTATCTTCTTAGCTATGTGGTTTAGGGGGGAACATATGGCTTCAAATTATTGGATTACGCTAAATTCATTTACGGGGGGGTTATTCGATGGAAGGAATTTCGAACAAGGAATTCTCCAATACTGAAATCAAGGCGTTACAAATAAGTCGCTGCTCTCCGAAATTTTGATGAATGAATTCATTATTTAATTTGCAAAATGTATTGGGAATGTGAGCGAAAAGCAGCAGGCTGTTAATTGCTTGTATTTACTTTATTTCTGTTGCTGACATGAATGTTGATTAGGGAAATAATTTTTCTTTAGTTTACCACAAACCATTTGATACCATTTACTACCACTATGCTATACTCAATAGCGACTGCCTTTATTATTATTACTTGACCCATATCGAATGCAAGTTGTATGAAGCAATGCGTTATGGAAAAAAATATATTGCGAATATAAGTGCTAAAATTAGCGAAATTATTGAATTGTGTTTCCAAATACATATTAGTAAAGAATATCAAGTTATAAAAAAGGATTATTGTTAAAAAATCAAAGATACCTTCAAAAATAAATATTTTTTCAAAAATGTTTTATTATTAGCTACTGTAATATTATTTTGTCTGCACTCTTTATAACACCTGTGCATCTATTTATTTGTGACCAGAGGCTATTATGCGTTTGTAATTTCTTTTCCTTTGGAATTATTTTTTTTTACAAATTCTTTAGCTTGTACTCTGGTGTGTGTGTTTTTTCACACACACACACACACACACGCACACACACACACACACACATATATATATATATATTCGCCACCATTCCGAACCGGGACTCAAAACCCAGGACGCTTAGATCACGTTGAAGCCGCGCTACCCTTATGCCAAGATGCCGGAGCCATAAATATTTTCTATGTCACTAAATCTAAGATCTAAATCTGAGATTTCAACACAAGCTACAATTTTGAACACGAAACCACTAAAATTATAATTTCCTTTTATATAATGTACACTGAATTTGCAGTCCAAACTAAATTGCAGCAAAAACATTTCATCTTTTCTACTCCATTTTGTTCAGAATTCAGTTTTTAATTTTCATATACTAATTATAGATACAGTATGGTAAATGTCAAAAAATGCGAGATCGAGATTTTAATGAATCTCTATCTTTCATACTGAGTTCGAAAAAAAAGTTTTTACATTAAGTTTATCTATGAAAAAGATAGCTCAGAAACATTTCGAATAAAACAGATCAAATTCATTAAGTGGATTTTAAACAAAATATGTAAATTTCACTCAAACTGGAAATGAAATTCATTGGGGAAAATCTACTTAACTTTTCACATTAAAAATAAACGAGAAACTTTTGAAATTGACGTTTCTTTTAACTACAAAAAGTTAAAGGACCAATTAAACAAAATTTGATGCAGGTATAGAATATAAATTCTCCAGAAATTTCGAAATAAGTTTATCAAAAAGTTGCTCGTCTGTCAGTCTATTCTCTTATATGGATGTAAACATAATAGTTCGATGAATTAATCAATGAAATTCAGAGTGACTTATAGTTCCATGACAAATTTTGGACGGCAGGAAAAAGGGCATATATTCACATGATAGAATCACTAAATATGATAGTTTCATATCTAAGTTGTGTGTTGTGGCTTATCCCACCTGGTTGACAGCAACATTAAACCTGGTCCATGAGCCCGAACGCCTTCAAGCAATATAACACGACCTCGGGATTCGAGAATAGCTAGCCTTTATGAAACCGTTGCAGGCCAAAATGTGGGTAGGATCAGCTTGAGTCATATTGCATTTTGGACATTTGGGATAAACTTTGTGAATTTGTACACGAGTGTGTCCACTTCTAAATCTGGCGAGAGCTGTCTGATCGCGCTTGTGTCAACCTCAATTAAAACAGCACCAGTACGACCATTCATGCACGGAGGCCCCCTCTTCCAAGAATAACAGATATCTCTTCCAACCTGGGTGGCTATTTCATATCAAAGTTGTATTTATTATTATTTGTTTAGTATATTATTGCTGCATTTATAACTATTTATGAACCATCAATTACTTGCCCATGACATGGATGGGATTTGTGGCCTTATCCAAGATCCAAATCCATTATCCAATTTTTATGTGGTTGGAATGTGTTAAAATCCTTAATGGTATAGTACAGAATATATAGTATATACCTTCCAGTATGCAAGAAACTTCAAAAAAAATTTTAATTACAAAAATATTTTTTAAATTATTTTTTAATTTAATTCTAAAATAAAATATTAATATTTAATGGTTTTTTTGTGGAAAATGTCTTTACACAATCAACAAAAACCTAACACCTATTTTAAAAAAATTATGCTATTACATCTAGGGAAAAGTGTATTGAAATCTAAACACAAGAAATAAAAATAAACAGTATCATTCAATTATGATTTTATTTCATTATGATTTTTTATTCTTTACAATTACATGATACAAGAATCATTTAGAATTATCACATAAGAATTCAATTCTCGTGCATTCCAAAGTTCAGATTGCAGTGTGACTAGCTATACACAATTAATATTTTTAGTCATTGGAATGTAACAGGAAAATTTCACGCAAAATCGCAAAGAATTTTTTTTTTCAAAACAAAACAAAAAATATTATTAATTTTTTTTAATACTACTCAAAGACAACAAAAAACATAGTTCAAATTTTAGACACAAAACAATTTTCTTTCAAAACCTGACATGTTTCACATTCTAATATAAAGCAACTAATAATATATTTTGAAAAACAAAAAGTATATTTTGCTTGTGATTTGAGGAAGTATATATAGTTATACTTGACTTCGTTTTCCAAGTATAACGAAACTAGTCTGTACAGTACGATGGATAAACATACTTTTTATGGTCTCTTGAACCCCAACTGCACTCATTAATTTTGTTCCTCGTAATTTAAAAAATTCAAAACTGTCATAAAACCTAAAGTAATTCTCTGAAGTCGAAAGTAAGTCTCTGAATTCATCTGTTGGAATAATGTGTTTCTTGTGCAATGAATTATTCAGATTTTGATTTATTTTTAAAACATAAATAACTACAAGTCTGTATAGCTCTTTCGCTGATATTTATTTGATTTTATAAAATTTAATGTTTATCTTATTTTTTTTTATCGAGAATAGGTCGAGGAATTTTAATATAGCATAAAAAGATTAAACTGTATTTGTATTCATAAACTTAACCTTAAAGAAAATTTCTGTTAAAAAAGTATTTTTAAGCAAAAAAATATGAATCCTCCTCGCTAAAAAAATCAATACTTGTAACGAAATAGCTTTCAATTCATTATATGCTGTAAAAAGAACATCACATTAAAGATCAAATGTCGCTGTTCTGCCTGCGATTTTTCAAAAAAAAAAAAAAAAAAAAAATATTATAATTCAATAACTATTTATTTACATTTATACAAAGAAAATAATAATTTTATTTTAATAGTAAAATAAATATACATATGTCAATGGCCGTTATTTCACAAAATCCATTGAACATTTCTGTGATATAAAATTGTATTATAGTTTTGAGAATTAAAGCAATGTAAACGAATCTTCCTATAATTTAATTTGAAATACTGAGATTTAAATCACATGTAACTTTAAGTAAAAAAATAAAATATGCTATTGATCATGTTACCGATTTTTCACGAAAAAGAATAAAATTTCGCTCTAAAATGAAGTATGAGTAGCTTTGAGAGTTTAAAAAAAGGAAGCTTAGGTTGGAAAGTTTAAGTAACAAAGAATTACTTTATTTTTTATTTAAATTTAATTAAAAATAGACACTTTTCATTTTGAACATAAATAAAAATTTTAAACAATTCTCTTACACTTTGAATATTTAAACTACTCCAATAAATGTATTCAAACTTTGATTTTTTAAAGCATTTTCTAGAAACTAAATAGTTTTCAGCTCAAAAATTGCAAAATTATACTATTAAAAATATTTTAATTTTCCTACTAAGCAATTTGTTGAGAAATGCATACTTTCTCTTTCAACAAAATGATTTTTTTCCTTACACAAGAAATGAAATTCGATTTAAAATCGAAAAAATATTAGGATACAGCGGTGTCGCATTTTCCTTCTCTATTATTGAACGAAAGACAGAATGCCATATACAAAACGATAAACTTGATGTCGCATTTGGGAAGTTGCCAGTTTTAAAAAGCAAGTACGGATATCAGTGTGTAAAATAGGGAGTATTAGAGCTACTTTAAACGATTTACAATATGAAATTCTACTAAATTTTCTTCTAAGATACTAGAAAAGGTAAAATGGATTTCGATAATTCAATGCTGCTACATTCCAGATATTATTTATAAGAGGTTTTCAATCAATCATAAAAATGTAGTTTTAAAACGATCACTTTTTGGATAAACCTGGTTTTATCTATTAAGCATAATACCATGAATCAGGCTGTTAAGAATTTATCTTTTGTAAAAGAAGTACATATTGGTTCTTGTTAAGCTTTATTTGATACGGGAAGTTATGGAAAAAAATTCCGTTATTCTAAAGAAATATATTTTTTTTTGCTATTTCCTCGTTGCAAAGGCTTCTAAACATGTTTTCTGGATAATAAAATTAAATTACTTCTATATCAAAATTTCTAATAATTCTCCAGTGGATTATTTTTAGTTTTCTAAATGGAATTTGGCTTGTTTTCAAGCTTAATATTTCTCTTCTTTCAATTGTGAATCTATAAATAATTCGACAATAAAAAAAACAGCTATAAGTGGTTTTTATGCTTCCATGTTCCCATTATTCAAACAGAGCATATATATTGATAAAAGTATTCACAAAATTAAACCTTGTGGTTCAACATAATTATGATTGTAATGCAAAAGATATACAGAAATGAAATCTATGAAATTAAAACTTTATAAGGATATTTAAAAAGTAAATAGCACTCTGTAGAAGCACATTAAGTAAATAGAATCAGCTCAAACTCACACGCTGCAAATAGGTTCCTCTACATAATTATAGAATCCATTGGGATATTTGTAGATGGGAAACTGGATGAAGTAACATCTCGGTATGAGAGAGCGTGCAATTAGAGGTATAAAATAACTCTTTTAGATCTATAAAAATTGATGATTCACCGGATCAAAAGGATAAGAATAAAATAAATATAATAAAACAATAATTATGTTTTTATCTTTTTGTAGCGCTATAACCGTAAACACTTTCAGATATATTGGGCTATATAAAATTTGTATCATAAATGCTTCCATTGAAAAGCTTGATACTATTACAAAATTATTATTTTTATCATTTATCTCATTTAGAATTGCATAATAAATGTTCAGATTTTAAGAACTGAATATAGTGAAACATATATATAAATTTATTTTCATGATATCTTAATTGTTAGATAAACTAATGATCATGATATAAAATAAAAACAAAGAGCTTTATCTAATTTATAAGAATTCGTCAAATCTAATAGAGCAAAAAAGTATATTAATGATTTTATTCCCTTTCCGAATTATATTGCATTTTCATCTGCAAAAATAAATGAAAACATAGTTAAAATAAATTGTCTTATTTTGATAAATGACAATTAACTTAGAATATTTTTTTATATCAAATAAAACAGGAAACATTGTAATGCATTCTTTCAATATATACTTAAGCTTAATTTAACAAATTGCATTTCAATGTTGCGATGATTCGAGTTCAGGGGAGGTTATCTGACCTTGAAACGAAGTTAATGTGATACGGCATCCACTATCTTAAAGAATTCTATATAATAATAATTCTTTTAAATAATAGTTACAATGTATCCCTTATCATCTAATAACTTATACTTCAGCTTAATATTCATCAAATATTAAGAAACACTTAGATGTGAAAATACTCTGGAAAAATTGGCAATAAAACAACACGAATTTTTATCTTAATTACACGGCCGAATTCATTGAATGTTCATATATATATATATCGCTGGTATTGAACAGCAAGCTACTCATAAATAGTTCGATATAAACGAAGATGTTTCACCGTACTTTTGCATGACCAGGCTTGGTTGCGTGGCCAAAGAGTTCCTATAAGGTAAGAGTCCTTCACTGGTCACTATCACACACATCGGATTAGTACCAGTACCGGCGGTGGTCACTGCATTGGCTACCTGGTGATGGGCAGCCAGCGCACTTGTCCCCCCACCGGCTGTTTGTTGTCATAATGGCTGATGATAATCCGCTCCTGCAGTCGTTAGGCCTAGACTCAGGTCGTTGAGGTGGTTTGAAATGAAGTTGTTCGGCAGCGCCACCGAAAGGTCGCCGATGGGACCGAGACGGAAGCCAGCCGCTGCAGCTGCCGCCAAAGCAGCGGCGGAGTGTCCCGCACCGCCTCCCGCGGAGCCTTGCGTCGGTCCGGCCGATACGAACGCTGGGTGGGTGGGGCTGAGTTTTGTCATTTCAGAACTGCTGAACATGCCGTTGGAGCTATCACTGCTGCAGCATCCTAGAGGTGCAGTGTCCGAGTCCAGGTTCAGGGAGTGATGACCACTGTGCGGACCACTGTGATGGTTGTCCGAAGAAGATGGACGACGGTCGTTTTTATCTGAAGGGCTACTGTCTTGTTTGGTACTGCTGGTAGAACTAGGAGTTTTAGGTTTGTCGCCTGGCTCCCTGGAAAAAAAGATGAAGAATATTGAAAAGTTCAAAGATTTATTTTAATTATTCTATGTTTAATTTCAAAATTTAAAAAAAATTAATCGATGTATTTGAAATCAGAAATATGAAAAAATATATTTCACAGTTTGAAATGCATTACTTTCATTAGGAATACTAAATTGTAATGAATATTTTGAATTTCAAATGGAACAATCAAACGGAATTTCACGGCTTATTGAATAATAAGATTTATTGCATAAGTGTGATTGATTTGATAGTAAAAGTAAAATCTAATGCGAAAAAAATACAATAAATATTCGTGCTAAACTCTAAAGTATATAAAGATTATGAAATTAAAGCCTTATTATTCATCAAAATATACGATAGATATATGAAATTATCTGGTCAAATCCAAATAATGCCTAAATCCAATGTAAAATTTGAAACCGTCTTATTAACTTTACATTATGAATTTTAAATTTAATCCACTATTTAAAAATTATACACAATAATATTGATTTTAGATCCCCCCCCCCACTCCCCACATACAGTAGTATTCTGTAAAGGTTAGACCTCACAGTAAATAAGAAATATATGATAACATGAAACTGTATTTTGTTTAGCGATAAATCGGTCTCAAATATTCCAAGTGTTTTTTTCCCTTGTTACGTTGTCTTCTTTAACTATAACCAACATTCAGAGAAATATATCAAAAGTTTTTTTAAATGGTAGACGTTCTTTAATCAAATTCATTAGTATTTGGAAGAGTAAAATTCTTCAAAATAACTCTCTTAATTGCAATTTTTTTTCATTACTGCACATAAATATATCCTTTTTGTATTTATATACCAATATTGGTAATATGCCAAAATTTATTTGGCAGAAAACTGAATTATAAATTCTGGTCGAACCTTATTAGATGAAAATTCTTATCAAATCAACAGATTAATGAAAACATTTTAGGAAACACCAAGTGGAGGTATATTAAGGGGGAAGATTGTTTTATTTTCTTACTGTAAGTAATAAAATTTATTTAGAAAAGCATAAAATCTGTTTAAATTGTTTAATGTCTTAAAATAAGTTTCATTAAAATTTAAAAAAATAATTTAATAAAAATACGAATGTAGTTCGTAAATTGAAGTGCTTGTTAAGTGTTAGTTAAGACATAAGAGTTTTGAAGCATACATCAACAAGCATAGTATGTACTCAATTATGGTGTTAAAATCATATAAACAATTGCTATATAATAGTGAAAATAGGATATATATTTAAAGACGGACATCAAAAGATGAATTAAAAGCAGAAGGCAGTTATAAATTAAGAAAATAGTTAAGGCACGTACAATCGCCATAAAATAGAAAGCAAGATATTGAATAATCATCACAGAAAATTTTAAAAGAAAAAAAATAACAAACATAGCCATTCATAGAGATATTTCTGCTACAATTAAATAAATTTTGCAAGAGGAATAAAATTTATATTAACGAATTAAGATTCAATTACACAAAATTTGTATTTTGAAATTAGCATTTTGTTGGTAGGTCTGACAGTGGTGTTCTTGTGGTAAAGTCATGATTTTAAGATATAAGTCCCCTGAAAATCACCACGAACGCAGACGCAAAGAAGGTGGTAAAGCTTGATGTAGTTTAAGACACTTGATCGTGACTCAAAATTACAAGATCTGTGTGCCAAAATAACCCTGTGTTTTTTCAAAACAGGACATTAAAATAATTAACTAAGCTCACTTTTGTTAGTTACTTTTTAATTTTATTGAACTATTTGTGCAGAAAATATTTGCTGCTTGATGATATAATTTGTTAAAATAAACAGTAAAATATTTAATTGTCTAGTTATGATTAGAGGTGCAATAAGAAACTTCCAACCATGAACTTAAGTATGTAAAATGCTATGAAATGAAAGATGTGTTTGGTAAGTGCTTTATTTGGCTTCTGAAAGTAAAAAAAATTGTTTTGTAAAACTTATTGTTTGCATTTAAGCAGAGATAACTTTAAAATTTCAAGCCAATGTATAATATGCGTGATAACCCAACAATGAGATAAATAAAGCTTCGGGAGCAGTTAATTATTTTTTTAATTCTACAATAATGATAAATGAATTCAGTGATTCATCCTTGGGAAAGGAAATGATCTTGTTAAACATTGAATAACTTCAGAGGGGTATGAGGGGGAATATGAACAAGCCATGAAGACAGCATATAAGAAAAGACAAATTTCATTAATACAGAGATAAAATTTCATCATTCTGAATAGATTAATATATTTCTAGCAAAATACTGGTGCAAGATTTTGTACAATTTTGTTAGATACATCGTTCAATTTCGTTCAATATTTTGTATAATATTGTTCGATATTATACAGTAAAACAGAATATTGAACAAGAATATACGATTTTGTGAATGTTGCATTATATTGCATAATACTGTAACATGACTATATAATACTTGAACTTATAAATAAAGCAATTAAGTAATAAAAGTAATTAATAAATAAGATAATTTGAATAAATTATTTACCATTTAAAAATTTTGATGATAAAAATTTACATGGAAAGATACATCTCAGTTGCTAAAAAAAACCTTAAAAATATCAGTCCCTTGTAAATCGCATTAAAATGAAGTATTCTTTAAACTTATCATTAATTATTTTTCAACTTTCCTGATTGTTTTTCAAATTTTGGAACCTTGGCAAAACATTTCTGTCGAATTTTTTTTCCGTTAAAAAGAAGGGATGGGGTGGGGGAGTTGAGTGTTCACCTGAACAATGTTTGCAGTTCCAATATTGACTTAAGATAGAGATACATGATTTTTTTTATCAAGCTTTTGGTTCCATAAAGAATGTTTACAACAAAAAAAAGGCTTCCATGAAAATAATATTTGTGGTTTCAATCTAATGCATTTGCTTCAGAAAAAGGTAATCGAGTTTTTTCTCTAAACTTTTGGTTCCATGAAGAATTCCCACTAAAAAGAAGTTTTCCACCAAAATAATGTTTACAATCTCAATCCTAATAAAGATAATACATAATTCTAAGGTAAAAATATATGCGTTAGTTTCTGTTCTCCTTAGCTTTTAGTTCTTTGAGAAATTTCCACTTAAAAAATGTTTCCATTAAAATAATATGTGTAATTCCAACATAATGCATAGGCATTCCTTACTTTTTGGTTTCATAAGGAATTTCCACTAAAAAAAAGGGAGAGGAGATTTTCACTTGCATAAAATTTGTAGTTCCAATCTAATGCACTAACCTATGATTAAGATACATGAGTTTTTTCTAAGCTTTTGGTTCCATGAGGAATTCACTTCGGTATCAGATTTAAGTGCAATGAGACAATTATAAATTGGAACAAATTGATCGACGCCTGATAGTGCGAAGCTTAACATTGTATTACAGGCAACAAAGCCCGCTGTTATCCGGGCCTTATTAATCATTCGGGCCGAAAATTCTCCCCCCAACCATTAATTTGAGAGCCCGCCCGATTACTGGCAGTCAGCTCATCTGTGTTCCTGACACCGATCCAAAAAGCGATCCGATTTCCACAGAGCTTTCCGAAACATTTCAGAGGACATGCTGATGCTGCTGACAGTGGGGCTGTTTACACGGCGTAATGACTTGTGATGCCGAATGCGCCTGAATTAAAGGCGCCTTCCAATTCGAGAATTTATCTTTTCCAGACAACGTTTTTGTTGATGCCAGAAACGCCACTTGAATTCGAGGCGACCTTGGATGCGCGGTGAACAGCTGTCCTTTATTTATAAATTTTTTCTAATACTTAGTTGATTGTCAAAGAGGTACTTTTCTGTGCTGTCCTGCGTGAATGCGGTCCATGAAGGCAAAAGAAGGATGGTTCTTTGTATCGAGATTGCGGGGAGACATTTCTGGCAAAGTTGGCTCCCACTGCTGAAACGGTTGAGATTTCTTTTTTTCTTTTTTCCCTTGCCACTTTTTTTATTTCTTTCTTCAAAGAAATGTTTCGGAACATAAGCGTGTTTGTTTAGTCTTGGGGGAAGTCGTTTCCACCAACACGGTTTGCGTCCAAATTGAAATAGGAGCATAACGAGGCATGTGAGTGTCTGAGTGGAATAATTGTAGTTACCGAAACAATAGGAAATACGTCCCTCAGGTGATACATTAGGGTCATCTTACCGACTTGTCTCAAAAAGAAAATGTCGTCAAGCAGTCAAACCATTGATTTCATGCCACAATTAGTGGAAATCTTACCGTGATTGAGATTCTTAAGCAAGTTTGAAGTATAATGACGTATTAAATTAGCTTTTTTTCCCTCGAAAGAAATGCAGCTAAATTGCTGATTTCACGCTATGATTCACTTGAATCTTACTCTATCTGATTCTTGGATACAGTAGATTTGGATTTAAGAAATGTCGTCAAGCAGCCAAAATATCGATTCCATGCCATAATTCTGGAAATTTAACCGTAGTTCTTTAGCAAGTTTGAAGTGTGGCCATGTGTTAAATTACCGTTCATTTCCTCAAATAAATTGCAGTTCAGTTTCTGATTTTATGCCTTAATTTGTTGAAATATCACTCTATCATTGATTCTTCGAGTATAATGACCATTAAAACTGATTATAAATTATCAGAAGAAATGCTTTAAGCAACCAAACTACTAATTTCATGCCACAAATCTAAAAATTGGAACAATCTTTAAATATATTGATGCATTAAATAATCTTTTTATTAAAAAAAATGCCACTAATTTGCTGATTTCATGCCGTAATTCGGTGAAATCTTACTTCTTGAAGAAAAATAAGGAATTAATTTCATATCAAGTTGTCTAAAAAGATGTCATCAAGTAGCCAAACTATCGATTTTATACCATTCTTATTAAAATTTTTAGTTCATTTAGATTCTTAACAAATTTGGAGCATACAAATGTATTAAAGTTTGTGTCACAAAAAATATACAATCAGGTTACCCATTTCAGTTCACTTAAATACTTATAAATTATGAGGACACATTAAAGTACTTGAAACTTTTTCAAATAAACAAACCCTGGTTTCGAGGAGTACTATGTACGTTTTTTTCCTGATTCATATTTTAAGTAGGTTGGAAATATAGTAGGGATAATATAATTAAAAAAAATTATATCAAAGCTAATATTACTAACCAACAAAGCAATTGGGTTTTTTTTTTTGCCATATTTATAGAAACTTTGTTGTAAGACGACCAATAATTATAGTATAATTTCCATATTGTCAAAAAGTATCATGAAACATCGAAACCTGTCATTATAATCATTGATTTGTAATAATCAATATTCATATTTTCACGAATCATAGATAGTTAAAAATAGTTGTTTACAAAATTTAATGTTTTCTGAAAATACTTTAATGTATATACAATTGTTTTTACAAGACAGTATTATAAAATGTAAATGTAAAAAATTAAAAATTATATAAATTAGACAATAGTGCTACTGGAGATTGTTACTTCATTCTAGAAAACAAGACAATTATTACAAAAATTCATAAAATTTTCTTTGACGAAGGAGAGGAATAACCAACCGCTAATAAAGTTTTCCTTAGTTTCTCTTATCAGTAGTTATTCACAACGATATAATTAGTTTTGCATTTTAATCAAAATACTTGATGATTATAAATACAACCTTCATTCTCGGAATCACAATCATTGAATTTCTTCTAAATCGTTTTCGCTCATATCTATATAGTAAATAATACAAGTTTTTGACCAAGAAATTTAAAATGATTTTTGCATGATAATTATCCATGATGGTAAATGTAATTTTCATTTGAAATTTTCAGAAATATCTTTTTGTGAATCTGAAATTTAATCAATTATTCTGTCCAAAATTTATCAAACATGACTTCAGTAAGATACATCCTTGCTATATATAAGCAACATTATTGTGCCATTATTGTTTCAATATATCCAATATCTAAATTTTAACGAGCAATAATAAACTCTATTTATTTCTAGTATTAAAATTTTCAGAATAAATATAATAATTTAAAATAGCCAGGTTTGTAGCATCTCCTTTAATCCAAAACCTTTTAGATCCATTAATTCTTAAATCTATTCATTGTTATGCAATTCTAAGATGATTTGCATATACGGAGAAGGAAATACGATTATCTTAGAAGCAATTCTCACAATCATTCTTCCTCAAAAGAAATTGATATGATAAACGCTTTGGAGGATATATTTTTTTCTTACTATTATTACTAATCACACAGGTAGGAATAGCCTTTTTGATAGGGCGTTGGACTCGCATCCCTACTCTCAGGTTTCTAGTTTAAGCCCCACCGGTCGAAGGCCTGTGCGTGCGTGGTGACTGGTTCACTATAAATCTGTCGTGGTCACAGAGTCCTCCAGGTCGAGAGTAATACCATTTGGGTTTATTGCATCAGAGGTGATCGTTCTCTGGTTCAGGTCTGAATTACCATCTGTGGATGAGTGAATGAAAATGCGTGAATGGACTCCGCCTCTTAAAAAGGGTTATGACTCGTCAGGTTATGACAAAGGGCAGTCTTGCTCTTGACTCTAGATGGCGCTATTGAAAAAAATCAAGAGACGTAATCTATCGGCTTAAATTGGTGTCTACATAATAGCAGGCTTGGCCATTTGCGCCATAAGAAACAACTACTACTCACAAACAAAAAAGCAAGGACTCTTTTGATAACATATTAAAAGAAACAGCAAGATTATATAAATAATAACTTGAAACCAGCAAATAAATCGTACTGCTGTCGTCACATAAGCGGAATCTCAATAAAGAGATGCACTCCATCATCGACGATGGCACCATTAAATAGTCAATACTACTTCTGTTTTATTTTATGAGATACTGAAGATTGCAAACTTCTCATGTTCATGCAATCATGCCCGGAAATCCTCTATGTTAGAAAAAAAGGCTAAATCCTCTGCTAACAACAAATGTTTAGATTCAAACTAACATATATAAGAATTCTTTTTATGGATTGTAAGTATTAAATTATTATAAAATCATCATTAATATGC
The DNA here is from genome assembly GCA_026543055.1 of Argiope trifasciata. Classification (NCBI taxonomy): domain Eukaryota; kingdom Metazoa; phylum Arthropoda; class Arachnida; order Araneae; family Araneidae; genus Argiope; species Argiope trifasciata. The sequence continues at coordinate 796,124 of JAPMOQ010042254.1, read as the reverse complement.
TCAGAAAGGCTTAATGAAGTCGTGATCATAACATGAAGAATTCGCTGTGTGACATAACATGAGTTTCTAGTACACTCACAAAATAAATTAGAACTGTACAGTTAAAAAAATGCGCGAATGAGTGCACTTGACATTGAACAAAGATTCAACATTCAGTTATAAAAAAATCCTAATTAACATGCTTGAAAACTTTTAATGGACTTGAAATTGAGGTCGCAGCATGAAGAATTCGCCGTGTGACATAACAAGCGTTTCTAATACACACACAAAATAAGCTAAAAATTTCACAAATAAGATTCTTAATGAGTACACTTCCCATTGAGTAAAAATTCATCATTGTTATCATAAAATCTTCTTTAAAAAGTTGAAAAAATGTTTGATTAACTAGGAATCAAGGTCTTTACATTAGAGAATCACAATATGACATTACAAGATTCACTCAACAAATAAGTTAGAATTGCGCAATTAAAAAGATTCTCAAAAGAGTGCACTTGACTTTGAACAAATATTCGTCATGAAATTATTATAAAATCATCATTAATATGGTCAGAAACTCTTAATGGACTTGAAATCGAGGTCGTAGCATGTAAAATTCGCCGTGTGATATAACAAGCGTTTCTAGTACACTGTTAGAATTGCACAGTTAAAACGATGCGCGAATGACTGTAAATGACACTGAGAAAAAAATCATCATCAAATTATAAAATCCTCATTAATGTACTAAAAACTCTTAATGGACTTGAAATCGAGGTCGCAGCGTGAAGAATTCGCCGTGTGACATAACAAGCGTTTCTAGTACACTCACAAAATTCCACCTCAGTGTTCTTGCCAACTATCGAGTCTCGCATCTCCCACTTTATTTATATCCATTTTCCCTTATATTTATTTATTTATCCTCTATCCTCCCGTTTCTTTTCTAAAGCTCATCATTCTTAGTATCTTCAAAACCCGGACCGCCGAAAAAAAATTCGCTTTCAACAGGAACAGCCTCCCCTGGCTTTACGCCGTCGCTCTCTAGCCTCAGTGTCACGGCAATTGACAGACGGCTTTTAAGAAAATCCAGAGCTCTTTTCTCACTGGCGATGTCTTCTAAAACGTTACCTTGCCGTCTACCCCGGAGGTGTATAATTAGAAGAGAGAAATAAATGAAATGCAAACGGTCGGTTGATTGAAGTTGGGAATGTCCCGGGTGGGGAACAGGCTTCGGGGCTCATCTGCACCATCAAGACCTGACTGTGCAATTAGGGGAAAAGAAACCCACTCCTCGTGTAAGTGAAGTTAACGAGGGTATTTATAGATGGCTTGTTTTCGTTGGTGTTGGTAATCATAGGTGAAAAAGCGGTTAGGATTTACAGGCTAAAACTAAACAACATTTTATGAGGCAAAGATTTTATTTTTAATATAAGAATCTTGTATGCAAAATGCTTTTATTCATTAACACATTCACTGCCTCTACCTGCTCCTGATATCAGGACCTTCTATCTAATTAGATGACCCCTTCTTTGCTATCTTTTAACTGTAGTACAGAAGGTTTCATCTAATAACATGAATGTTTTGATATAATTACTTATTATTTGTAAAGCACATGCGGGTTTGCGGCAATCAATGTGGTAAAATCTAAATACCATTTGTAGCAACTGTATTTTATTTTTATGTGTCAATCTTTTATGCAAAATGTTTCTTCGGTAAAATTTTAATTTCATTTGCAACGTCTTGTATTTTATTGTTAATGCATCAGTCTTTTATACAAAATACATTTCAACATTACAATCTAAATGCCACTTGTAGCATCTGTATTTTATTTTAAATTTATCAATATTTATGTAAAATATATTTTTTCATTAAAACATATATGCCGTTTGTAACGCCTATATTTTATTTTTAATCAATCGATCTATTGCATTAAATGTATTTCTTGCAAAGTAATAACTTTTATGAAGTAATTTTACAAAGTAAATATTTAATGCATCCAGATTTTATTTTAAAATTTTCTTTATTTTGAGTATAATATATTTCTGAATAAAAATCTACTGAATAGAAAGGGAGAGAATAATATTTTACTTACAAAGAATATGCATCTTAATAAATAATTTAATTGACTGAAATATAACATAAAATTAAACAGATGTGAATTATAAATTTTATATTTAATGTATCACTCCTTTCTTTTAACATGATAAACACAGAATTAAGCACAGATTTTAAGCAATAGGGTTTTTATAATTATTATTACTTCCAATCGGTCGTAATGATGAAGGTACGTCGAATCACTGACTCTCCAATCCACCCAAAGGCACACGGAAAAATTATTGCATGACCGGACCGCCACACTAGCGGGAACTATGGTTGAGTCGTAAATGCTAATCACCGGCAGCGGTACAACCCTCTCAGTAGGAAGTATATCCCGTCATCGATGGGAGGAACCAGAACCCCCACCTTTTGTGTACTAGCCACCATTTCATCCACAATGCGTGGCGCTCCCCGGGTATCTAATAACCAGGATTAGATCATTATCCTAGTAATTTTTCACAAGTGCATCTTACTGTTTTTTATTTGAAAATTATGTGATTTGATTTATCAACCTGATCCACTTTTTCAAATTAATCTATGAGTTGAATAGATTTGTAGGTAATATTTTACCTGTAAGTCCCACCTTTGGAAAATATGTTAGTTCCTATGGAAATCTACAAGGTATGACAAAAACATTTAAAAAACAAATACAAGAATTTCGGATATTGTTGAACAAACATTTTTTAAACATTATATCATAAAGTATAACATTATGATATGATAATATTTTTAAAAAATGTGAAATTCATGCCAATCAAGGTGATACAACATTAAGATAAACTGAAATCTAGTATAATTAATGATTTATTTTTGAAATTGTGAAAAATTGTGGTATTTATTAATTTTCGCCTGGAATTCTGTAAAGTTCTTAAAAACTTGATTATAAAAAAAAGATGTTTCAATTTTATTTTATCTATTTTTAATTAGATATTTACAATTTTGATTTTTTTATTATTAATATCTGTCTTCTAGATAAATCTTACAAATTTGCGGCCATGGTGATATTTCTAATAAGAAAATTAATTTTAGTTTAAAATTCCTACAATGGGAAATAAATTTGATATAATTAATTTTAAATACATCAACACTCTTTTATTAATATAATAAAAAGAGGCTTTTCAAAAACAAAAATTATAACCTATTTTTTAGTTTTGTAATTTATAATTTAATAACATAAATCATTACGAAATCTAGTAATTAGTGGTAATAGAAAAAATTCAGTTAAGTACGACACTACGTGTACGGAAACAAAACTTATTAAAATGAATCAATTAATTTATAAATAACTCAAAAAGTTTTATAATAATAAAGTGTTATCATATTTATACAATTTAAAAAAATTAACTCTGTAGATGGAAATGAGTGTAAATTGAATTACAAAATTTCATTTTTATAAATGTGATGTAATAAAGCAAATTTAATTTAATTAAAGTGTACAAAAGTTTAATACGCTTTGTCTTCATTTGATTTTTAACTGAATTTAAATAAATAATGAATAACGAAGCATTATTTAAATGCTTCGTTAGTTTATAACAAGAATAGATTATTAATTGGGAGAGTAATAAGTCCAGAGCTTCAAGGACCTTGAAAAAAAAAATTTCGATATTTTTGAAAGTCATGTTATTTTAAAGGCCGAGCTATCATATCCATATTAAAATAAAGTTTGTTTAAATTAACTTTTAAGGATTATTCTTAGTAACATTTCTAATTAATTATTACTGGTATGTTTTACGATGAAAGCGTTCTGGCATAGGGGTAAGGTGTCGTTCCAGTGATCTGAGCATCCCAGTTTCGGGCATTTTTCTTCTGCGTTGCATCTGTGAAGTGAGTGAAAGTCCACTCCTGTAAAGAAGGGTTGTGCAAGCGAATGTGATTCATGAAGTAGCTAAGTCGTACTCTTAGTCGTAGTTGGAGCTACTCTAAGAACAAAAGGCCCTCGCTCGGCTAAAATCACTAACAGATAAGTTTCGGGCTTGTAAAGTACTATAAATCGCAACACAACATCATGTTTTATGATGCTGTATAGTTTAGAAAGAAATGTGACACCTTACACTTAAAAATAGAGCCCTATTTTTTATTAAACAAGATAGGACACTATTTTTAAATTTGAATTTGAATTGCGTTCAGAAAAATACTAACATTTTTTACTATTTTTTTTCTTAATTTAGAGGATTTTTTTTAACATGTGATATACTGAAATCATGCATTTTGTTATATCAGTTTATAAAAATTTACTTTTTAAAACTATTTATATAAAAATTAAATCACAAGTGATTACATAAAACTTTGGTTCTGAAAGTTTAGAGGGGAAAAGATTACTCAAACATCGCTTAAAGGCTTTTAGAAGACTTAGCCTTGAGAGTACTTTTTCGAATCCCAGTTAATAAATGAACCTTTTTTTTTAATTCACTTTTTGAAAATTCCACTTTCTTCAAAATCGGCATAACAACGAATAAATCAAGCAAGTGAAGGCTGGAAAGAGTGTAATAAGGTCGCACGAAGTGCGATAAGTAACGCTGCGTTTAACGCTACAGTAAGTAACGCTCTGATATAGTAAGATTATACAATCGTGCTTTAAGGCTCATTTATTATAGGCAAATACGAAATTAACCAAGAGAAAAACCCTCGGCTTCATTAACATTGAATAATGAGTCTCAAGAAAATGCGTTTATTGTTTTAAAGTGAACGCTTTCAATTCGGTAATTATAGCTGATTCATGGAACTGGAATCGTGACCAATACTCTCTTTTGTATAAATAATTGAAACACATTCCGAGGAACCACAAAATACCCGAGGTAACCCGACACGTTCCGAGGTATATCCAATCCAAAAGACGAGCGATAAATCGTCTTTTAAATCAGGTTAGGCGATTTTCTAATTAGCGGAATACAAATCGGCTCAACTTTTCTTTCAAAATAAATCATTTCAACTTCGTCTTGTTCGCGCGCTCCTTTAAAACACAATTACAACTCAAAACTATTAAGTTCGAGTCAGGAGCGGAGGTTCATTAACTATACCACACGATTCTTTAGGAGGTGCATATGAGAACTCTGTAATGTTGCTGATTTTTTAAATTTTTTTTTTAGCTTCTTCTCCCCTTGGATTAGCTATCTTTCCCAACGCTCCCATGGTATCGGTGTCTATTTGTCTATTTTTTTCTTCTTCTTTACTTTATTCTTTTTTGGTTTGTTTGTTCGCTCGCTTTTGTTTTCCTGACTTTGGAATAACAATGTGTTTCGTAAAAGAATGTGTCAGGTAATTATTTCAGTCGTTGTTTAGTTTGGAGATGCAAGTTAAGGATATCCGCCATGTTTGGACACACATGTACTGGAGGAAAATAAGATTGTGGCTTTACTGCTATGGACGATTTATACATTTACAAAAGTCGTGTAGAATTGTTTAAATACAAATAGATAAGTTTAAAATATTAATTTTCAATTAATATTTTAATTAATTAATGGATTGAAATTTTAACTTAAGTTCCTTTAAAAAAACAATTTCTTTGAAGAAAGAAGTCAGTATAATAAATATTTTATTAATCAGATAATTAATTTTTTTCAAATTAGTTGAAACCATCATGTAAGTATTAGGGCAAATATGTTACTAATATACATAAAAAGCTATGTAATTAAGATAAAACCATGCAATTAATTAAATGCTACAAAAATTAAAAGGATATATATATATATATATATTTTTCATTTTCAATATTCTTCGTAAATATATATTTTTAAATTTCTTCATCCAAACAAAATCCAAAGGTAAAACTTCATGTAATTTTAACTTTAACTGAAATTTCAAAATTGGAAAAATATTTACTTAATCATTTTTATCAAGAAATTCTTGAAAAATAATAGTATCCTTTCTCAAAAGGATACTATTATTATTTACATACACACAATTTTAAGTGCGTAGAGTGTTTTAAGTATCAAATTTCCCAGTCTGATGAAATGGTATATGTGAGAATATTTCAACCTTGGATTTTGAGTTTCTACAAAAACCTCAGACACTTCTAAAAACAATCGTTTAGAGCATTTTTATGTATATGATTGTGATAAAATGAGGCAAAAGACACAGTTTTAAATTTTTTAAGAACTATATATTTAACAAAGTTTACAAGTCACAAAGTTGAAATACATAATGTAGAAATTTATGGTTTCCAATGTACAGAAGGGTTCAATATCTCTTTTTCTAATCATTTTTTCGAAGCAATTATGTAGAAAAAAAATTTCAACTATACTTACATTCTATGTTTTCTATTGATTGTGATTTATTTTATCTTAATGCAAATAACTGTTCTTTTATATTTAATAATCATCCACCTTTTAGAACTACCTACTGAAATTAGGAATTTGTATTACCTTTGGATTTCTACCTATGTTGAAATACATAACTGTAGCCTCTCCACGACAGTTTGTTATGGAAATTTTTTTTGTCATTTATATATATATATACATATATCTATATATCT
>JAPMOQ010042254.1:759623-779733 GCA_026543055.1 Argiope trifasciata | reverse complement strand
TCTCAATCCGCTATTTTCCATTTAAAGTATAATTAAAAAGGCTAGTTTAGAAGTTGAGTACGCTGTCAAAATTAATGAAAACTTTATTTTACTGTTCCCTGTGCATATAATATTTAATCTGCATAAAGAATAAATCAAGCATTTGGAAAATACTGTATCTGGAATAAGCATATATGGAAGGGAAAAATATTTCGGAATACACACACACACAAAAAAAACTTTCCCAATGAAATATTTTTAATGTGTAATAATACAATTTTTTAGTCAGTTTTAATGGAAAAAAACTACATAATTAAACTAGAAGTAGAGAGTATTTTTTTAAAAAAAAGATTAAACATGGGGAATTTCTTATAATCGCATTATTTCTAAAGTTATTTAAGCAAGAAAACTATTTTTGTTTTAACTTTTTATATTTTTTTCGGGGTCGGGGCACATTCATACTGTAATAGATTAGTTTTCAACATAAGACATCAGTTCTGGCATGAAAATATGTATTAGAAGTATAGAATAAAGTTTATCAACACTAAATATTAATGCAAGCATATTTATTTAATAACTATAGTTAATTTACGTGCAATTGACTCAAATAAGAAGGTATAATTTTCACAATCTTAATGATTAATACAATTACTATGACTAAGTATACATATGTATGCATGCACGTTCTACATCTAGCCCTAAATAGCTCGCCTTATTTGTACCAACTTTTATCCAAAATATTTTTAAGGCAAAATAAAGAATGCCAAAAATTGCTGCATGAAAATTAATTAAATATTCAATTAATTAGATATTAACTTTACCGTTTTTCTGCAATAACTTCAATGAAAATAAACCTCACAGAAATAATTTAATACCATACAAAAAATAAAAAAATTTAGCAATTTGGTGATATAAATTCCCTTTTTGGGCAATATTTCTTTTACCCGTTACTAAATTTTTACAAAATTAAATGCATTATAACTAATCTTCTGCAGTTTTTACATTGTTTCAGAAAACTGAATTTCGATTAAAGAAAGATTGAAGATTAACTAGAAATTACTTCAGTGATTATAGCCAGTAACATAGGTAGGAATAATTTATATATTTTTTTTATTTTAAATAAAGAACTAAATTGAAGTATGACTAAGATCGGGCTACTGCAGTGATATAAATTTAAAAAATTTCACTTTCGTTTGAGAAACTTAATTTAAAAATAACTTTTGTGGTTGCAACTAGTGGCGTTATACACACACAAACATACAAACTATCTATCCCAGCCAAGACTGTGTTACTATAGCGAGAGTTTATCGTAATTTTTACATTGTTTAGGTATCTTAATTTTCGATTAAAGAATTATTGAAAATAAATTTTGTGATTATACCCTATGGGAAAAACGATGTTCTAGACATATCATCTATTTTATAATTTTACTGTACCCAATATCGTTCAACGACTCCAAAATCCTAAAGAACACGATAAATATTGTCTTCCTATAGCTCTACTCTAATATGTGCCCTCCAAACATTTATACCCGTTTGGCCCGTCATTCAGTACGCCACTGATTGGAACCTTATAAAAATATGCCAAGAAATCGTGTAAAGCGGAGAGCTTGGCGAATAATTGGGTACTTGAAAAAGGGAAGCGTATGAAAAAAAGCCTATAAAATAACAAGCGATGAAGAATTTTAATCGAGGGGAAAAAAACCATGCACTTCATAAATTCTCCAAGAGCGATAATATTTCGCTTTTTAGTTTGAGATATGCAAGGTTTACTTCACCTAAAGCTTACTCTCTACTAATTTGTGATTCGTCCCTACAGATTTAAAAAAAAGCACGAAAGAAATAAAATGCAACCTCCGATATTATGGATAATTCCAGTCTATTTGGTTTTATCTCCCGTCACGCAAGCCTGCTAAAAGGCGAGGACGGACAGACATGATGAGGAGGTAGGCGAGGAGGTGCAAATAAACGAAACATCACTCGTTCGCTGCTCTTTAAAACTAAAGACTTCGCTACACCTCCTTAAGAAAGGTCTTTACCTGAGAGTAATGGAAAAGCGTTTTCGCCGCTATCATCGTTCGCAAATTTCAAATCAGCCTCTATAAATGTTTGATCTGCACGAGATCTCGTGATTCCTTTGTGCGGCAGTCAGGCTGAGACATTGCTTAATTGGTTTTTTTCAACATCGGCGTGCTTTCTGTTTGATTGCTGAGAAAACAGCGTTTAAGGTGATATCCGTTGTTTGATTTTTTTTTGTTATAATTATTTGCCGTTCAATTATCTGCTGTTGGGCTTTTATTTATCTTCTGTTTTTCTTTAATCTTAATTTGAGAGATGCATTTCAGCAAACTTATTTTGTTCCTAGATTTCATCAGTGTTATGGCTTTCTTGAATACGGAATACAAAAAGAGAAAGAATAGCTATCGCCAAAGGGATTGACTATTCGAAAAAAATTGACTGTCGAAATTTTGATGAATTTTTGGTTTTAGACCTTAATAAGTCCATTTTTGTCTTTACCTTAGAGCTCCTTTTCAACAGTTTGATTATTTTATTTGTAGTTGTAAATATTATTATTTCCTTTAATATGAAATATGGAAAGAGAAAAAAGTGATCGCCAAAATATTTGACGGCGAGATTTTAATAAATCCCATTTTACACCTCCAAAAGTATGCAAAGATCGTTTTTGGAACCGTCTGTCTGTCAAAAATTGAAATAACTTGACGAATAAAACTTAGTATCTTATCATTAGATCAAAGTTAAAGATTTCTTCTAAATTTTCGGTGAAACTGGTCTCAAAAAAACTGTGAATAGGATAACAGATACATGCAATGAGTGGCAGTTGTACATAACAATAGTTGTATATAAGAGTATTTGTATAGTGATATAGCAATAAATGCGCAGATATTCATCAAATTTTGGTAAAAACTATCAAATTGTTAATTATCCCTCCATTTGTATGTTTATGAGAGCGAGAACTTCAAGTCGCAACTCGTTAAGTAGCTTAATGCTTGTATATGATTATTCATACATCGTTAGTAAGCATCGAGACTATGGATTTGCTACGATTTTGAACAACATCTCTTTAGAACTAAACTATTATTCTTCTTGACTCTCTATATACTTATCTCTGAGTATGAATACAATAACTCATAGACCCAAAATTTAAATAAATTTAAATGATATGAGATTTTTTTTACATCCAAATAATTTATCTAATGCACAAATATAGAGTTTCCGTATATATACTCATATATCACCACAGCCGACGTCCTTGCATTGGGCAGCGCGTGATCTGGGCGTCCCTGGTACGAGCCCTAGTACCACCATGGTTGTTTTTCGTCTTTTCTACATGTGAGAAGTAAGAATGTACACCCCACCAGGTAAAAAAGAGCTGTGGAAGCGAATGTGATGTGTGAGTAGCTAAGCCGTATTCTTGGCCCTAGTTGGCACTTCTAAAACAAGAAATGCACTCTTGGATTAAAATCTCTGGCTTCGACAGCAATTATCTATGACCAGTGCTATTAGAAATACCAACGCCAACAACATATATTACCACTATTTCAAAATTTTGTTATCTATATATACATACACTCTTCTTTTCTATAGGTGATTGGAAAGAAGTTCAGACCTGGTTTTTTATTCTTTTTTCTTTAAGGCAAAGGCTTAAGATAAAAACGTAAATTATGTGCGTGTATAAGAAAAGCAGAAAAGACCATTTCTGTTAGTTTATATAAACTTTTCAACAAAAATATATCGGTTGGTATGGAACTACCACTTTTTTAGTATTTAGAATTACTTTATTAATATAATAGACTTTAATCACCATTAAAAATAGCTGGAATGTTTATATTTTTCATTTACTGTGATGCACTTCAATAACTAGTTGATAATGTAATATGTGCATAATACGTCTTTCCCAAATAACTTCTTTTTTATTTTTACATGAGGACAGATCGAATTATGGGCCAGTGGTATATATTATTGACTTTGTAAATCCAATTTCTAGAACTAGATATATAGATACCTTTAACAACTTTTTTGGAACAGGGTTTCACTTCCCCGCGCATATATCTGAATTTCTTAAAAAGCAAGCCAACAAAAAAATAAGCATTCGATTGTTTAAGTAAGAAAGATTTACAATAAATTTTTAGCCCCCTAAATGATTTTATAAAACAAATATTATCATTCATCTTATAATATTTTTCTTTTGTACGAAAATTAAGCGCTTCTTATACTGCAGTGAAATTTTCAGAATTATTTCAACTGTCAGAGCAAGAAACGAGGAACATTTATTTCATGAGATTCTTACGAAATATATTTCAAAATATACAAAGAGGGAGGTTTGATCCTTTTAGTCAAATTATTCGGATTTAAAAAAAAATATAAATAAAAACTAAAGTAATAGTGTAAAGGCACAAAAGAGGTCGATCTTCATCCTTAATGAAAGGATCACAAACGTTTCAAAAATTTCAGATATTCATATTAAGAGCAGTTGAACTCCTTTCTTTTAAATATTGTAGAAATAAGGAAGAGGAATATAATTTCTTATAATTGTCTAACCAAATTCTATTTTTTATAAGCCAAAAAAGCATTGATAGAAAAATGATTGATATTTCAGCAAAAAGGATTTCAACACTTTTTGGAATGTATTAGTTCGGTATAAATATTTATAAATTAAAAATTTCAAATATTTTATTCATAATCTATCTTTCCCTTCTATCAAAAAACTAATGGGCGAATGTAAGCTGATTTAATAATATAAAAAACTATGAGTTTTCTCCACTAAAATAAATAGATTTGAGTAAAAAACAACAATAAGGAAATAACATTGCTTAAAGAAATTTAAATCAAAATGAGGTATTTTAACATTTTATTTCTTTTTCGCAGATCTTCTATATGAATATCAAGAACCATTAAAAATCAAATTAATCATCAGTCATTTGAATTATACTCAAGAAAAAATAACAAATTTCTGCTTTCACTAAAAGGACCTTCGTCAATATAACAGAAAAATTTGTTTTATGACACATAGAAAGATCGGTTTTGAAAGGCTTCGCCTCAGTGTCAGTTATGCGGTATGCATGCTAATGAGAGGTAAGAAAGTAAGCTTCATAAACCAATTTCCTGCCTTAACGGAAATTACATAGGCTACGAGGTGTTGAGACCCGGCTGAAGAGGTGTTAACTTGGACACCTACCTCTTTCCCCAATATTCTCCGAAATGGCAAACACGCGAAAAATCATTCAATCAACCACTTGGGCTACTACCATTGCGTGTGTTGACGAAAGCAAATTTTTAATCAACAATCCCCTGCTTCCCCCTTTCCTAAGCACCGACGACAAGTCAGATTTTCTTCAACGACACTTGCACGCATTGGTTACTGCGTGACGTAGACCAAAGATTCGTGACCTGTCAATCCTAGTAAGTGACACGTCATCATAGAAATAACTAAGTCGCAAAACGTCACGGGAAAAAAAAGACTGTAGACTGTTTCCTACTCCACACTGTGGATTATAAAAAGTGATGCCTCGGAGCGAATGGTGAGCGTCACACACATTTGGATAATTGAGGAAATTGTACGGTTGCCTTAGGAAACAATGGATGTGACAATCGCGGCTGAAAGCATTCATTCATGCAATGTCCTTTGAAGTAATTTACTAGAGCCCCAGCGGGTGTTTTTACGCTGAGAAAATGCGAAAAATTACTCTTGTTGAAAATCTCACGGGACTGTAAGATGATCAGTATCTGTTCAAAAGAATGTCGAGGTGTTTTGTGCATTCTTTTAAGAAATCAGGATGATAGATGATGTTGGATACTGATAATTTGAATGACAGTTGAATAACTCGATTGCAAGGACATGATGGAGTTTAAGAATGACATAATGTTTCCTTAAGGATTTTGTAAAATATAGGATACATGATATATATTACATCATTTTGTCATGCAAAATCATTCTTTTTCAGATTTTATGTCTCCAGTATTTAAATTAACTGATTCAAATTTGTACTGTAAGATGATCAGTATCCATTTTTAGGAATGTCGAGGTGTTTCAAGTATTCTTTTAAGAGATCAAGAAGATAAGTGATGTTGGAAACTGATAATTTAAATGACAGTTGAATAACTCGATTTCATGAGGAGGGATTTTTTTGAATGCCATAATGTTTCTTTAAGTGTATTTTAGAATGTAGGATTACAAGATATGCTAGTCATTGCATAATTTTGGCATACAAAATCATTTTTTTTTCAGTTCTGATGTCAAAATATTTTCCAATTTTCTCGCTTGAGCTCAAATTAACTTCTAAATTGAATTTGTTTTAGCTTTATTTATTTTAGCTATTTATCGTTGGCAGGACTAAAATATAAATAAATTAGTGTATTTAAATGCACCCTAGGGGGGGACAAACTTCATCCTCCGCTTGACCCGGTTCTAGGTCAGAATATGAAAGCACCTGTAACCATTTTTGCTCAGTTTTTAATAAAAAGGTATTTTGATATAAATAAACAAAAGCTCAAGAAAAAAAACTAATGTAGTAGTTTTAAATGCATTTTTTAATGTTAATTATTGCGAAATTTTACATTTTGGATCCTTTAAAACGTTTAAGAAGTCTTAAATAGTCATAATACACTCATGTAGAAATTTAATACTTTGTTTTTCTGTTTCATGGGATTCTACCATTGAAAGGCTATGGCTATGGTCGTGGTATCACATGAAGGCATGTGAATTTACAACCCCATGCAATACATATCTGTGCATACAATTTAACTACCTGCTATCTTACAGTTTGCCTTTTCGAAAATATGAAATGATTTCCAAATATAAATTTGTAATCTCTGTTAGTTCTCGTAAGTAATTGACTTAATTTTGTGTCTCATGTATATAAATTATAACTTTGGGGTACCTTGTGAAGATTGTAATAGTAAGTCTATGTAATTTTGAATTGTGCCCCTAAAATATATTTTTAGCTCAATATTATTACAGTAGAAAATTGCATCTTATATCAATTAAATATTTAATTCTGCTGTTGATTCGGAATTATTATTTCAAAAATTAATTAATTTAGAAGTCCGGTCAGATATCGACGAGGGCATCATTTGTGGTGGTAAATTTTACAAAATTACCCGCTATACCAGAGAAAGATGTTGCTTTCTAAAAAAAAAAATGTTTATTAAATATAAAATTACTTGAAAGCTGAAGACAGATTTAACAGTTAAATAATAAACCTATTTCGAAGGGATTTTCTGAAAGCAAATTAAGTATGATTGGTAGTCATCATGTCGAAGCACATCGAAACCTTCTGATTTATAGCAAATAGTTAGAAACGAGTTCAAACTCTTCGGGCATTGTATAACTACAAAGGCAGAAGAGCACTAATCAGAATGTGAAATTATTTAACCGAAGAAGAGAAACTTAGTCTATTTAGTAGGAATTTACTGATCACGATGAGTTGCCTCAAGTCAAAAACGGGTCCCGTATTAAATCTTTGTAAACAGATAAATATGAATCCACAATCTTTAAAGCAAAGATTTACATTTGTCACTAAGCTGAGTTTAGATTCAATTAAGTTTGGATAAGATTTGGTACCCCTTTTGATATTAAAGGATCCCGTAAATTTGATTTATGATGAAATCAAAAGCAAAAGACCTTAGCACCTATGTCTTCAAGCTGACATGCCTTACTAAAAAGAGGATACTTTCCTCAAGAAGATTGAATTATCCTTAATTCTGCGAGTTGGGCTTAAGTAAAAATATATGTCAAAATTTCTATTTTTCAATTCAACTACTAAATTCTATTCTACTTTCAAGACTCTACTGAAAGTTATCGTAGTCCTACTTCCTGATGATAATTGATTTTGTAAATGTAATTTCTATTAGAGTATGCAATATTTTATCAGAATGTAACAACTCTGAGAAGTTTTTGCAGCCAATTAAAAATCTGAAATTCTCAATGCCTTTTAGTTTGATAATTACAAATGTCACTCAGAATAAACTAAATAAAGAAGACAGAAAACGAAAAAGGGTAGTAGCAAATGACATTAATTAATGATGCCGATGACAGCAATATAAATTGGAGAGATGAAATCGTTCGCATGATTAATCAAGTCCAAATATATAAATGTCTGATTTTATCGCTAGCTAGTAACTGAATGTAGTTATTTAATTCATTTATCAAACTTACATGCTATATGCATTTCTAATCCCTCATATGCAATTTATATAAATCACGAGATGTTTATACAGAGAGATGAAAAATCCCATTTCATGAGATGCAAAATAGTATAGGCAGAATAATTTAATTGAATTTGTTTTGAATGCCAGATATAATATAATTAATCACTTTAAAATTCTAGAAGGTTGCGATTAGTTCCTTGAATTTTGATCCTGAAAGTCTCCTCTGACCGCGGCTCAAAATTACGACATCGTCCCAAAATTGTCCTAGTGCTTCTTTAAAACGGGACGTTAATATAATCAAACAAACAAACCTGCAAAATCTATTCATTTAAGTATTTAATTCATTTGAATATATGGGATTTATGGTGTTAGGATCACACAGGTGAAGTCGAGAGCGGGTTATGAAAAACTGTAATAGGGCAATGATAATTAAATGAATTTATCAAATCAAGTTGTAAAAACAACAAACATTTTCTTTCATAAAAATAATTTCTTTAAAAATAAATTCAAGAATTCCTTATTCTGCTCTTATATAGCAACAGTAATAGGAATAGTAACTGATGGAATCTGAAAACTGAACTTAATCATTAAAAAAGCAACAATCTAAAAAATGAGTGCATAATAAAGTCCAGTAAATTCTTTGTTTAATAATGTTGTATTTAATTGCCTTATTCTTCAATAGATATTTTAAAATTCCTAAACATTGACTGCTATGGGAACCATATGTGATTCAGATAGCAGTCAATGTATGAAGGTGTGAATTGCATGTGATTCATGTCTTGTTTCTAATTAGATAATTTCTTCTCTACTACTGAAAGAAATACTATAAAAAGAGATAGCATAGTAA
Organism: Argiope trifasciata; assembly: GCA_026543055.1. Classification (NCBI taxonomy): domain Eukaryota; kingdom Metazoa; phylum Arthropoda; class Arachnida; order Araneae; family Araneidae; genus Argiope; species Argiope trifasciata. Next base: position 770,739 of record JAPMOQ010042254.1, on the reverse strand, counting down.
AGAGTCAAAGATAAAAGGGTAGAAAGGCGATCTTATACAGGCTTGAGTTACAGCATCCAGCGTGTTAATAATATACAAAATTTAATTCTGAATGACTTATAAGTTATATTCGTTTCATACAAACACAGTTAAACATTTAGAAATGATTTTTCTTTGTTATACTGGTACAGTAAAATATTAGCATGATTAGAAATCTATTTTTGAAATTATTATTTCATCTTATTTTAAAAATCTTAAATCGTTATTAATTAATTTGATTAATTAATTAACAATGCACTGATCGCATCATGATTAGAGATACGAAACTAAAATAACTTTGATACAGAACATTTGACTAGAACGCACACCAGATTTCTTTTTGGTAATTGGTTCATTGCTCAAAATAGTAGTTAATTAATAATTAATTTGATTATTAACAGCATCCTGTGATCAAAATGTTTTTTGGCTCTTTTTGTGATTTCAGATGCTTTGAAAAGAATAGAAGCTTTAATTAGATGTAATAAAACTAGTTTATTATGGCCGTTTGAAAATTGATGAATTTGTTAGTGCTTTAATTCCATTGTAGGAAGTGTTAAAGCAATCACCAGATTTATAACTCAGTAATAATTGGAAGAAATATGACGCAGAAGTGAAATTTATATTATTACAATTGTAACATGCAGAAATTTTTTTAAAAAGGCTAAAAACTTTTTTTCTGCAATAATTTTCCTCTGAAATGATTGTCAGGAAAAAGTGAAAATTTCGATACCTAACCAAATATTTAATTACTTTTTGAAATTTAATTACTGAAATTACCTAATTTAATCAACTTCTTTCTTTTACTTTAAATAACAAAAGTGAAAATTTTGGTTGAATTTGAAGGAATTACTTAGGAGAATGTGAAACATTCATATATATATATGTACATAATTACAATGTGATGATATATCTCCTATTTTAAAATTATCATGTACTTTAAACATGAAGATAAAAATGTAATTTTCGAATTCAGGAACCCAGTAGATTCATCTAAATTTAGAGATGGAAATGGGTGATTAAAGTCTTTCCTGTATACAACGCATATGAAAACATGAAAGAAAAAAAAAGTTATATCAAACATAGAGTTGCATGTGCGTGTATGTAGATTGAGCTTATGCAAGAGTGCCAGACGAAGGATAACCCTCTTTTGAATTTTGATGAAATTGATGAAGGTATGGTTAGATTCTCATTCCAGCACATTGCTCAACGCGGACTTCTTTAAAGAGTCATTATCTAGTCCCAGATCTTTCGGTGAGTCCGCTATTTTGCGTCCTCCTCGTATGACGATTCATCACCAAGAATTGCTATCAGAGTAAAGATCACGCTTTAGATAATGGATCGGTCTACAACATAAGCAGTTCCAAAAGGTTGTTTCCGAAATAAATCACATTTGTGAAACCGAGAGGAAGCTACCGTAATGTCTTTCCGCAGCAGCTGTTAACGCCATTTTTTATGCGCCTTCTTATTTCAGAGAGATGGTGCTGATATATAAACCGAAGTCTTTGGCACATAAGTGATGTAAGTCGAGAAAACTTGCGGTTTTATTTGAATGCTGTCATTTCCATTCAAAATCCTAATAGCAAGAAATGAGACATGCTTAAATTAAAGAAAATAAAGCAAAAAGTGTTAAAGAGATAACTAACTTGCCATAAGTTAATGCTTGTATCAGTCTTAATGATGTAAGTCGAGATATTAGCAGCTTTATCTTAATATTGTCATTTAGTTTGAAAATCCTAATGGATAGATATGCGGCATACTTTTGCCAATAGAAGAAGAGGTTAAGAAGATTGTAATTAGCTAATGTTTGTCTCAGATTGATAATGAGGTAAGTCGAGATACTTGCAGCTTTATCTTAATACGTGTCATTTCCATCGAAAATGCTAATGTATAGAAACGAGGCGCACTTTAGTCAACAGAAGAAGGTAAAGATTGTTAAGAAGTTAACTAGCTTGTAATTAGTTAATGTTAGCCTCAGATTAATAATGGTGTAAGTCGATATGTTTGCAACCTTATCTTATTACTCTCATTTCCATTGAAAATCCTAGTTGATAGAAATGTTGCATACTTTTTTTTCCAATAGTAGTTAAATATTGTTAAAAAGATAACTAGCTTACCATTAGTTAATGTTTATCTCAGATTAATAGTGATGCAAGTCGAGATACTTGAAATTTTATTTTAATACCGCCATTTTCATTTAAAAGGTTAATAGCTGAGACCTACTTAAACCAAAAGAAGAAAGAAGGGAGTGTTTAGAAGATAACTGACTTGCCATTAGTTAATACTCATATCAGATTAATAATGATGTAAAGTGAGCTATTTGCGGTTTCATTTTAATATTGCCGCTTTCATTTAAAATTCTAATAACTGGAAATGAGCTGTACAGAATGACCCAATTTCACGATACATGATACATAACATTTGTGAAATATGTTACAACTAATATCAATTCTGAATAATTTCTGGGTAGCTTCTTAGAATCTTATTAATGTAGCAGAAAACGCTGCTTTGTAAACCATTATTCTGACCCATCGCATGTTTATTTACTATATATATTTCAGTTGATTCTTTATTTCATAATTGTAAGACCTTTTATTACTCGGAATTATGAGCAAAACTTACTTGTGCTATAAGGAAATAACGGACATTGCGATTACTTAAGGAAAAATGTTACATAAAATTAAAATTATTTGTCGGTATCAATTATAACTGACCTAAACATTTTCTTCATGAAGTTTATTACTAAATAAATTTTCCTAATTTGAACAAATTGCATACGACAGCTAATTTTTTTTTATCAATATTTTACAAAAATATACCTATTTCCGACAGTATGGATTACGTGCCCCCTTCAAAAAAAGTACTTGAAATAATCTTTAAAACACCAATGAATATATTTTGATTCTGTAATTACTATACAATAAGAGAAATTTATTTTCATTATTATCTTATTACCTATTAGCAGTCATAGGCTATTAGCTATTCTATGTAAGAATCGGTTATATTTGATTTCAGATAAATCGTTATTTTAATAACTCTATGATCTTTATTCCGTCAAATTATCTGATATTAAAATGTCTATGATGCTCTTACACAAATCTCTTCACTGTGTAAAGGAATCTTTCTAATAGAGACCTGTTATATAAATCATGGCGCTATTAAAATCATCTTCTTAATTTCAAAGTATTGCAATTTACTTTGTTTTTTTTCCCCGCCTCGTAAACTAAACAGATACCAAACAGAATCCTTTTTGGTTAGCCTTCATTTGGATGATACAATGAAAAAGGTTTGAATTTCAGGACAATAATTTATTATATTATTAAAAATTAGGCATTTTTTTTTCAAAAGATTACCAAGATTCAGCAAAAAAAGTTTTACAGTTATCATTAAGAAAAATTATTTTTTTCATGAAAAAAAACTTAACATTTATTTTTGGGAAATAATATTTTTTAAAGTTATTGCCAAAATATAATTTAATCATTTAATTAATTAAAATTTTAACTAATGATTTCATAAAGTTATTCTGAGGTGTACATTCTCAGCCAAATTATACATATGCCAAATTTGGTAACTGTAGGTTAAAAGGTCTGAACCATATCAGTGTGTCTGGGGGACGTTACATCTCTAGATCGTCTTTATTATTGGTACACATTTAATTTACAATAATTACAATGCAGGAATAATATGTCATCAATTTTAAAAAAACCTCAAACTGTGGTTATTAAATCCTACTCTTAAACTTCTTGATTGATATTTTTTAGAACTTAATTCTGAATTTCAAAAAAGCTTAAAATTGGTTCGTTGGGATTTGGGTGATCTGATAATTGGGTCTTTGCTTCGGAGCCGTAGAATTTTATATTCAAGGCCCGATTCCATTGAAGAAACACCACATAAGTGGGTCTGGAGGACGTTAAATACCTTGGAGTTTGTCGCCCACTAGTGTGGTGTGGAAAATTGAAATAGAGGAATCAGCTTAAGTGCGTCTTCTTATTCTGACTATGATTTAAAATTACAAACTCTGCCCTGAAATATCCCTAGGATTACTGTAAAAAAGTATTTTAATATAATTGAATAGACTAGAGCTGATACACTTTTGCATTTCAGAGTGTACTTATATACAGTTTGCACGAATTCACAAGATAGGGATTTAATTCCAACTGGAAACTGCATTCATATTTTACAAAAGATTTTTTTTTTTTAACTTTTGTTGGATTTTTTAAAATTTAATATTTCTAATTTTACTACTAATATTTAATTTCTTTTTTATTAAGGCCAGACATACCACACTTATGAATACTGTGGTTATTATTATCCTTAAATTTTGTATCAATAAACGGATATAATTCTCCACGCTCCTACCACATCAAAATAATAACAGCGTGGCGAATGGCTCTTCAATTTTATTGGCGAGACAGCTTGAGTGACGTCGTGAGACCGCCCACAAACCGTTTCCTGATTGCTTTAATAATGCGCGAAGTGAAAAAGTTAACAACAATCTGCGATGACAGGTCTGAGAAAACAATCAGGCAGCCCGAAAAAACCATTGTTTGAGTTTTACCTGACCATAATGATTTGGCGGAGGCTTAATTTCCAGCTTCCGTTTCGCTGACACTAATGCCAGCTTCGACCACTGGAGAAGGTAATAGGTCAATCAATAGCAACAATTTTGTGTGGCCACCGAAATTGTGTTTTCTTTCGGTTGGGAGGTAATCGAAACAGTCCCGAAACCAGAAGCAACACAATTAAGCTGCCTGACAAACAGAAACAATAAAATAGGGTTTGAAAAAAGTTTTTTTCCCCTGTTTGGTACTGATATTTATCTTTCATGGAAAAAATGCGTCATAAATTGATAGAAAAAAATATTTTTTTGTTTCTTTTCAAGAGAGGATAAGGGAGAAAGGAGATCCATTAAAATTTATCCCTTATTTGTTTTTCAGGTGATCCCTCTTAAATTGCATACTTTAAACAAACATATTTTTAGATTATGGTCGAAGCTTTAATCGAGATCCTCCTGAAATAGTTTGGAGGTCATCAAAATTCTGGAATGAACTTCCGTCAAACTCAATGAAGCAAAATAATTATGGAAAGCAACTTCATTTGAAATTATTTCGAGCTAAATATTTTTTTAATTAAATTGATTCTTCTTGTTAATTGATAACAGTTCAACAGTGTTAAAATGGGTTTAAAACTTTTATCTTTAAACCTTATGTTTTGATATTTATCTTTCATGGGAAAAAATCCAACACAGATTGACGGGAAAAAAATTTAAGGGAAGGAGAAGAGAAAAGACATAATTATCCCTTGTTAGTTTACGAAATGATTCCCCGTAAATTGTATACATCAAACAAAGCTGTTGGTAGATTATGGGTTGAAGTCCTATTCGAGATAACCTCAAAACATTTTGGAAGTCATAAAATTGCTGGAAGTGACTTCTATTAAATACAGCAAAACAAAATAACTATAATAACCAACTTGATTCGAAAGTGTTTCATTACTAAATAAATTTTTTAAAATCAATCTCCTTCTTGTAACTGATTACTGTTTAACACCAGATCATTAGTGTCGCCCTCTTTGAAATATTTAAAATGTTTAAGATCTTTGACTCTAACAAATCAAAGAAAAAATAAGTGAATGAACTTTATGAAAGCGAATAACCCCCCCAAAAAAATGAATAAAAGAAACGCTGTAGGAAGGAGAAAAAAAAGCATATGTTCTTACGTTTAAGAATATGACAGTGCGTACAATAATTACTCTTAAATAATTTAATAGTCGATATGTTATTTTGTTTATTTTTTTCGTCTTTCACTTCATTGTCCTGCTATAAAATTACAATAAAAAGATGTACTGTCTCATTGATATGTTAATATCTGCTTTTGATAACATCATAATTGTGTTTATGAATTTAATCGAATAAATGACATTAATTTGTAATGTAATCTTTTTTATTAAAAAAGGCCAGATAATTATGATAATTAGCAATTCGAAATTTATGATTAATTAGGACACTAAATTTGACTGCGATTTTGTTTACGAAAAATTGGTAGTAAAAACGAAAACTAAATAAAGTTTCAGTCGTGCTTTGACAATGTATTTTTAAATATTTGATGAATAAAATCAAAAATATAATAAAAAATAAATGAACATTTTTACTCCAATCAATGCAAATTATCTCGCACTCTAAAGAATAATACAATAAAAACAAAAATAAATAAAAATTAAGTAAATTTAAGATACTCTTTCAAATAGGATTCTGGAGTAAATTATTCGATTTTTCTCAATGAAGTAAAATCGATATTCGTTTCTAAATGACCTCATTTGAACTTTAAATCATAAGCCTACATTCTGTCTCTGAAAGGCAATTTTACAAATGTTGTAATATTTTATTTCTATTAATCCACTGACTAACAACTTTTCCGATAAGTTTCCATTCGCTTACTATTAATTAAGAATTCTCTACTCAACTGTTATAAAAATGTATTGAAATTCTTTTGCTCGACTAGAAACTCAAACTTCTTTTTTTTAGGTAAATCCTTCGCTTACGATAATTGAGGAGCTTTTTGTATTAATGATAAAGAAATACTGTAATTGGACGCATATTTATTGCCATGCAAATATTCCTTACATGTTTTTGTAGTTTTTCTATCAAGTTTAATCACCAAAGAATTAGGCCACTTTTAATCATGACAGCAATGCATGAAGATATTTCATGTCTCATCTTAAATTATCAAAAATGAAGTCGAATGCGAATTAAACAATACAATAATTAACTCTTAATGTGACTATCAAGTAAAAAAAAAAAAAAGTCTCTCGTGTATTTTATATAGTGAGTAAGAGGCAATTACGTTAACAACAGCAGATTAATTTTGAAGATAATAGTATTTTTTTATCAGATATTATATTCAAATACATATCGTGAGTTATAAAAACTTTACTGGTAAAAATAATGACGTTGTAGTAACGGTTAAAGTAAAAAAAAAAAAAAAGGAAATACTAAAATTACAAAGAAACTAAAAAATTATCTTTATTCAGGAACTGACAAGATTTGTACAAATGTTTAATTTTAAAGAATAAAAACATGCCTCTTCTCTTTCATATTCTGTTGAGTGCCTTCTTAAATTTTTTAATTGGTAAATTTTGTTTAATTCTAAGTTAACTGATGGTTTTACATTCTCCTTTGACTATTTTTGAAATGCAAAGACCATCAACCAATCTATAATTGAATGTTAGTTAAACAAAATATTTGATTTTGTTACTTCCAATTTTCTTAATCACAAAAATATTAGCCCTTTTTTAAATTTTTCGACAGTTTTGAAAATTCACTTTCCTTATCAATTTCTCAGAAATATTTTTAAGAAAACAAATCCCTTATAATTTTTTCCACTTCTTTAAAAAATTGATCTAGAACGATAATTTAAAATTAGATTTTTTTTTAACTAAAAATGTTTTTAAAAATGTCAGTAACAGAGATTAAAAATAAAATACATTGCAGTATCCAACTTTTACCTCGTATCTACATAACCTCATCTCCTACTATTTTTTTCGACAACAAAAGTTTGTAATTAATTCGCAGCAATATTTACTTAATCTTCTTTTTTTCTTACTCTCCATCCTCCTAAACACCTACTTATATCCCGTTCCGTATCTTCTCTGCCAGAATCGCACCTAGTTCTCGTGAGGCATTACTTAAGAACCTATTCGAACCGACGGCTAATTTCCAACAACCTATTTTCGGAAAGGTATCTCTCACCCCCTCCCTGCAATTTTTTCCCCTGCAAATAAGAATAATTACTCAGTCGAAAAGAGCTCCCAGATTGTCGGAGCTGGGGGTCCTTATCTGCCAGAGGTAATGTTCTGTGAAGCGATTACCTTTATTTAAAGTAATATTCTTCTGCCTTAATAAATTTCAAACGGTAGAGTAAGTATGTTATCTGGGGGTTCAAGAATAGTGCTGTGTGTGTGTGCCGAGCCGCCAACCGAGGGCGATGCTCTGGAGTTAAGGGTCTAACTGTCGTAAAACGCTGTCTTCATTTACTACTCGCAAAAATGTTTTCTGGAAGCCTCGCTATGATTCTCAGATTGCACTTAAAAGAGTTGTTGATTGTCAAAGAAACTGGAAAAGATTTCGAGTATGATTTATGTTTCGCGATCAATTTCGTTGCCAATGGTTTTATGTTTTATTTGCAATCTGACAAGCAATTTGATTTAAGACAGCAGTTCTCGACTTTCAGTGCTCGTTGCCCAGATTTCTAGATATCATAATACATTTCGTATTAGTTATACTCATTTAAAAACTGGTAGGATTTATCACGCAGATTGCAATTAGCACTACTAGAACTTTCAGTGTTTGGTGCTCAGATGTCCACGTATTACATTATATTTCATGTTAATTATACGCATTTAACAAGTGATAATATTTTATCACTCAGATTGCAATCAGCAGTACTCGATCTTTGATACCTAGATTTCCTCATTTCATAAAAAATTTCATGCTAGTTAAACGCATTTAAAAATGTTTATATTATATCACTCAAATTGTAATATCTGTTGGTCATCAAATAGTCCTCGTGTTGCTTTAAACAGGACGTTAATATAACTAAACTAAATTAAACCAAACTAAACTGTTGGTCATCAAAGAAATTCGAAAAAGTTTCTTGCATGGCTGACCCTTTCTTGATTAACTTTCGCAGAGATTGATACAATGTTCGGTTTGTAATAATACCTATAATTTGTTTTAATACAGTAGCTCTCAGTATTTTATATTACGGCTAAGTTTTTCAAATATTAAAGTTATTGCGTTATTCTAATGAATTTTCTGCATAAATGTTGTTGCAACCTAATCAATAGCTTGAAACATTTGAACATCTGAATGTTCAGGAAACTTTTTAAATATCCAAAGAACAATTCATTAACTTGTATGTGATAAGTAATGTTGCAACAAGACCAATAATTTTTGACAATGCTCTCAATCATTTTTTATGTGGGGCCTTTTTAACCAAATATCAAAGTTAATTTTATTTTATTTTCAAGGATTAAATTAAGATTAGCATTTTGGTATACATATTTTCTTAATTTAGTTTCAATGGTTCGAGTTCCGATGATGGATTTTTTTCTTTCTAACTTATTCTTAGCAGTGTTATTGCTGATACTCTATGAAGAGAAGGAACGCTAAGCTGGTTGAAAAAAAAATTTCGATAAAAATTATTCCGCAATTCTATTTTACATTTGAGGAATTTAAGCAAAGTGTGATCACATACATAAGGAACTGTAATAAAAAAAATAAAGAATTGTGTAGAGGGACATAAAAAGTATTTGTATATAAAATTCAATATATTTCTCTAAGTAAAAAGAATTTGCTTGATTGTATTAGAAATTTTCATAATAATCCGAGTTATCATGTATTCGCTTAAATTGAATTCTTTTAACCTTATTAAGGACTTGATGCATAAATTAAAATATTTTATAAAGAATATTGTTTATTTGTTATTTTAGATTTCTGAATACTTCATTAACAAGTGATATTTCAACAGCCGTTGTAAAAAGAAATTCTTTAATTTTTAAAATATATAATTCCGTAATTAATGTGCTGGGAAGTAGAAAAATTATTCCTTTTCTATAAATAGTTTTAATGATACGTGATGAGAAGCACAGATAAAATACGTAATATTATGCGACTACCGAGGGAAAAAAACTATTGTTTTTCATCTGCATCAATAATAAAGACACATAATTAAAATTATATCTCTGGTTTCATAGCATCGCATTATTTAACACATTATTTTGGTACTCAAGTTGTAAAATTATGCTGGTTGCAGGAAATATTAAGCAAAGAAATCCAGGTATTTTCTTTCGCTTTTAAATTCAAAAATTGACTTCTTCCAATTAAATAATTGAAGGCTCCGACTCAGAGAATCGACATATGAACTGAAAACCTGACTTTTTCGATTAATGAATTTATAGCCCGAAATTCAGGTTAAAAATTTGGAAACCTGAAATTTCAAAACTTAGTTGATAAAGCTCTCAATGGCGAAAACCTACATTCCAAAAATCCTTTTGCAATTTAAGTGCTTTATTAACAACACAAAGTTTATGTTACAGGGTTATTAGAAACGAAGAAAATAATAAATATTGGAACTTGTCCAATACAAAGTTTTATTTTAAAATACCAACATGTTTTATTCAAATTTTTAAAAATCAGAATAAATTTCTTCTTCTTTTTTCATTTTAAAAATTTCTTCCTTTGTAATGTTTCAAGCTGCTCTTACTTTCATAAAAATTAATCTTAATTTCGCTATATTTATTTCAGTTTACTAAACAAATAATTTTCTCGCTGTTTTTACAACATTTCAAACACGTTCTATTCATGCTAAGTATAAAGAGGAGCGTTTTACAAATTAAAATAAAGTACCCTAGGAGCTTCTTAATATGCAATTCCACACGAATAATTCTCTCATAAATAGATGCTGGAATTTAAGAGGCAAATCTTGACTTTTTATTTGTCAAATTAAAGCAATTTAAAAAGTCTATTTTCGACATTTATAATTATTTGTGGTGTTTAAATTAAATACAACGAGAATAAAAATAATTTAACAGTATTATCTGGGAGAACTTTACACTGTAAAAAGAGTTTTTTTTTTTAAATCAGTTTGTGGTTGTTTGATAAAGATAAAACCTAATAATTTATCAGAAACTCTAGTAATCACTATTCATTTGCATTGCAGCAAAATTTTTTACTGATTAATAACGAGTGAAAAATACAAATAACAATATTAAAGGGAGAAATAAGTTAAATTCCTATATAGACTGAAAATTGCAAAGAAATGGATTAAGCCATAAAGCTGTTCTAATTTAAATCTTTAAATAGTCTTGCCTTTACCACAAACCTGTTAGAAGTACATAGCCTTAAAAGTTTAAAAATCTTGTTTTGGGCCACGACTTATAGTTTAAAAGAAAAGCCTTAAATCAAGTTTTATATTGATTTTTTTTCTTCTTTTCAAATTCACATATAATAGGAATTCTTTGAAAGGATAAATAACTTATTACTCTGAAATAAAAATAAAAACTTAAAAATGAGCTTTAAATGATAAAATAGTAGAAACAACTA
>JAPMOQ010042254.1:712626-754623 GCA_026543055.1 Argiope trifasciata | reverse complement strand
GTTTACATTCTTTAAATTAACTCATAAATCTGATAATTTAAACATTTCTAATATATATGCTTAATTTTGATTTTTAATTGATAGTTATCAAAAAGTTGATGATTGAAACGATAGAAATTTTAACTTAAAAATTTCTATCGTTTAAAAAATTGCAAACACGTTTTAAAAGAATTTGCTGAAGTTAACGAAAATAATACTTTAAAAAAACTTTAAAAATAATTATGATAACGGTAATAGGATTTGCTTTATTTTTATTAAAATAACGAAAACCAGTACTTCATATAATGTGTTTCTTATGAGTACTTAAATGTTTTGGTTTTTTTTCTCTCATGTTTCATTACCCAAATAAATTACTGTGTTTTAAATTTCAAAATAAACTATTGTGTAAATAAGTTATGTGTTTTCTGAAAATTCCAGATTTCTGAACATTTCCTATCTCTGATATCTGGATGTAATCCATGTTTATTAGATTTAATTTTTCACTTTTAATTCAGTAATAATTACTATTAGATTTAATTTTTAGATTATAGCTTATATAAACGATAAATAATACAAAATTAGTAATAGATAGAATTTCGAATGGTTTATATGAATTAATAGTGCCGTGTTGATAAATAACAAAAATTTTAATATGATCTCTTAGCAATTATAACTGAAAATTTAAACAAATTATTCGCATAGTATTAATCAACATTAATAAAATATATAAAAATGTACATTTTGTGAAACAAATTTATAAACGTCATTTTCTTATCTTTGTAAAACATAAGTCTAACACATTTAAAAAAAGAATTTCATCAAGTATAAGTTAAATTAATGTTATTAATTATAAAGTTATATATTTCAAGCTCATATTAATGTGTATAGCCCAAAGTAAAATTGTATACATTAGAAGATTTTATAAGTATATATAAATTTGAACACAGTACAGATTTTTTAAAACATAGATTTATTCAAAATACTGTCATTAAAAAATGTATACATTCCAAATCAATTGTTTACGTAATAGTTTCTGAATTAAAATGTATTTTCTGAGAACTAGCGAGGGCATTTCATTTTAATATAAAATTTTACTTATTTTTAGAGTCATTATTTACTTTATAAATTTCTATTGAATTTTTATTCTTGAATACATTTTAGTTTGAAAGCAAAGTACCACAGAAAACAATTTCATAACTTCTGATATGTAAAAGTTGGCCCATATATGAAAATACATAAAAAAATAATTTTAAATTAAATTGAAATGTCATTGTTTAAATTATTTTATCCCATAATTTCAAAATACTGATTCTTAAAAAGTATTGTTTAGCATGTTATTAATGCATATATTTAAAACAATTTAAAGCCGATATCTTCTGCCTTCCCTGCATGTTCCCTGCTTTAAAAAATATTACATTTCTGTTATAACATTCATCAAAAGACACATTGTATAAAATACAAGGAAACGGAAATCGCGACTTGAATTTAAAATCATAAACAGTTTACCTTATCTCCCATCATAAATGAGAAACATTTTTAATCTCTAATGACATGACTTAAATAAATCGTGATTTGTAAGCTTTCATCAAGTGCTAATATTCTAACATACTGTGAATCCTAATTTATCACGAATGGCAATTACATGTCGAAAATTAATTGATAAGACTGTCTTACCTTTCTTTGGCTTCAGCTGCTCTGTCTCTCTGCCGTCTGTTTTTGAACCAGTTGCTAACTTGTGTCGTGGTCAGCCCGGTGCCCTCGGCAAGTTCTCTTTTTTCCCGAGGCGATGGATACGGATTGTGAGCGTACCACTCTCGCAGGATGTTCCTGGATTTTTCTTTGAAGCAGTAGCTGGTCTCTTCCCCGTCCCATATAGTCCTAGGGAGCGGGAATTTTCTCCTGATCCTGTATTTGCCCACGGCACCCAGTGGCCTACCCCTTAGTCTTTCGGCCTCTATGTAGTGGGCTTTCAGCCAGAGTGCCTGGAGTTTGGGATGGGATGCTGGCGAGAAGTTGTGACTTTCCAGAATCCTGTACAGTTCTTTAAAGTTCCCTCTATGGAAGGCCACAAGAGATTTTGCCTTCAGTACACTTTCGTTCTTTTGCAGGTGTTCACATGCTGGAAGGGACCAGAGGAACCGCCCTAGTCTTTCTATGTTGCCGGATTGTTGCAGGACTTCGCAGACGCATGCCACTTGCTCTTGGGTGAATCCGAACGAAGGCAACATCGTGCTTGGACTTGCAGGATTCACTGATGTAGTGCATGGGGTCGGCGTGGGGATCATCCCCGTCGCCATGCTGGGCAGCTGGGCCGCTGCAAGGGCCGCAGACTCGGCCATGTGACTGACAATCATCAGGTCGGATGCTTTGTTCTCACCACAAGTGTCCACTAGGTGACCAGTACTGGCCGATAGTCCTGCACCAGGAGCGAGAGATGAAGGGTGGTGGTGGCAGTAGTTGACCCTGTCCCAGTCCCTATCCTGCAACGAGCAGACTGGATGCAATAAGAAGCGGGAAGCCAGTTTGGAATCGATGGCTGATCAAAGTTCCTTATTTGGGATGATCTGGATATCGGCCATGCCTGGTTCCTCTCCTGTACTGCATAATGAAAACTGATCTTCAAATAGTTGGTTTCAATTATTTAATAATGACGCCATGCTTTTGAAGACTATGGAAGGATAATTTACCATGACAATTCTTGTAAATATCTATGATTACGCCATGCAGGTGTTTTGATTTTTTTCTCTCTCAATAGTCTATATCTTGTTAGTCCACAGTTCAAAGTCCAGTCACTTGATTGAGAGTGGAAGTTTTATGTTTCATCTTCCAGTGATAATTAAATAAATAATTTGAACTCGAGCCTAATTTAACAATTGACCGCTGTAATACGCAGCTGAAAAAGTAATTATTAATTATTTCATCAACTTCTAATGAGTTTCATTTAGGCGCATCAGCTACTGCGTGTAGTCAAAAAGAAACTTTGTGGCAATTAATCATTCACTAACTTCTACACATTCTTTGAGAAAACTGCCGTCTCTTTCCTGTAAAAAACCAGTCCGCCGAAGCTAAGTAAAGTTGCTTGACCAGACAACCGTCGTCTTGCCGCAATTGCCGTTAAAATGTTGTCGCGAAAAGGCAGCGTAAGATCTTTCCCTTCCTCCGCGCGGGGAGAGCTTCTGTGAAAGTCGCTGTGGTTGAAGTCTACAAGCAGCTGATTCAAATTGATGTTATCGTTTACCATCAGCGCTTCAGTTTTGTTATAGGAAGAGATTTTCTGGCCGTTTATTGGCTGACGGTAGCGATGGCTGACTGGGGCGTTGCCATGACGACGCTGCCAATCAAAGCAGCCAGAAGCCCCGCCTACCGGGATCAGACAGCGCGTTGCTTGGATTGTTAACCGCAAGATGCGGTTTCTGTTTACTTTTTTTTTCTCCCTTACTCAGTGCTTTTTCTAAGAGGAGGGTAATGTAGGATCCGGTGTAAGGAAATATTTATTTAATCATTCTATTCTTTAGTTTTACACTCAATACTGAAGGTTAAAGATCCTAAGAAATACTGAACTGATTTTTTTTCTCTAGTTATTTTTTTCCTTCCCTTCATTTTCTCAGCATACAACGCTCCAGACTCTCGTGGCTCTTAAGAAAATATTGAGATAATATGATATTTTCTAATAAAAAAACCCATTTTTAAGTTGAAATTTTTAGTACCAAAATCATTTATACATTATGTAGAATTAGTTACATCTTTTTTTTACTGTTAATTTTGCTACGACTCTTTTATTGTCCAAAATTAGGAGTTCTTAAAATATTTTATAGTGAATTATGTATATAATATTGAATAAAAACTGATATTCTCTAATAAAAATCCATTTTTAAATTTAATATTTTAGTCACAATCATTTATAGATCGTGTAAAAGTCAGCGACATCACTGTTTTAATGTTAATATTTCTTATATTCCTTTTATTGCCCGAAATTAAGATTTTTTTGAAATTCTTCCTAATGAGTTATGCTAAATATAAATTCTAAAAGAATACAATTCCATTCACTTTTACAAATTAAACAAATACAAAACAAAATGAAGAAAAAAGAAAATGGCAGTTAATAAATAAAAAATAACAACAATTCACCTTCGATACAAAACATGATAATGTATAGAGCTAGTTTTTTTTCTTTACTCTCTCCCTTTCTTGATGAAATGTTTTCATATCACACAATTTATAGACATTATAAAAACTCAAAACATTATCAAGTTAAAAATTAGAAAATAAAAACTTGGTCTAAGTTGCAGGATTACTTTTTGTCCCTGCCAGCTAATTGTGTGTTTGTGTGAGATTAAAATGTTTTTGTTTCATTGATTCTGAAAAATGAAAAAAAATGAATCCTAGAAATCAGAATTTTTTTTGTAAAAACAACTCAAGAAGCCAGTTTTCGGAGGCTAATAGATTTGTCTTTGTGGAAGTAAATTTTACAAAATGAAGAAAAATGATCATATATAAATTAATAATAACAATAATTTAATACAAAAATGATAATGTATAGTCGATCTCTACTCGTCAATGAACTATGAGATAAAAAAATTATCACATTAAGAATTTTTAAAAAATAATGCCCTATTTTTTTTAATTATCTGATCTTGTTTTCGCTAGGAGGTTTTCAATAATTGAAGGCAATAAATAATTGAAGCTAAAAATCACGTAGGCAATGAATAAAGCATAAATGACAATATTCATCAACTTATTTTAATCACACAATACATTTTTTACCTGCTTTTGCCAATATTGCGTTATTATTGTGAAAGCTTCTTTGAAAGTAGACACGCTCTTAAAAGGTAGACCTGCTTTTACCAGTATTGCTTTATTAGTGCGAATGCATCTTTGACAGCAGTTTCGTTTTTAAAAGGTTAAGGCAGAACTATGACATAATAGATTTTATTTTCATTTCCATTTTTTAGTTTTTATTTTTTATGTAATTTTTTTCGGAATAAATTAAATAATTTAATTTTTTATATGTTAAAAAAACTTCACTCGAGGTGTAATAACAATTTTGATAAAAATATCTCCACACTCATTCATTCATTAGTGAGAAACATTGAAGAGTAACTCCTGTTCTAAGAATAATCCATTATGAGACTATTTTCTGATCTCAGAAATTAGGATATAGCAGTTTGTGTTTATAAAAATGTAGTTTTCATTAAAAAAATCTATATAAATGAAAATGTTTAAGAATTTATTGGTAAATAGTTTACCATTTGGAAATCGCATTGCGACAGAAACGTTCGTTATATAGCTTACAAGCGTGGCATTCCTTTTTTATGAGACAATGATGTTGTTTCGGTTAGGGGTTTTCATTTGAAAATAGTATGTAAGTATATATATATATATATGTGTTTTAAACCGTTTAAACTGATAAATGATTTAAATTAATAAAGACAAATAGTGACTTAAAAATAATGCTCTCCCATGATAACTTGAAATTTGTGATTGAAGATTTCATTTTTCCTTTTTTTTAAAGCATCCTCGGAAACACGACTTCGGAAAAGATAAATCTATCTTTTTGGAAGTAAAATTCTGTTTCAAATAATATAGTTTTCCAATAATTTACTCAATAAAATAGTGATTACTATTTATTTAATATACGTTTCCCTTAAGGTTGTCTACATAAAAATTATTAGTTTTTTCAATGTTTTGTCATTCCAAAATGTCTAGCTCTGTAAATTATGTAGTGTTTTGATTTCTTAGCTAGATCATTAAAAACGTTTTCTTAGAATTTTTTTTCTTTTACTTATTTATTTGTTTTTGTTCCTTTTTTTTTAAAAAAAAATAATATTTATGGTTTTTTTGCAGTTATAATTTTTTTTACTATCATTATTTTCTTGTATTATAACTCCTACTAAGATTCAAATTACGTTATCTTAATTAATACTAATAGAGAATAGTTCGCATACAGATGCACTCGAACGAAATGAAAGTATTTAGAATAAATAAAAAATGCAGTAAAATGGAACAAATATGTTAATATGTGTATTAATAAATAAATAAAATTTAACGAATGAATGAAATTATTTATAAATATTGTATTAGTTTGTACATACAAAATTATAATTTTCAGCAATTTTGTATAAAGTCTGTTTTCTAAAAAAAATCAAATTCTTTTAATGAATTGATAAAATCTATTTACTGCTTAAATTTTATTTTAGCTGTAAACTATTTTTACTTTTCAAATTCATAATAAATTAAGAATTAAAATTTTTTTGGCTTGGTTTTTTGGTTATTCAATTATCAACTATTATTAATAATTTATTGCAGAAAAAGATGTACTTGCCCTAGCAAATGAAATAGTTTTGAATTATTGAATAAAAAGTGAATTGCATAATGATACAACAAATATTTTAAAAAATAATCAGGTAATGGTTCGTTATTCAAGCTAAAATTAAACTATGTGGACGAGAAAAAAATTCCTTACGGTATGATGCTTATGTAAATATAAATTTATTTCAAATGTTTTAAAAAATAATTATACCTTTTTATTTCCTTAAATAAAAGGAGTTTATCTTCAAAAGGTAATTTTTACATTCAAGTTATTTCTTGCAATATTTGTGTGATAAAGCACATTTTTGAAAGAGAAAAAAACAAATATTAACTCATTCTGGTCTATACAGAACAAATAATATTTAATAATTTAGGCTGTTATTTATTTTAATTAGTTTCTTTTATATATATCTACCACATAATGGCAAATTCGATTTTATTTGAAACACAATAAAAATCAAGTTTCAAAATTTTAATTTCTCCCCAAAAAAGTAAAGTAAATTACCTTAACATTTTCCACATATTAAGGCAATTTGGACAGGTTATTTCATCTTGGATATTTCACTCGCATCAATCCATGCATCATCAGAACTCAGTGATGAGCATGACGGCGGCTGTTATGCAATATTTTATTTTATGCTAGTTTAAGCTGTACTGCAGGTTTGTAACATTTTTTCTACTTCAATATGAGCAATGGATTCAAGCTGAATTGGCGGATATGTGTCAAAATAAATTGACTTCATCTGATGTCTGTTTTTGGGTTGGTTTCATTTAGTCAGATTAATGAAATTTTGATGCAGCAGTATTTGAGATGTTATGAGATGAACGGTATTAAGTCGTGATCAGAAGATGAGGACCACATTTAACCAAATTCTAAGTTTCCAAACAACTGCAGCCAGAATATATATAACTCAATGACGTAGCGTGGGTATGAGTTGCTCAAAGCATAGTGTGACTTTTTTCCGCCTTCAATCATTTATTTTCAAGTAGTGGAATAAGCGTTTTATGTTTCGTACCCACGGCATTCCCAAAGAATAGTACTAGGGCTCCATTGCTGCCCGATAGTTACAAAGCTGATTTAACTATCACCAAATTTAGAACGTTGTAGGAATCCATACAAACGGGATAATAGATGGAATTGAAAATCGAAATCAGGATTCTCGATTGCAAAATAATACAACGTTGAAACTCCAATTTCAAAAATAATATAACGTTGAAATTCAAGCTGACTTTTTCTTTTTTTTTCTTCCGAAGAAATATGCCTCTATTTCGAAACAGAATTAAAATTTTTTTTTTAAAACCTATTTTCTGTAATTATTTGAAATATATTTGGGGTCTTTGGAGGAAGATTAGGTATTTTAACAACAAAAGTCATAAAAGAAATTTACCAAAAAGCACGAAAATGCGAAAATTCGAATTCAAATTCTTTTGGTAACATATACCACTTCTTTTTGTTTTGTTTTTTAACGAAAGATCTGCGTTTCAATTCTAATTGCACCAGCCTGTATTTTGAATGGCCTTCATTTTTAAATTTGAGATAAGATGTTTGAGAAAATGTCTATTGTTTTTGAATTCAAGGAAGAGGGAAAAAAAAGGTCAAAGTCGTTTTTGAAACTTGTTTGTGCAATCAATAAAGATACTTGATATCCAGGAAAGAGAGATCTTTGCAGTTGATTAACCGAAAATATGCGTCCAGAACAATGCATGAGCAATTCCACGATACATCTTTTCTCTTAATGGATTATTACTTTGCATTCTTTCAAAAATATATCAAAATGAGTTTTTTACGTTCCAAGGTTTTGAATTTGAAATTGTTTTATGTGTAGGTAGAGAAATGTATTTATTAACAGTTTTCTCAATAACTATTTATTTAATTTTTGCATTCAGAATCAATCATAGATTAATTTAAAAAACAATAATAATGTTAATATTTAGGTTTAAAAAAAATTGTAACGAAATGAGTTATTGTGATAAAGTTGTTTCATAATAAGAATGGGATTTCTCCGAGAAAAAAATTGGAGCACGAGAATTTTCTTTCATTTTCTTTTTTCCGAAAACGGTTACTAGGTTAAAAATCGATCAATTTAATAAAATTTGATTAGGTAAGTGCGTTGATAATGGACTCAATAATATTTTTTAAAATTTTATTATTGAAAGAAATCATTGAGAAGAACAGCATGAGTGAAATATGCCTTTTTTGATTATTACAAAATGAAAAATGGAAATAAATTTTTAAAATATGCTATTCATGAAAAATAAATTATTTATTACATGAATTAAGAATCATTGTTATTAAATTAATACGCTGTTAAATAAAAATTGCTTCTGTAGACGACAATTAAATTATTAAGAAAAAGGTAAGCTTTTTTTATGTTCCATATATAACAGCACAACTAATAACATTCTTACGTTCAGAACTTGCCACTTATTGATATTGTCGGATCTAAACATATCAATATAATAAAGCCAAAAATTGTTTTTAATGTATTTTTTTTTTCTTTTTTTATCGATTGTATTACCAACACTTACATTATTACCTGCTTGGAAATTTATTTAAAACTTAATTTATGAGAAAAAAATTTCTGAGATCAGACTTTTTAATTGTAATTATTTTCCATTGTAGAACAGGGATAATAAGGGCAAAGAAAGAAAACAGCATTTTTCTTGGACATTTAAGTATCATTTACTTTAAAAAAAAAAAAAAAAATCAGTGCCGCGGTAGCCTGGTTGGTTGAGCGTCAGTCTCGTAACCGAAAGGTCGCAGGTTCTGTTCTCGTCTTGGCCAAAGACCGCCGTGTTGGCAGTTATGGCACGTTAAATATGTCGAGACTGCAAAGTCCTCCAAGTTCCCATAACAAAACGATACCTCTGGGGGTATTGAATCAGGGATGAGTCGGTCTCTGATTTGGATCTAAATTCCGACTTGCTGATGGATGAATGAGAATATGAATGAATTCGACCACCCCCTAAAAAGGGTTGTGTCGTGTGTGTGAGCTAGAAGTCAGACTTCTGCCCTCTGGGTGCTCAGGGGTCTTTACCCTCAGAAGCTACTGCAGCCCCTTTCCGTGAAAAACACGGACATGACAACAACTTAAAAAAATGGAGATGATTTGGTTGCAAAACCTTGATGTCTGAGAGAGTTGGAATGGAGACTTGTTTCTACAGAAATTTCGCTATGTATAATGAACTTGGGCGTGTTAAATAAACTCTTTGGTTAGACACCAAAGAGAGAGACCACCTCCGATGCAATCATAGAGGCAGATTATGGGTCAAATTAGCAAGGTTCATGATAACTCTGGTATGGGTTCAAATTTAAATATTAGCTGGTTAAAAGATTCGTTAAATCTACTTGGAATTCAGAAGAAATTTTTTAAGAAAAACATTCTTAGAATTCTCAGACAAATCTAGCTCTATTTCATGAAATATCTTTTTCAAAAAACCATGACACAGTTTCAAAATTATGAAAAAAATTTAAAAAGATAAAAATTTCCTGGCAGAGTCTTCAATTTGGAATAAAAAAGGAGTAGAATGATTTTTTTAAAAAATTTCAGTTTCGTTATCTTCGGCAAAAGCTAATAGGTTCTTGATTGTCAGTTGCAAATTAAATTGACAATGCTCTGACAGTAGCTGACAGTCATGGCACATTAAATATTTTAATTATTATAAGACTCTAAGATTTATAGACATAAAATCTTAAAAGATATTAAAAGCTCTAAAAAATTGAGTATCAATTACCAATGTGAACAGTTTCAATATTGTTCCATTATAAGTCATTTTTTAATACCTTGACGCCATATTAAGAAGTATGAAACTACGATAATGTCGAGATGCTATCACCATACTCTTCCAGCTACTTATTGGATAGTTATTTTTCATATATCCAAAGTAGCTATTTCCATCTGAAGTGCACGATAAACAATACAATAATATGGGCTCATATTTGAATAATTTTAGGCTTCTAAAACAGAAAACTCATTAAGAAAGAAAAGCTAGAAAAGAAAATTATTAATTGTTTGCAAAGGCAAAGATATAACAAAAAATGGCAGCAAGTCATATACCGATCCTTACTTAAATTTCAACACTTAAAAAAGGATAAAAGGCCAAAGATTTCATGTTCCTTCCATAGCTGATGAAAGTTACCATAACAACCATACTTACGATTTCAAAAAGAAAATGCCCTGAAGTGAACATTTATCTCCCCCCTCCCTCCGAAATATGTTTGCGTTAAATTTGAACTTTTTGGTCAAACGGTCCGACAATTCGCACATGCTCACACATACTAATTTTTATTATTGGCAGAGATTGGAACTACTTGTTCTATATAATGATATTATCAAGTACATTTTTAATTTTGCAATCAGACAAATTTGGTGCAATGTTCGAAGACGCTTTCGAATTATTATAATTATTATTGACATTTTTAAGCATAGAAAATTCAGATACAATAAAGGAATAATTCATTTGCATAGTTTATTACTAATTTTGTTAATTTCCTTCATTGCTTTAGAAAAAATTACAAACCTACTTTAAAACATATTTCTTTATACCTTGTATAATACATAACCTGGCATACCTCGTATCTCAATTCCCAGATGCATTGTTTTATATTGTTGATTATATGTTGAAAGAAAAAATCGATATGATGAACCTTGAACATGACTCCACTGTATAAAACAGGACAAGATGATCAATAAATGTTGGTAAGGTCACTGGTTTTTAAATATGATATTAAAGCATCTGACCTTGCCTGACCGAATTTCAATTTAGAGGTCACTGAATACCATCGGGGATCAATTGCATTCCTTGAAAATACAGCTTCAAATTTCAACCGTTCTGAAAATTTTGGAAATATTTCATATTGAAATATTCGTTTATTTTTAATTTAATTTTATTGCTTATTAAACCACAGCATATTCTAAAAACTGTAGCTTACAGCGAAGTTGTTTACAATACAACATTTAGGGGTTCAAGTGATTCTAAGTTTGCCTAATTTATTGCCATTGCATAAAGCCTAAGTAAAGTCATTTTTATGAGTGGACAAATAGCCCATATACTCCATGTAACGGAATGTAAGTCAAAATGTTTTATTCACAGTTTTAAGGTTTCTACTTATGCTGATTTATTAAACCATTGCATATAATATTGCACCAAAATATAAGTAAAGTCATTTTCACGAGTGGTGAGATAGATTATATATTCAAAATAATGGAATTTAGTTGAAATTTTGTTATTCGCGAATTGAAGTGTTTATAAGTTTGGTTAATTTATCAAGCCATTGCATAAAATATAAGTAAAATCTTTCTCAGGGTAGACAAAAGAACTTCCATGCTGCTTACAACAATCAAAGGAGCTCTTGCGAAGGCAAGGCAATATTTTGATATGCTTTATACTTATAAAGACCAAGATAGACGACTGGCAGAGGAAAGGATCGGGGATTTCAATATATAAACGTAGTGTTCCAAATATACGATCAACTAACTAAATGTGAGAAGTTGGGAAATAGCCTGGATTCTTCATAGAACTACGAAGCCTTCGAAATCTGAAATTACCTTCGCATTATTTTCAAAATTAATTATGTCTGCCTTATCATTAAGTAATAAAAGTAGTGCAATCGAATTTATTCATATAAAAACCAAGTATTGCTCGAATCACTGTCTCAACATTATTCTATAACATTCCCAATCAATTACCAATTGGAATTTTTATGTTATTTTTGCAATTTTTTTTTTAATGCGGTATTTTGAAGTTTGAAATATGACCAATCCAGGATTTAAATGAATTGTATATTGTTAATAAAAGATTTACTTATTTATATTTTATTATTCTTTTGGTTATAATTACCTTTTTAAATTTAACTATGCATCTTTTATACGCAATATACTGAGAATGATTTCTTTGAAATGATCTGGTATTAAATACTTTACTATTTCAATTTTTCAATGTCAATTGCGTAAAGTTAATATAAAGATTAAATTAAAATCTACATAAGAAACATCTTTGGTTTTTAAAGTAGGAGAAATCATACAAGGACCTTGAGATTGATTTGAATAAGGATTCCTAGATGATAATTTTTATTTTTTTACACCACTAATCATTTTTGGCTGTACTAAATATGTAGTTTTATATCGAACTTTTATTTTTGTAACACCACCGATCGTTTTGAGCTGTATTAAATATGGCAATGCCCATTGAACTTTTATTTTTATATACCACCGATCCTTTTTGGCTGTACTAAATATTCAATTAAATCTGTCTATGAAAAAATAGAAGGGAGCTACTCCCAAGGGGAGGAACACAGTTTTTTTTTTTAATATGGTGTTGTCCCCTGGGAACATCCTACAGATTCGGAGGGTCAATATGCGTAAAAGGCTGACTACCTCTCTATTTGTTTACCACTCATGCCGCCCTGGAAAAGGGTGTTCTGGGAATGTTTATTCATGCTTCAGCGGCACATCCAACTTCCATTTGCTCGCTCACGAATGTCACGCGGGAAGGTGTGTGGTCAGTTAACTTTGCGTGATGGACAGTGATTGCCTCCGCTCGGAGATTTTGGATTAAGAAAATATTTTGCGGACGATTTGGAGCAGGAAGCAAATGGCCATGAACGTCAGATAGACTGCAATTGCTCGAATTGTTAGACCGTATCACAAACTGTAACTCCTTTTTGAAAAACTCGCATTTGTTTTAGATCGTGGCGATAACGCTCTTGTAAGCACTTAAAGTAATATCGATAAGCGGAGAAGTGTTAAATGGTAAAAATAAGTTTTAAATTCGTGCTACTGGAAATGATTTGCTTATCTTTTTTTTTTCGGTGCAGATTTTAAATATTTTATTTTATGGAGTATTTTTAATGAAAAATTGTTGGGCGAATATATATATACACTGTGAAATGTTTTTGTGAGTTAAGTAGGTAATAGTTCTTTGAAATTTATTATTTACATTAAAATAATGCTGGGTTTGCTAGGCATTTTTTAAAATCAAAGTACAATGGATGGAGATATGCAGACTGCTGTATTAGGGAGATTAGTTTGAATTTTCGGGTCTCCACCCTTGAATTTCGTATCTGTTAGTTGCGCTCAGACGAGAAAGAAATATATTAAAAATTTGTAGATACAAAACATTCTTCATTTCTTTAAAATTGTTAATTTTATTATTAATCTATATGCTAATTTATTAAAATTTTGCATCTGTGGCAACATGAGACCAGGGGGGGGGGAAATGCCAATAAGTTTTCAAGCGGTAATTTGGTGCTATATGTTTATATTTCAAATTATGCATTTCCAGTTTGTATTTTTTTGTCAGCTGTATATCTGTTAGCTATGCATGGATGTATGAATGGACAATATGAATGTTAAGGCGTTGATGTTAGTATGTATGATGTTATGTGTTAAATAAGTGTCAACATAAAGGATTAAAATAGGATAAAAAACAAACTTGTAATTACAGTCCAGCGATGAATCGCCAAAGTTAGCAATCACTTCAGGAATCATTTAATATGCAATTTAAATTAATATTACAGACTGAAGGTAAAAAGCGGAAAACATTCTACTTTCCTTAAACGATTCAATTGATGCTTATCATCTGTATAAACTATGTATGAAAAAGGTTTTAAATACGACTGATGACTGAAAAGTGAACATCAATGCAAACTTGCAAACCCATTAATGCCTCTCATCCCTTTTCATGCCCGATTTGAAATATTCATGTCCATTTAATATAAATAAACATTTCAACTTTAAAATTTTATTAATCTATTTCTATGCTTTAGTTTTAATTTCTTATTATGTAATGACTTAAAAAATGATATAAAATGTATCCTAAAGCTTTTATGTTTTTCAAAAAATACTCTGCTTGCGATATAATTTTTTTTATTTGTGTTTGATATATGATGATATTATCAACTGACTTTCAAAGATATTTTGTCAACGCTGTTAAATTTATTGCTTTTCTGTTGAGCTTTCCCCGAAATATCCAAATTAAAAGTTTGAAAAGAAACACCAAGTTATATTTTTAGGAGGAATCTTATTTTTTTATGTTAAATTTATATTAATTTTATTTTATTTATGTTTAATGAATAAATTATAAACAAAAATATCATTAGAAAAACAATGCTCTTTTTTCTTAATTTTAAAGACATACATTATCATTTTTGTTGTTCACTTATTCTCAGAATGCTACCAGTTCACCCAATGAAAATTATTCACTTGTATATATCTTATCAAAAGCTATTATTATTGACTGATGCACACTATTTTCTTTTCATTTAAAAATGCATATTCAAAAATTAAATAAAAATTAGTTTGTATCCAAATTTTAAACACATAAAACTTAAACTGAGCAAAATTAAATATTTTAATTATCAAGAAATTTTTTAATGATTTTTTTCTTGTACATAGTGCGTTGTATTTAACTCGTACTAACTGTACGATTTCATAAAGTTTGGAGTCTTTTCGAAAATATTTGTCCCTGAAATATATAAAATGCATATTAATATATGAATAAAAGATGCGTGATATTAATCTGAATTACTTCTGAATTTGTTAATAAAATTTAAAGGTCATTTTAAATTTTTATAACATATCTATAATCATAAAATTATCATTATTTTTCAAAATTATTTAAATCGTTCTATTTCCGTTAAAATCGCATTCTTTCCTCTAAAAAACCGATGTCAGGGGAAACAGAAAGTCAAAATTAGTCTTCCTCACATTTCACCAAACTATTTTCCATAATCAGATCGCGATAACGCCCAGCACTCCCACAACAATCCCTCCAACGAAGAACTAACTCCTCACATCGTGTAGGTGACGACATCTTCCAATCATCAGTTGACCCTCGAAACTCCAAATGATGCTCCAGAGAGATGAGATAGAACCAGAAAAGAGAACAGCCATCAACCCTCCGACACCGACGCGGGGGTGGCAAAAACTAAGAGGGGGTTTCACTGACTTCCTTTGCGACCCTCCCCTTGTATTAGACGTATAGTGTAACCCAGAGGTTATTGTTAGTCCAAGGGGAGAAATTTGAAACCATCACAGCTGGGGTACACCCTCTCCCCCCCCCTTCCCGCCAGCAAGTGGTATAGGTTGTCTTCGGTCCTCTTCCTATACGGTATGTTTTTCTTGGTGCTTTTTGAGGGGAGCACATTTCTCAACATTAAAAGCGGTTTCCTTGCTGTTTTACGTAAGTACATAGTGGAGGAGTCGTATTTTAATTTTTTGTTCTTTCTTTCGGTAAGAATGGAGAGAACTGTGAAGTGCTGCTGCGAAAGGCTAGGTGGAATGGTGCAGTAGCTCTTCTTGTGATGTGTACTCAGTCATGTGAAGTAGATATTCTTTTAAAAGTCGGGGAGAGAGAATGCAGTAGAAGGAATGAAAATGATTGGGGATCTTTTTGAGTGCCGATGCATCCTTTGTTCATAGTTAGCATCTCTTCCGTCATTGTCTCTCTTTCTAAAACAGTCAAACTTTTGACTGAAATTCACGAAGAACAGTTTGATATAACTATGAAATCAAGAACCAAATAATTAGTAATCAATGCTGAATTAAAATAATCTAGCTTTTGATTTGCCATTTTAAAATGGTTTATGTATTTGTAGATATATCTGGTATTTCACGAAAAGCAGTTGGGTATATTATGTAATTAAGAACAATTCTGATGGGTCAGTGGCAGTTTTCGGTTACAAGAGGTCATGGGCATTGAAACATTTTGTGGCCCCTCCACGGTGAATTCTATTGTTGACAAAAAAGTAGCAAGATACTTATTTCATTTTTAACCTTATCTTAATATTTATTTTATGATATAGTTATGTATTGAAAGGCTATTTCTAATGCAGTTAGAGCTTTTATTTGTATAGATATTATGCCTTTCTTTTATTTTTTTAGACCAATGAACCTTGTACTTTATTATATGCATACTATAGAAAGCAACATTCATTGAGTTCTTTAGCGACTTCCATTCTTCATGATTTCAAGGAAATAGCACAATTTTTATATCAAGATTATTTATCCAAATTCTGGTAAATATGCTACAATGGGCGAATCGGAAAGAGAAGCGATGTAAAAGTATTCTGAACTCATAAAGTTTCAGAAAATTTGCATACGCGGTGCTTTGATTCCTCAAGAATTTTGCTTAACACTTCACTTTTTCACTCCCCCCTCCACTTTTTTTTCAAATGAAAAGTAGAAGGTGAAAATTCTGGGAATCGTATCAAACCGGAGACCTGAATAATTAAATTTACCTACTGCTTAGCACTATGATACGCATCCAAATAGATTTTGAGGCCCCTATCAATCTCGAGACGCGAGGCGACCGCCTCCACCCCCTGTGCAGAAATCCACCACTGAAATGGATACACTTAGAAACAAATCATTTTTGAAAAATATCGACTGCTAAATTATTTCTTAATTATTAAAATCTAATTAACTTGCTGTAAAATTTATACAATCAGTTCAATTTTGTCTAACAAACATGTAATTTATATTTAAATTCAGTTCGGAACCGTGACAAGATACTGTAACATTCCTTTTCTATTATCGTAAATCATGAGGCAAAGTTAGGTGCAGAATTCCTAAATTTCATTCTGGAAAGCTCTAAAAATTGAGAGTGCATCGTGGTACGCTTTCTAACAAGAGGATTACTGGATGAAATTTCTCAAAAATAAAAGTATATAAAGGAAGATAATTTAAAAACATTAGGTTATATAATTACTAATAATTTTCACAACAGAAAAGCTCGAAAAGTAAAAAAAACAAGAATTTCTTTTGTAATTTTTTTTAGGCTGATTTATCCACACTCTCGATTATATGTACTTAAAATGAAAAGGTAATTTTTCAAGAAATAACTTTTTGAAAAAAATATCTAGCAAATTTATTATTTTTTAACTGGATTTAAAAAAAAAATTAATAGTTAACATAGGAATCTCTTCTAGATGAAAACCAAGATTTTATTGGATTTGATTATTTTGCTTGTTTAATAAAATTTGGGAAGGATATCATCCCAAAGTAGCCACAAAAATAATTTTAAAGGTTAGAAAAAATACAATAATTTTTTTATATCTAACTAGCATTTAGAATTCAATTTTTTTATATTTTCGTAATGCAATTATGAAAGGCAATTTGATTAAGTAAGATTAAATGCTATAGAATCTGTTTTAAATACGCTGTAATGTTTCCCTAGCATAAAATATTTTTTAAAGCAAAAAAAACTGACTTCGGGACGATAAAATGTCATTTTCAATCAATCCTCTATGCCAGAAATAAAACAGAAACGAGAATTTACAGTTTAATGTTTTAATTTATGAATTATATGGATTAGAGCAGAAAGATCCATTCATTTGCTCCCAAACCAGTGGAAATGTGTTTACATATTCTCCCATAAATACGAACAGTGAAATATGCAAATATTTCTTGAGTACAGACTCCGCTTTTTCACAGATTTTTTTGCCTAAGTCGGTATAAGTAACAAATCTAAGTAAATGATTCAATTTGTTTAAAATAAGTAGGTATGTGTTATATTCTAAAAACTTTCAACTGTTATATATAACTAACTTAACTATACCATTCATCAATTTTCTTTCTGTTTTGAGTTACTTATTTAAATACGAAAGAATTCTTTTTCGTGCCAAAAGACTTGAGGAGTTTTCAAACTCGTTGGCGCGTGTTTTTAAAACATACTAGACTTGAGCATCTTAAATTTTTCGTTATCGAGTCTTCATTTCAGCTACAGAAGTAGACAGCGAACATTTATGTATCTCTCTCCTCTTCCATATTATATACAAACTAGAAAAAGAACAACTTCAACGAATTCTTTCTTAATCTATAAAATATGTATAAAAAATTAGTAAAACTGGGCCATGTTTAAAATTGATATATTATTTTAAATCAAGATTGCTTTTGAAATATTTTTGAGCAATAAAATTTAGACTTAAAATCTTATTACCTCTACTTTTATAACATTAGCTAATATTTAAGACCTAATTTTTAAAAAACCCCAGAAAACAGCTATTCCGATTATCTAATAACCTATGTTACAATGGGTGATTATCTCAACAAATTAATTATACAGATCTACTTTTAATCCGAATCAAAACAATGTAAGTATAATTTTATGATTGTGAATTGTAACAAGAAGCAAAATTGGAGATTTAAAATAGAAAAATAATTTTTTCGGAACATTGTTTATACAATTTAATTTAAATTATTTAAAGTTTTTATCTGTAGAATATAGTATTAGAAAAATAGATGAAACCAAAACAAATAATGAATCTGATGCGAATAAACGACTTTAACTATTTACTAAAATCTTATTTGTTCTATTGTCTATAAGAGAATAAATAAGAATATAATTTATAATATATTACCTATGATATATTCTTATTTATAATGTAATAAATAATACAGATCGAATATTATTATTAATATTACTTATTACTTTTACAATTCGTAAATAATTGCAAAAGTATAAAATAGAATGCATAAATTTTGCACTCGCATATATAATATTGTTGATGATATCAAAATTTTTAAAAATCTGCTTATTTTAATAATATTATTCTAATACTGTGATTAAAAATATATGTATTGTTGTTATAAAAAACTAATTATGAAATGTAAATATCAAGACTTAAAAGTGATTATTTTTATAATAAAAATATGCCTAAAAGTTAATGAAAAATAATTTATTCTGTTTCAAATAATTAAAGATGAAATAAGATTATCTGATTTAATATGAAATTTATTAGAGAAAAAACATTAAACATCATGTAATATGTTACAAGAGAGAGTAGAGACCAATTACTATGTAGTTTTCTGAATTTTCTGAATTTATATCTTCAATTTTCTTTGGTGTATTTATCTTTTGATTCTTGAAGCATTAATAATTAGTTTTATTTCAGATAATTGAAGATGAACATGAGATTTTATACAGTTAATATGACAATTATTAGAGGAAAATCATTGGCCATCAAGTAGCATATTACAAGAGAATAGTAAACAATTTACTAAGGACTTTTCTGGAATCTTTTGAATTTATATCTTTGATTTTCTTTGAAGGCATTAATTTATTGGCCACTTTTGTTATATACAGTGATAATTAATTTTATTTCCGAATCAATTGTCACAAAATTCCTATTCCGGTGCTTTTTATTTTTTATTTATTGATTTGAACCAATAACAAACTTCCCACCACCCCCATTGCAGATGCCTCGATTGCATCACAATATGTTGGTGCATGGATTCAACCATTCGATGCAAAGTTGAAAGGGCGCAGCAACTCCTTATCAGAAGACAGGATCTTAGTCTGAACCAACATCTGTTACAGAGAAAGCAGCTATGTACAAATCCGTACATTTTTTTCCCCTTGTACCTTGTACATGGCTCAGATGGGAGTTACCATTTACGAACTCTCTGTAGGAAGATTAGCCCGAGGATTTATAGATCAAATCAGAGTCGGGTGAGGGTTTCTTTCAAATTATTGTGGATGCTTTGCCTTTGTGCTTGCTGGTGTATGTCCTTTGTCGGGAGAGGGAAGGACCCATGTTTCCTCTTGCTGAATCGGGCCGCATGGGAGTAAAGTGATGAAAAAATTATTGCATGTTTACGATTATGGATGAGTGGATTTTTTTGATCATCTAAATTTGCTTTTTATTGCTATTTAATTTTTACTTTGGACCTTTCACTGGTAAAAACAGACCTGCATATTGCTCTGATTCGCCATTTGTGGACTCGCCATTTTTTAAAAATTAAATTTAAATAATTTAATTATTGATAAAAAAAATGATATACTACATTTTTGGTGAAAGAGAATAAGTTTTTATATAATAAATTTTAATCAAATTTCCGAATTCTTTAAACAATTATAAACAGCTGGAAACA
Organism: Argiope trifasciata; assembly: GCA_026543055.1. Taxonomy (NCBI): domain Eukaryota; kingdom Metazoa; phylum Arthropoda; class Arachnida; order Araneae; family Araneidae; genus Argiope; species Argiope trifasciata. The sequence continues at coordinate 734,461 of JAPMOQ010042254.1, read as the reverse complement.
ATAAGGAATTCTGAACTTAAACTATAATAAGCAAAAAAAAATTAAAAATAATGAATTCTGAACCTAAACAATAATAATCAACTAAGAATTAAAAAATAATGAACTCTGAATTTAAGCAATAATGATTAACTAAGAGTTCAAAATTAATGAATTATGAACTTAAACAATAATAATCAAATAAGATTTTAAAAACAATGAACTGACTTTCATACCACACTGATTTAGATTTTAAAACTTGTCAGTTTTTTAAAAAAAATTTTTTAATAATTTAGTTATTGATTAAAAATGATGTAATACATTTTTGGCAAAGCAAAGTAGTTCTTAGGAAAGAAATTTTAATCAAATTTCTGAATAGAACTCATTCAAAAGTAATAATCAAAAAAGAATTAAACAATAACGAATTCTAAATTCAAACAATAACAATCAACTAAGAATTAAACAATAATGAGTCCTGAATTTAAATAATAATAATTTTAAGTTCAACCTTTAACTAAAGAAAATTCACCTGCACAGCGCATTAATTCATATTTGCATACTCACTATTTTTTTGAAAATAAAATTTAAATAATTTAATTATTGATTACAGCAATATACTACAGTTTTGAAGAAAGAAAATCGGTTTTTGCATAAGAAATTTTAATCAAATTTCTAAATTCTGAACTTAAACAACAATAATCGAAAATGAAATATAACTTTATTTTGCTATCACACCTGTGTTCCTTATATTTGTTTATGAAAATCTATATATCTTTACAATTTTTTTTGAATTAAAAAAAATCACTTAGTACAAAAATTGCAATGCAAAATTGTTTATTTTATGGAAGAAAAAAGTTCATACTTTTTTCATTTATACAAAGCAATGGATCCCCCTCGCGGAAAAGGTTATTCAGAATTAAAAAGATTTCTCAATGTTTTTTTTACGTAATATTTCATATAATAATGGAATATTCAAATGGTTTTAAAATATGTCTACATGATAAGTGATTTATAAGAAATATAATAATGGATTTATCAATAATTTTGCATATAATTTATGTCGTTGCAGATAAGGAAAATGTACATTATGTGTTAAAGTTATTTCAGTAAATATAAAGAAAATACATATAATGTTAACATTATAACATTGCGCCCAATAGCATTTTAGAGTTTTAACTTTTCAAATTTAAGCTTATTTTCGGATCTTTAAATAATTAGAATTAATAGCAAGGTATAAAAGTTTACTTCCCCCTACACAAAAATTTATGTTTCTTCCTTTTTTTTTCTTTTCTCAAAAGTAATATACCAAATGCAGAATAAAAGATTAATAACCCAAATATTTACAAAAAGGAAATATTTTTAATCTTTCCATTTATTATAACATTTTAAATTGAACTATATTAATCATTCTGTATTATTTTCAACTTCTGTGTTTTCGTAAAGAAAAGGAGTATTTTGTGGTCAACGTTATTTTGTATTAATTTTGAAAATATTTATTTCATAACTATTTTCCGAACCAAAGATAGAACTTCTTAGCTGTTATTATTGAATTCCTATTATTTTAAAGTTGACAATAACAAAATGGCATTTTAGTATTTTTTATTAAAATATTTTTAAGGAGAGTAGTACTGTAAATAAAATTTCAAATGCTGTTATTACTTATTTCCAATTTAAAAAGAATAAACATATTTCTTTAAATTATTATCATTTGAAACTGCTGAAATCAATTCAAAATGATAAAATAATCATAGTTCGCTTTATAAAGAAAATTGCTCTGTGAGAAAAAAAATACTTTTGAAATGCTTGTACTTCAATTACATTTTTTTTCAAGCTTACTTTATTCATTTGCATAATTTCTGAAAAGTTAAAACGTAAACAGTTATTTTATGTTCAGTTTATTAATCTTCAAAATGGGTAATGTTTTGTCTAATTTCTAAATGATTGTTTATATTTCATTTGTACTTCGAAAGTTAATTCAAAAATACACTATGCTTGCTTTTAAAACACACACACACACACACACACACACACCATTTTTGTTTGTATTGATCTGATTTGAATAAAAAATTGGCATAAAAGAATTATTTAAAAATGTATTATTTGCTTTAAACTTTTGTACACGGAATGTGACATTTTAATCTAAAATATCTCAAAATTTGAAATAAAATAAATATATGAATGAAACTTTATTTATTTAGAAATACAGAGTATTCAAAGGCTGCATAAATCAGTTACTATGATGTTTTAAAAGCTCTTAAAAAGTACGATTGTAATTTAATACATGATTTTTTAATCCCAATAATTCAATAATTATATATGTTGATAAAAATCCATGCAAGATAAGGAAATATATTTCACTCAATTATGAAGGTTGACGCCTTCCAATCCATTTAATTTTCGTAACAAAATTCAGTCCAATAAAGAAATACATATATATGAAGAAAAATAGATTTATAGAAACCTGAAAAAAAGCATTAATATTATTGCTAATTAATAACATAATGTGATATATTGTAACCAGTGAAATAAATTTAATTTTTTTCAGAACTCTGTTAAATGTTTTTAAAATTTAGAGAAAAACAAAATTTTAATTTGATTTTGAATGATATTCTAGAGTCATGTAATCTAACAAGAAGAATTATTTTTCTTTCGTGCTTTTTTTGTTATTGGTGTTACTGACAAAATTTATCATAATGAAAAAAATGAAGCTGAAAAAACTGAGGTTTAATAATAGTGTATGGAAGAAAAACATTATTATAAAAGTATGAAGGAAATTTTTGGAAAAAATTTAGATAACTTCGATAATTATTGTGTTTTTTATTACTGAGAGATTAGTCAAGAATTAAAAAAAAATCATTTCTTTCTTTCTTTTCTTTTCATTCTTTCTTCTTCTTCTTCTTCTTCTTTTTTTTTTTTTTTGCTTTTTATGTTATAGTGAAATTTGACTTCTTTTATCTATATAATTTTTTATGAAAAATGAAAATATTATATGAATTATTAACTAAAAAAATTTGATAGTGAAGCTAAGAAATTTGAATAAAATAATAAATTAAGATCTAATATATAATTTTGATTTATACTAAAAGAAGGAGAATAATAATCAATGTGTTTTCAATTATTTTGATGTATGTTTTTAAAAATATCAAACTGCAAGCAGAAAGAAAATGTGATGTTTTTTAGTTTATATTATTTATTTGATATTATATTTTAAATTCCCTTAAGAAATAATTTATAGCTGCATTATTATTTTTTAGAGTTTCTAACATTTTATTAAAAAAATAAATAATAGATAATCTGACAATTATGATACATGTAATATAAGATTTTGCTTTAAGTATGAAAAAAAAATCAGCTAAATTATATAAATAATATAAAAATCATCTTCCATAGATTTTTTAGACAAAGTAAGATAATGAAATTAAGACTATAAAATATAATTTTGATTTCAATTTAAGGACAAGAGAATGATTATCAGCGCCTTTCAATTATTTTGAAGTGTTAATAAAAATTTTCAACATCAGCAGAAGGAAATTTTATTTCATTATTATTTTCTATAAATTATTTAATATTTTAATTTAAATAGCCTTAAAAATAATCTATAATTGCATTATTACTTTTAAGAATTTCTAACATTTTATTTAAAAAATAAATAATATTATATAATCAGATAAATATGATTAATCTAATTTAAGAATTTTCTTCACTAATGAAAAAAAGAAATTATGTTAAATCAAATAAAAACATAATACCATTTTCTTAGGATTTTTAGCTAATATTATGTAGTTATATAATATATGTAATATGAGAATTACCTCCAAAAATATCTATTTTTTTTTTAATATTAACTTCTCAAAAAACCATTTCTAATATAGAAAATCCTGCAACTTCCAATTACTTCCTTAGTAACTACTACCACTATTTGAAAATACTACTGACATTCATCCTTTCATAAAACAGAAAGCCAACCACATTTTTCGAAGCATTCAGGCTCTTAAAATAACATTAACCTCCAAACTACCAGTTACCATAACGATGCAATCCAGATAGAAAACGAGGTGCTGATAAAATGATACCCGTCTCTAATTTCATAGCTGGAAACAGGATCCAGGCAGTCAATGCTGCTCACAATAACTCACTAACTCGCGAGTCACAATGAAAAGTCAAAACTCTGCTTTCCACTGTAAAAATCTAGACGTTCCCCAACCTCATATCCCCCTCCCGGTCTATCGGATATCCGTATACAAGAGAGATGCACCCCAAAAACTGTGTAATGATCTAGGTTTTTGAAGAGATCAAGCTTCTCAACAGGAAATTCTAGACATGCCACGAGATCACGGGAGGGTGGTTGGCTGGAAAGGGGAGGATTAGCACCTGAAAAAACATCCAGGATGTCTGGAAGCTGTCATGAGGATGGAGACCCTTAAAGGGATAGTGGGTGCTTATTGACCCATTAAGAACTTTTAAGAACATTTGACTGCACGAAACATGAAAGAAGTTTAATTACTTGGAAATTGGTCGAATAGTTGTTGAATTAGATATTTTTATTCTGGATTGAATTGATGAGGGTTAGAGTTGATTTGAAGTAAATTTCAATATTGAAGATGATGTTAATTGCTTTCAAGTAGTAATAAATAAAAGTATCCATCTATTATTACGGAAAAAGTCGTTGATCCTTTGTTCAGGATATACATTTTTATATTTGGCCTGCTGTTTGTACAATTAAAAAACCTAAACTACATGCCCATGTGTTAAAAAATGAGGTCTGAAGTCGAAGTTTCAATTAAAAATAAAAGGCAATTGTGAGGAAACTATAATAGATACACGTATATGTTTATTCGAAACCTTGCAGTTATATTCAGGTAATGCATATACTGTTAATGCTGCGATGGTTGACTACAGAATCCAAATATATATATGTAGCATTTATCCAAAACAAAATCCATATAAAGTTATAAAGTTTATTTAAAATTTTGATTGTAGACTCATTTTGTATATGCAAACAAAGAAAAGGAAATAAACTGCAATTTAGATATTAGGTGCTACATGTAGTTTGATAATTTTTTGACTTTAAAAAGTCACTTATTTAGAAAAATTGGTACAATATATATCAAACAAAATATTTTACATAATTTTTACAACTTTTTCCCATTTTCGTCCAATAAGTCTTGCAATTGATTGTCTCCGAATTTTTTTTTTTTAGTCTTCCAGGCCATTCTTTGTAATTGACTCTGAAATTAATACTCTTAAATCATTGAAACAAAATCGACGATTGGGATATGACGCAGCAGCAACACCATAACTCTTTAAAAGTGTCTGATGTGCTTCGGTCGCCAGTTTTTTCTCATCAAACAAAGAAAGCAATGAATGTCTGACATGCAATTTGGAGGATTCCATGTTTGAGGTTTTTTTACATTGAATAACTCCATAATCTTAAAAGGAAAACTTTGAAAATGATAAAGTAAACTGATAAAACCCAAAATTGTTGTCGTTTATATAAATACATGCTTACTTAGCATGTTTACCAATAGATATAACTGATTAAGATTCATGCAAGCACTTTATATTAACAGTTTATTAATATTGTTTTCATTTTCAAATTGGACAAAACTTACATGGATATGCTTTCTAAATGTCAAAATATGTCAGAATGTACCCTAACGTCCCTTAATGTCCTATCGTCTTACAGATCTTTTTTGTGGTGAGTGTTTGTTATTAGGGTCCTTTTTTTTTGGACCCCTTTCACATGCATCAATGCACGGACATATATTGATCTTTATCCCTTTCACTTCTTATAACCAACATCATCTTAAGCTGTCCACGCCGTTCTCTCCAAATCTCTGGCCTGTCATCGAAGTCTCCCAATGAATTTTTCCCATGTCTGTCGCAAATAAAAACGGGCCCATTTCGGCGACGAACATTCGTCCCCTTATCGGTATGACCCATCGCTCATTTCACTGGGAGGGTGAAAAAAGGGACTTCACGGTGCAGTGGGTCGGGACATTATCAAAAAGAGGAGGGAACCCGACCACAATGGTTTCTCATCCTATGCCACTTCAGGACCAACAAAAGACGCACGCCCTGTGTGTATGTACTCTATGCATTACAGTTCACTGGAGAAGAAGGCTGTATGCTACAGAATGGAAAAAAGGGACGCTTGCTTGCCATTGAGAGACGATATCACATAGGCTAGTTATGAATTAGGGATGCTATGGTGGAAATTGGTGTATGCATCGGGCAACACGGTGGGCAAAACTGGAGAATATTAATCTGTTCGTTGATCAAAGTGATAGCTTTATCGTGTAATGGGTGATATTATGCAATAAAAATAAATTATTCGAAAGATGTTTTGGAGATTTGTAGCCCATATGTTACATATGCCTTTGTTGTAATGGTTAGCATTAAAAATATTGCTTTCACTCTCTTTTTTTACATATTAAAAATGTTATGTAAATAATGAGATTCTTCAGTAACAATTGAAAATGCTTTTCTTTTTGCCAAAAGTAACGAAATAAATAAAGTTGAAAAAGAAAAAAAAGGTAATGAACTTAACTTACCTTATTTTTACTGATGCCATTTTTTATAGACATTTTTTTAATCGAGAAAAATTATCGTCTTGTTTTTATAGCTTTTAGATAACTAATCATAAAAATAACACAAAAATTTCTTGACTTCAGAATCTTTCTGTTTATTTTTTTAAATTGAGATTGCACTTCTTTACTCATTACTCATTAAAGTAATTCTAAGTAAAGGAAACAGGTTATGAGTCTTATATAACTTGTAGTAATATTGAGGAATTCAAATGATATTATATATAATCATATTTTTCATTAATTATATTTATGATTTTATATACAATTATATTAATTATATTTTTAATAAGTTAGATCAAAACCGGTTTTTTTTACAAAATAATGTATTATTTCTAACATAAATATTTATAATGTTAAAAAACTGACATTTTAAAGTGAATTACTTTTTCCTACTGATTTACACTTTGATTGGGTTCAAATTTGCTCTCTTTATTTTGACTAAATTTCAATGTTATGTACTTCTTGGGTTTTACCGACTGGATTTTTTGTCAAGAGGAACTTCTTTAAAAATCCCAAAGATTTTGGTATTAAACAATGAAAATTTAAAAAAGAATTCACGACTGTAACCAATAATGCCTACTCCAACATTAGGACAGTCAAAGCAAGATTATTAGCTCAAAATTTCAGATTATTGTCCTTTTCCTATCAAAAAAAAGGGGGGAAGGGGTTATCAATGAGGCATTCAATAAAAGATTTTAACATTGAAATTGTGATGGAATTTTTTATTGGAAAATTCTTCCCCTCGTTATAGTACTCTTCCAATCATTTTTCTGTCACCATGCCTAAAACACATCTGTTGCTCTTGAAACTGAAAGAATAAAGTCAAAGATTTATTTTCTCAGCTCATTCAAATCAATAACCTTCTTCAAGGTAACGCGTAAGATTCATAAAAAGGGTTAAAAATATTTCCCAAACATCAAGATTTTCGCATGAGTAAATGTGAACTGACTTACTACAAGTCCACCTGCAACCGGTCACATCCATTACATCCATTCACACTACTCCACGAAACGACGCTTAAGTTCATTGAAGACTTCCACCAAGTTCTTCAACGGCAATTCTCAAAACGGGTGAAAGTCCAGATTAACCTTTTCTAACTTTCAACTTGTATTATTGCTTCCTTTTTTTTTTTCTCTTAGGTATAAATATATTCAGGAGGTACACGCAGTTGAATCAGTAGCTTGTCGTACATAATCGTGTCGACAATGTTTACAGTGTCCTCCAAATAAAAGGTTATCCGTGAAACTACTGTTGCTAACTCACGCCTCTGTTGGTTGGGAGGCAGGGTCGTACAATAGGGGGTTGATGAAGCTGTTTGTGGTACAACTATAGCTACTCATAGTGGAAAGAATTACCCGTATCCCTCCCCTCTTACCACGTCCGCTTTCTGTACCATTGAGGCATTCATTCAATCATTTTGCGCCCATCTATTCAATTGGGGGGGTACTTCTGGTACACGTCTGTGAGCAGAGCAGCAGCGAAGTTAGTGGATTCGATTGTGGTTTAGATCGTATTCGAGACATGAGTATTCGTTAGATTCGCTATTTTTTTATGCATCGTAATTTTTTCTAATTTTTTTTCCACATGAATTTGTATTTGAAACTGCATTTTCACATACTTGTAAGGTTTTTACCAATGTCTAAAAAAAAAGGGGGGGGCAGTCAGACATTTGAAAAGGGAAGATTTCAAGGAGTAATAGAAACTATTTTTGTGCCTCCATTTGACTTGGTAATTTATTTGACTTTTGGATTAAAGGCTCGTTTTTTACAGTACATTTTTCAATGCAGTATTTTTTTTCTTTAGAATACATATTTTTACAGTGTCGCAAAAAATATGCTTATTGTACAATAAATAAAAAAAGTACATACGAAAGGTTCATGCTATTCAAAATCAAAAATTCCTTACATTGGAATTGGAAAAAGTAGTACATCATATACCAAAAATAGTACAGTCCGAAATATTGTTTTTTTATCACAAAATAAAATGTATAATATAAACTAATAATTATATGCATGATTTCTTTAAAGTCATATGAAATAAGAAATACAATAAAACTAAATATTTATATAATTTTTACTACTTTTTTGTTTAAAAACACTTTAAAGTGGGAAATAAGGGTCTAAATTTGTTTTTATAATGAGATTAAGAAGTGATTTGATATATTAAAAAACAAAACATAGCAAAGCTTTTTTTTTTTTTAATAATTCATAAAAAGAAAGAATATTTTATTCCATTTTTTTAAATCTAAAAACATATTTTGCATCAATTAAAACTGTCATCCCAAAATCTGAAGGTTTTATTATTATAATTATAAAAACGACTGATCCGTTAGCAAGCTGGCTAATGGATCAATGCTTCTAATTTCAACTAATTTGTATTTCTTCCCTACTTGTTATAGACCTCATTTGTTTTAGTTTGGAATCCTTTTAGAGCTATCTTCTCTAATTTCCTGAAAAATATCTGATGAAATAGTATTCACTGAAAAACATTGCTTGACCTCTCCAGAAACATTTTTCACAGGTATTTAGGTATATATCCTTTTTATTTTCTGATTTTTCTCATTACCTTTTAGATAATAACTTTTAATATTCTATCCAATTCACTGATTTTTCTTTCTTTTTTTTTGTCCCTTCCTTTGAAAATAAATTGCATACATTTCAAATATTTTTTAATTCTATACAGCTCAGATTTTAAATTGTATTCAGTCTCATTTATTACATAAATTAATCATCAGATATTATTTATTATTTTCAGCTTATCTTCAAAATGTAATAATCGATGTTGCATATTTTTGAAAAAATTACGCCTAAGCTAAAATTGCAATCAAAAATTGCAAATTCTACATGATGTTTAACTTCAATTTTTGGGTGTTGAGAAAAAAAAATTTATACATGAAAGCTCATCACCACGTATAAAATGAAATAAAATTTTATTGAAAGTGTTTCTGCCAACAAGAAAAACCGAATCAGAAAGCATTCATCGATGCCTATTAAGAAAAAAAAAAAGCTTATTTTTATTATCACCGTATAAATAAAAGGAGTGTAAGTTTTTATCAAATAAAAGAATTCCCTGCTTCTTACAATGGTATAAGACATTTCATCGAATGGCTCCTTTAGCAGTGGAAATCACAAGTAGTGATAATAAAGTAAATATTGTGGTTTTGAAACCATAGCCTTAAAATGTTATGATTACTTAAAAAAAGGGCTTAAGTTTCTTAAAAATAAGCAGCTTCTATTCAAAACGTGTTTACAGATGTTTTAAATTTGCTTTTTAATGAAAAATTAGATAATTTTTTGTATTAGAATCTTGAAGTAAATGCTATGAAATAAAATATGAATATTTAAACAATTAATTAAAAAAGCTATTTTAATTATTAATTAGTTGTTTAGTGAGAAAAATAGTAATAATAAAAGCAGTTTGTAATTTGAAGAAATTCACATTATTGTTGACGGCTCGAATTCTATTTTGTCTACCAAATAAAGCTAAATTTATTAAAAACTCATAGTAAAGAGAAAGTGGTATAGAGACAAGGGGAATAGAAATTATTCATACACTATTCCGTCAGGAAAATCCTTTTGTTCTTGTAGGAATACTGAAATATAGTGTGCTTAAAGTGAACTGTTTGAAGAGCACGATAAAACAATGTCATATACCCAATGCCGTTTCTTGCCATTTATAAAGAATAAAGGGGATTACCTATGAGGATTAAAGCGAATTACTTACGACGACTATTCTTATATTTTGCCTTGGACACCATTTACATTCGCTTTATCATTTAAATGAAAGAGTGATAACTTTTATTACCCAAAGGGACCTTCGGATATCTAAGCTTCATTCAGATAGAGTTCAATATATAAGAATAAGTTACTTTCGTGTAGAGCTTTCAATGGATATTGGACTGCGTTTGTATAGCTCTAGTGAAGAGAATAACCCATTTGCATCGGCTATATCAACTGTAAACCAAAATTTGTTACTAAAATTAACTTCAGATAAACAGTTGTTTTTGAATAATGATGTTCTGTATCAGGTGTTACAAATCCAACAACGTTCTTATTTCCACTTGTATATGCCCTCTGGGAATTTAATTTAGTTATAAGACAAATGGCTGGGTGGTAGGGAGAAAGATCAAAATAATTTTAATATTTTGATGAACTTTTTTATCAATATTATAGCATTAATGAGCATTCATAATTTTAACGGCATAGATCCGTTATCCAAGAATCCAAATAAAGAGAAAACCTAAAAGAAATTCGAATAAAAAATAAAAATCTTTTAGAAGTTCGACGGAAAACATCGGATTGCGTTGGTGGAGGAGAAATGAGGAGAAAAACATTTATAATAACTAGAATAGCTCCAAACTGAAATTTGCCACTAATGTCAACATCAACCAGCCAGTTATATTTGAATAATGATGGTCTATATCAGACGTTTCAAATCCAATGACATTCATCCTTTGGTTTGTGTGTGTCATCCATAGTTTACCTTGAGACATAAGACCACTTTTTCGGTGGGAGAGAATAGGGCAAAATAAATTTAATATCTTAATACGTTTACTGCCACTACCTAGGGCTGCTATCAGGACCATCTATCTAATTAGATTACCCCTTCTTTGCCATCTTTTAACTGTAGTAGAGAAGGTGTCATCTAATAACGTAGATGGTTTGGTACAATTACATATTATTTGTAATACACAGACGTATCAGTGGCAGCGAATGTGTTAATGAATTACTTTATTAATACCATTCATAGGTATTTTATAGCATGCCTTACACATTCAAAATTCTAACGACACAGAGCCATTATTCAAGAAGAATAAAGAGAAAACCTTCAAGAAATTCGAATAAAAAATGAAAATCTTTTTAGAAGTTCGAAAAAAATCCCACATTAGACTGCATTTGTGGGAAGCCAGAGAGGAGAAAAACATGTTTATATCAGCTAGAATAGCTACAAACTGAAATTTATTACTAATGTCAACATCAACCAGCCAGTTATAATTGAATAATGATGGCCTATATGAATCGTTTCAAATCCGATGTCATTCATTCTTTGATTTATGTGTGTCATTCATAGTTTACATTGAGTCATAAGACCACTATTTTGGTGGTAGAGAATAGGGTCAAAATAAATTTAATATCTTAATGAAATATTTTATCAATACCAATCATTGTTATTTTATAACGTTAATGAGCATTCATAATACTAACGGTCTAGATCCATTATTCAAGGCTCAGCATAAAGAGAAAACCTATAAGAAATTCAAATAAAAATAAGAACCATTTAGAAGCTGTAAGGAGAAAAAAAGGAAAATTCTTTAAAAAGCTCGAAAAAGAAAAGAGAGAAGGAAAAAAAAAGAAGAAAAAGAAATGAACATCTATTTTTTAAAAAAATTTCTTTGAATAAGCAGTAATAAAAAGATAAGAATAGGACTGTTCCAAAAACCTCAAGACTCCCATCAACCAAGATATTTCCTCTTTAGCACAAAACGGAGATAGCGTGATTTTATCACTGCAGCACACATCTCAATACCATTAAAACGTAATTTGTCCGAGTGGAAAATTCATCCAAACGTAAACGCAGATGCAAGTCCACTGATTGCAAGGGCAGAGGCCTACGTTGGGATTCCAGCAGCTGAACATTTCAATTCCCTGCTCAAAATTATTACCCTGTATTATTCACTGATGAATACGAAATGAGTTGTTGAAACAATTTTGGTTACACGGACGATTGTTCCCCACGCTCAGTTGTTATCATAACGGTTGGAGATTTCTCTTCTATTTATTAAGAAGACGCTTCAGAATTGCTTTGCCGTGGCTGATTTCTGCACGCTACTGTTCACGCTGAGGAAATGGTTCTGCTGCTGGTGAATTCCATAGCGTTTCTGCAGTGGAATTTCCATATTGTCATTCAGTACTTTTGTGTAGGCGAATACCTAGGTCTTTCGCTAGTGCAGTATTGAAAATAGAATTGAGCACGCTTGTAGAATGATGGAGATTCTTTTGAATTTTATCTCCATAATTGTATTGCAGGTTTGAATGCTTTGAAACTGAATTGTAGTAGATGAAAAATTTTGATTATAGCATGTGATATCCACAAATCCATTAAGAATTAATGCATTTATACTTTCATTTAATGTCTTTTGAGTTTGGAATGGAGATATTTTGTATTCCGTTTTCCTTAGAATAAATTCTTTCTCATTTAATTCATCCTTGGATATTTGGAAATTGACTCTGTCCGTCATTTGTATGAATGGAAATATGATAAATTCATGATGAAACAAACAATACTGATACAATCTTTTATGTGAACGCTATTCAAAAACTGCAAATTTTATCAAATTTTGGATCGTATCTTATCAGAAGAAAGTAATATATATGTCTAAGCGTATCTAAAACAATTAATCTTTCACTCTAATTTTCATTCTCATTCTGACACTAAGATATGTAAACTTTACATGAAATTAAATTGCCAAATATTCCACAATAAATACGCTAAAGGATACATTGTATATATAAGTATGTTAAACACTTGAAAAATCAAAAGTGAAACAAATTGGCCGAATGAAACTTGATATTCAGTCTCTATACTAAAATTGAATGAAATTTTGAACCAAAACAAAAATAAAGTTATGTTTCTTTTCCAGAATGTTATTGGATATTTTGCCTTTTCCAATGTGGGATGAAACTAAAAGCAAAAACAGCTTATATTATGAAAGTACGCAAGAAAATGAAGAGGAGAATATTTCAAATATTTTTTGTAATAAAATGAAATGCAAAGGGTAGAGATCATTGAATAAAATTTTGAATTAGAATTTATTGAAAATATTAGTCAGGAATGAGAAGACTCCATTTTAAAATTACAAAAGATAGTAACGTTAAATTTTCGATAATTTATAAAATACATTATCAAATGATTTATTAATTTATTTTAAACTAGCCGCCTTTGGCGACCAGCTGGTTCGCCATGAGTAATGCGTTCTAAAATTTTCAATTACATCACATATTCATTAGCCTAGAAGTAATTCCGGGAATTGATTGGCCGGAAAGCAATATTTTCTTTAAGATGATGGACGAAAAGTTCTAAAAGAACACCTTTTCCTAATAATATTCTTTAATTTTATAAATCAATCAGTTTTAACTATCGGTTATGCTTCCAAAATATTAAAAATGTTTTTTTCGATGATGTTGCCAAAATATGAAACATGTTTTTTTTTTTCAAAGAAAGCGAGAAAGGGAAAAAAGTATTGAATTAATGATACAGATATTGCAAACGATTACATAAATATGCCATTAAGTCCGGATTTCAATGCATATCCTGTATAAATTCAATCAGGTTTACCGTAAGTAAAGATAATTTATGGAATAAATGATACAGATACTGCAAACGATCATAGAATCATTTGCATTTATTTTTTAAAAAAAATATCACATTTTATATTTCTTTTATTTTATCCTGTCACGTGCTGACAGCTGCATTTCTGAAGATTTATTTTGCGATGATAATTTTTTTTTTATTTGAACTTCCGGCATTTATTTATTTTATCCAGTCACGTGATAAAAACATTGTTAAAATATTTCTTTAAAACTTCATTAAAAATAGATGCTTACGTTATAAATTTAAAAAACTGATACCGTTAGAAAGCTAATTTTTTTATCTTTAAATTGATGTAAAAATCATGTTTGTGCAATAATATTTTCGGAAGTTATAACGGAAAAACGTCGAAATTTCGCTTAAATTTTAATTAATTCAAATTCTAATTAAAAATTCGAAAAAAGGGCTCCGAGGTGCACATTCCGAACCTCCAAGGTATGCATGTACCAAATTTGGTAGCTGTAGGTCCAACGGTCTGGCCTGTAGAGCGCCAACACACACACACACACACGCACACACACACACACATTGAGCTTTATTATAAGTATAGATTATTATAAAATAAGTATTTCTAAACCATTTATGTGATTCCCATTTACATTCATATACATAAATTTTTCATCATTTCAAATTTAATGAATAGATTTTAAAAATTCATTATGTTTCAGTACATTACTTTGCAAAAATATTTACTTCATTGATTTTTTAAATTAAAAACTGAAAGCTTTGAATGTAATTCATATTCCGAGATTAGTTATTTTGAAAATTTAGACAGTACTTAATTATTTGTTCATTATTTGAGTTTCCTTGGCGATTTTCATACCACGCCAAGTTCCATCATACATAAAATTTTAAGATTTCGCCAAATTGATTGCATTTCTGAGTTTACTTGGCGAGTAATAGATTATCATTTCAAAAATGCCAAGACAATGGGGTTTATTTGGCAATTTTCAGATTACTCCAAGATCGTCAAAGCCGAGATGTCAACAGTTTGCATAGTTTGGCGATTTATTGAGTAAGCTATCAAATAAGAAATTATTATTTTAACATTATTGAAAAGAGAAAACAATTTAATTCAGTATGCTTCGAACATTTATTTTAATATAATTAAAGAAATTTTATATCCATTATCGTTTGTGAATCATGTTAATAAGTATTTTGTTTTTACCAAGCTGCAATTTAATGCTGAACAAATTATCAAAAGTTCTTTTCTGCTTTATTTCCTTATTTCTATAGATGCGTTACTCTGTTGATGGCTTTGGAATAAAAATATGTACCTTTTAATTCAGTTTTACATGTACATGCTATCTTCATTCAAAGGGTTTAAAAAAGGAATTGTTGAACAAGAGATAATAAACTCCAATTCAGTAACATAACTAGGGGATTTAACGCACACTTAAATATCACAGCTAGAAGGATGTTGAATTTGCTTTTTCTTGATTTTTGCTTCTTTGGCGCTTGACCTCAGTTTAAATTGATGTTTAAATCATCATGACTCTACTTTTCCATTTTAGGATTAAGAAATTAGAAATGAAATTTTTTTTCATGGTATTCAAAAAGTAATTATTACTTTTTGAAAAAAAATTTATAATTTTTGAAAAAAATGAATGTTTTGAAAATTTTATTAAAGGATATAGAATTTTTTAATGTGCTAATTATTATGAACTGTGAGACATTAATAATAATAATAAGACGCTCAATAAGATTGGATTTTATCTTTTTCCTCGAATATTTTGAAGTCTTTCTCACTGAGTCAATTATGACACAGATAAAAATTTTCAGATTAAAACAAGCAGATAGACTCTAGTTAATTTGTTTACCAGAAATAAAAGTTAAAATTCCTCTTTTTTTCACACAGATCAAAACAAGTAGGTCACACATATCCATGCTCTTCTTTCCTAACATTTTGCTTTAGCAGCAGCAATTCAATTAATTAAGTGATACAATCTGGCTTATCCCACTCGAAACTGAAGACCCTTTGTGAGGTGGATTTTTTCTAAAGCTCTATCAAGATTATCCAATTTTTTATTGTTTGATTTTTCTTCTTTCTCTTTCTCTCTTTGTGTGTGTATGTCTGATACAATCATCGCCGGATATACAACAGAATTGCATTCCCAGCAAGAGAGCCGGCGTTCGAACGCCCATCTCATCATCTTTTTCGGGCAAAAAAAGAAGCGTAACTCAAGAAATCACAGACTGTGAACATGTAATTGAAGGAACAGTAGTTGCTGCTAAAATTAAACAGCTGACGTATGATAGCTATCAGCTTCAGTGTGAGACAGCGAGTCGGATGGGATATCAGAAAAGGGTTTCATAATATAAGATCACTGTTGTTGAATGAAATACCGTTGACGGCAGTGTGGGAACAAGGCGGCCTTTGTACAGTAACGAGAGAGAGAAGACAATTTATATCGCAGAAGCTGGTACAGAAGGTTCTTCGTCACAATACAGATATCATATCCTCTAAATATTGTAGACTGTCGTTGAAGATTATACTCATGAAACGTTATACATATTACAATAAGCAAGAAATGGCAGACAGATGATTGAGGAATACGAAAAATGTAATGAGAGATGATGCCTTATATTAACGAAATTGATACATAGAGTGTTTGTCATAATGTAGACATCATATCTTCCAAACATCGGAGATTAGTCGCTTTCAGCCACCAGCTGGTTTACTGAAAATAGTGTGTTTAATTTTGAATTGATGCTCATGATTCCTTCTACAAATCTCTAACCTCAAATTTTGATAGTTATTAAATTTTATTAATTAAATGAAAAAATTTTAAATGCTCATTTTCTGCTTAAACCAACCCAATGAAATCAAGTCCTATGATAACAAAGTGCTTTTAAAAACATGATTGCATTGCTGTCTATCTTATTTTCTGGCCGCTGTGACTTACCAACGAACGTCTTTAGAGTACCAACATATACATCCTCATATACTCGAATTCTCCTTTATGATTAATAATCAGTTCACTTGATGCTTTATATAACTCCCTATATGATGTATGAAAACTAGAAACAATGAATAGAACATATTCGTACAGCACTTTGAATTGAAAATATATTTCCGAAACAGAGGCAACTAAAAAATATTTTCTAGAAAGGGGTTTCTTTCTTAGCCCATGTTAAATAACTTTTTTTAAACTGGAAATCTTTACAGAGCCCATCCAAAGTTCAATTAATACTTAATAACTTTTATCCTTAACATTAATTTTTAAAAAAAAGCAGACAGGCTGTTGAGAGACAAATAATATTATGATTTGGAAGAAAGTTTTCCAATAACAGAATATAAAACACACATTTTTGTTTAGAACTTCTGAAAATTCAGCCTTTCGAAACTAATAATAATACAAGAATCCCATTTAAATGCAGAACAAATTTTTCGATGTTAATTGAGCGTCAACCTCAGTAAGGTAAAAAAGAATGAACCTGTCATTCAAATATGCATATTCAGCATTAGAATAGGCAATAATGAAGGAAAAAGATCCTATGAAGCCGTATTTTTTTCATTTAAATGAGAAATGTATTTTTTAAAATATTCTCCTAAATGATATATATTTCAGTTTCAGCAGCAATATTTGTTATTTTATATGTGACTTGATTTCAACTTTAGAACAAACATAAATGAATGAAAAAAATTCGTAGTAGTAATTTTTCCGTTTAAAGGAGAAATGTGTTTTTACAACATTCTTTAATATGAAATAAAATTATTTTCAGTTATCTTGTTATAATTACAGTGAATTTTTAATATTATGTAATCTCATTTTGCAGTTTGTGAAATAATATTTGTTCTTGTGATGGATTTTCTTTCTGTATTAGCATGAATATTAAAGAATGAAAATAAGTCTCCGGAACAAAAAATATTTACAAATATTTGGGGAATATTTTTTAAATATCTTTCAACATATTATTTGAAATAATTTTTGGTAATTTATATGGAAACATTTCTAACCTTCAATTACTTCGACTTACAGTTTTAAACCATTAAAATATCAGACCTATCGCTATTTATGCCGATAAATATGTTTCAGCAATTATAAACTTTGAAATTTTCCTCAAATTTTTGTACTTGAATCAATGTATAGTGCTTTCAAATTTAAAACCCTGCAAGCTAGACCGAAATCAATTGTCTATTTGTTATTTATAAAATACTGCACTGAATTTCAAATATAACAATTGTCTTTTCTCCAACGTCTGGTCATTTATTGCATTCATTCAAGATAACACACATTGATAAGAATAAGCCAATTGTTTGGTTAGAATGATCCTCCTCCGCCTCAAAGTGAGAGCAATAAAGCTTGATTGACAATTGAGTTAACATAGTTCTATACGAAAAGTAGAAATGAACTTTTGGCCTTCTATTACCCTAAATGAAACACAACGCCTTAGGAAACAAAAGAGGTGTGGAACCTTATACTAGTCAGTCGAAACTCAATCTACCATATTTGATAGACAGGGGAGATACTTATAGAAACAGAATGAATTTTATTGAAGTTTACACCATTTGGTATCCTTGTGTTATGATACATTAAAAAAATGAGAAAATTACTGAAAATTTATTCCTAATTGATATCTGTCTTTATAAAAAGTACATTCTTTTAATAAAAATTTACCCAATGATTAGCATTTTTTTCCTTATTACTTCATCATATCTCTCAATCAATGATGGAAAACAAAAATCTAACTTACCCTTTAAAATCAGTAAATAATACAGGTTTTTATACAGAATATATGTTGTTGTTAGATAATAAAATCTCTGCTAATAATAAACAAGAATGTGTGTGCGAGTTTAATATAAACTGTTTATCCTATAACTACCGATTCGGAACATACTAGCATCTTAAAGATCTTTTTTACCTAGTATAAAATCAAGATAATGCTTCCAAATTATCTTTTTAAAACAACAATATAATATTCATTACATCAAAATAGGAATTTATCTTTTGCAGGTATAGCCTGGCTGGTAGGGCGTTGGATTCATGTCCCTTGGGTTGCGAGTCAATCGAACGAAGACAATCGTGTGTGGTGATGGTTGGCACACATATAAGTCTGTCATGGTCACAAAGTCATTCACGTCGGCAGTAATACCAATGGGGATACTGGTTCAGAAATGATCGTTCTCTGATCCAGGTCTAAATTACGATCTGGGGTTGCGTGAAAGAAATGTATGAATGAAGTCCTCCAGTAAAAAGGGTCGTGACATGTTAGTAGCTAATTCATACTTTTAGCCCTAGATGGTGCTAAGAAAAACAAGAGATGCAAACAGATTTGAAATAAATCGCAATGGCTATTTAGTCAGCCAGTTTGTCAAAGTGTCATTAGAGACAACAACACAACAAGAATTTATCCAAGTAAGTATAACTCATAAAAGGTATATTTTAACAATACATACAAATTTCTCTCAAAATCAAATTTCTCTCAAATCTGGATTTATTTTTTTTAAAAGTCAGCTGTTAATACTGTCATCATGCCTCCGTTTCCTCAATAATGTACTATCATTATTAATATCGATCGAAAATTAAATTAATGTCATAGAAAAATGCTTTTATAAACTCATTTTAATTCAATATACCTTAGATTTTCAGTCATTAAGACACCTTAAATAATAACTTAAAAACTCTATGACTCTATTTTTAAAATATTCATTTAAAAAAAATCTAAATTTTATTTTTATAATGATCATCAAACTTTTTTAAAGATCGAGTTTTCCACTGTGATCAATCATCAAAAATTACAAGAGTCGACATCCACATTTGCATATTTCAGTACATCAGCATATTCAGCATATTTCAGACTTATATACAAACTGAATCGTTCAAGGTGCTTAATTAATTTACATTAACGTGCTGTTATAAAAAAAGCAACTCTCGAGTATTTTGAGGCGGATTTCACATTTTTGAAATGTAATAAAATGATAAGAAATCATGTATAGGTAGCTTCTTTCTTCAAAACTATCAATCGGATTTTAATAAGGAATTAGATTCAAAATTCTCGATGTTATATATTATTTTTATTTTATCTTTTTGAGAAGTAGCCATAGGGGCAAACAATATCTCCTTTAAATGAATTTCATGTTTTCGAAACTGTTTAGTCATATCTGAATGCTTTGTATTCGTACTAGAAATATAATTTTAATAAATTCTAATAAAATTTATAAACTATTTTATTAAAGATAGATGTTATTAAATATGTCTAATTTTAAATATGTTTTTTTTCGTAAAACGGTTCTGGCTACTTTTTTTAGATCGGTTACTAACAATGGATTTTGATTTCAAAATAATCTCTACGTTTTATATCCTTTCTTGTTGCTGTTACGACTAGATTATTCGTCCAGAATGTTGGCTTTCTTTGCTGCTCAGTTAAGGAATATATTTATTAAAATTTAACAATTATTTGATAATACTGAAAAATATTAATGTAAGGGAATTAGACATCCACTAATACCTGTGTGTTTAAATTAAACAAGTACATACGAGGAAATAAAATCCTATTTTGCACCAAATCCTATTTCCCGCTAAAACTCTATTTTAGTGGAACAATGAAACTAGTTTGAATTCCATTGTAATAATAAAAGTATTATTATAAATCTTGCATCATATTATTTTTTAATAAATTATTAAACTAGATAAAAAAAGTTGTGAGGAATTAAAATTGGTTTCATGAAGCGGAATTTGAGTTATAAAAACAGTTGAAAATCCTTTTTGTGAGATAAAATTTTCGAAAGATACAGCTAAAAAATACCGATAACTTTCTCTATATTTTAATTAACTTTTTATTTGGAAAAATCGACTTTTGACATTTCCATAATCTTGAACAACATGAAAGCTAAATTGGATAAAATACTGACAAAGATTATAAGTTTGATAAGTACATGGAACAAGTATCCATTTTTACATATAAAAATAGGTCATAGATTATTTAAGGTAGGTGACTACATTGAAAAGCCGATTTTTTGCTGAACTATGACTTTTTTAAATTTAATATTCCTGCTGGTTGAATAAGTTTCTTAATAATAAAACAGATTTTTGTCTCTAAGTTTATTAATAGGTTAGTAACACTGATTTTATATTTACATTTACATACGTTTTAATGATGTTTTACATCTTTAGATACTATTTTCTCAAATAAAGAATATGATAGAATTGTCTTGCGAAAAACTTCATAAATTAAAATCTAATACATATTTTTGTAAAAAAAGTTATATATAATAATTTCACAATATGTTCTGTAGTTCCTGACATAGATAATAAGTAATAGTTTCATTTAGAGGTATTTTTTTCTGGGCGGGGGTGAAAATTTAATGTTATTTTTCAGTCTGACATCAATATTTAAAAAAGGATCAAAATATTTTTTATTTTTTAGTTCAGAAACTAGATAATATCTTCTTTAGGCTATCTGCAAAATATTAAACAGTTCATTTGATGAACCTCTAAACTAGATTTTTGCTTTACACCTCTTTTGAGCCATAAAATATATCTTTTTTTTTCTTCCAGTTTTGGAAAATACTTGCCGCTTAACTGATAGATTTAGGCTTCACGGTTGTTTTTTCAATCTTTCTTAATGCAAATAATCAAAAATATAAAATTTTTCGAACTTTATTTTTTTTTTAAAGTCACGAACTCATGCACATATCTTGAACATTTATGTGCCGGTGTCCTGGTCTGGGGGCAGGGCGTCTTCCCCGTGATGTGGGCATCCCGTGATGAGTCCAAGTTCGGACATGGTTGTTTTTTATCCTGCGTTCTGTTTGGCATGTACAAGGTATCTTACAATTAAAATGGTATAGTTAAAAAAAGCTTTGCCGACGTCCTGGCTTAGCGGTAACGCGCCTTACCCGTGATCTGATCTTCCTGGGTTCGAGTCCTGGTTATTCTTCCCTTGTGTTCTATCTG
>JAPMOQ010042254.1:622537-712616 GCA_026543055.1 Argiope trifasciata | reverse complement strand
CTGGGTTCGAGTCCTGGTTATTCTTCCCTTGTGTTCTATCTGTGAGATAGTCTTCCTATGTTCAAGTCCTGGTTGTTCTTCCTTTGTGTTCTATCTGTGAGATGTGTGAATGAGCTCTGTTGTAAAATACTCTGGCTTCAGAAGCTCATGGGTCTTCACCCTAAGAAGCTACTGTCCTCCCCCTTCTCGTTGTAACACGGCATCATCATCAAGCATTTATGCAAAAATTTAGAATTTTTTTCTCCTTTTTTTTAATAGTTCGCAACAGCAGTGTTATATTAAGGAGGGAAAATGTGATTTCGATTAGAACAATATAACAATCGATTCATTTCCCTTAAGGAAAGGGCTCTAATTTCTTCGCTAATCTTGATCGTTTTTTATATATATCAATTCCTACCCCTCACCATCCAAGTCATTTTTTTCAATACTTTTTTTTTGTAGGAAACAGGAAAGAAAATGAGACTTCAGAATGAAAAAAAAAAGTGCCTGAAATCAGTAACCTAGTTTAGCTTATCCAACTTTCACTCATAAGAAAAAAAAAAGCAAAACTTTGAAAGAAGAGCTGCGAAGAACAGGGGAGGGATGCAACGGTATACATGGGGGGGGGACAGCAACCTAATGTGGAAAAAAAAATCTGCACACTCTAAAAAATCCTAGGCACACGAGGAGGAAAGAGAGAGAGACTGAAAAAAAAATAAATAAAAAGAGGAGAATGTTTAAAGAAAGGCAATATCCGTTTTGCATGGCAAACAGTTCGTTCCTGAGTGCTATCGGGTTTCGGACGGGAGCGCTGAGAATGTATCCCAGAATTCTCTACCCAGGGACAGACGGACGGCCCGAACAGGAACCCTCTTTCACAAACGATGCGTTGGCACAGAAGCGTCTTGTCTAGTGGATAAAATCGTCTCTTAGCTATCGTTTCTTTTGCAGCCAACCACTCCCGCACTGCAGTCGTGCTTGTCACTCTCTTCCGCATGTAATAGCACTAATAACAATAAGAGTGGAGTACAATTACGTTTGGCATGACTGAAGGAAAATAATATGCGTATTCATTTCGTATAAAAGCATCAATCAGTTCAGTCTCTTAATTATTTAAAATTTCAAATGTAACTTCATATCTTTGATCTCTTTTTTTTCAAATTATTTTATGATAACCGTCTTTGGCCATCAACTGATATGCTAGATATATCAATTGTATTTGAATTAAACTAAATATTGTAACTTAATTTAATGCTCATTATTCATTCAATGAACGTGATGTTTCAATCATTCATGACATCATGAGTTCATATAGAAATTAAATTTCGGAATAATTTAGTTTTTGATGTGTGTTATTTTTTATTGATGATAAGTGCCTAGGAGACCGAGCTTCATTATGCAGTTTTTTATTTTTATTATTTTAGCTAGTACAAAAAAAAATCAATTCTGTAGCTAGTTTAAAGTTTTAAGGGAAATCTAACTGAATTCAAACGCGGAACGAAACACGACAAAAATGCCTGGCCGTCTGAAATCCTAACATTACTTTATTGCTGATATGCTTTTTCAGGTCATGTACAGTCCCTCGTCAATATTTAGATATAAAAAAAATTTCGTGAGTGTGTGCGTAAAATATAGTATTTTCACGAAAGATACTTATATAGATAAACTTTAAAAGCAAATCCTTATTTAAATATAAAATATGATTCAAATCGTTAGAGCTGTTTCTGAGGTACACGAAATAAATTTTTATACATACAAGAATTACTCTTTTAAAATCATAAGATGTAATTTCATTTTCTGATTCCTCATATCTATACAGATAATTAGCAGAATTTTTCTGTTTTTACTCCCCACAAAGAGAGAAAAATCCCCCTATTTAATTATGTTACAAGAAATGATGCTTTTAAATCAGATGGAGTGATATCCCAGAAACTTTTCCACGTGTTCTCCAATAAAGGTCTTACCACTCTCCCACCTTATAAAATTGTGATAATTGAATGAGGCCTTGAATCCCTTGCATGGTACTGACGAACAACAATTACAAACTGCAGATTTTTGGCTCCAACATGGTACTTTTACTGAATATTAGAATACGTATTGTGGATGACATATTTTCCTCACTGAATAGACTCCCGAGGGGCACCTCGTAATTGGGGACGAGATGCCTCCATCATGATGGTTGGATCTCGCCAACCTGGTGGATACAATAAGGTTGGGTGATCTGGCTCTTCCCATCGATGATGAACATACTTCCTATGGGAAGAGTTATACCGAGGCCGGTGAGGGCCCTTAGGACTCAACCACAGTTCTCACCAGTGTTGCAGTAGCAGTGGTCCGAGCATTCAGTATTTATTTCCAAGTGCTTTCGCTTGGTACGGAGGTTCATAGCTTTCCCCATTAATTGCAAACCAAAATTTGACATGGAACTACATTTGTAGTCAAAAGATCACATACGAAATACCGTACCATTGCATTTACCTGCATACGAAATTACAGACCGAGAAATTTGAGTGAAAGGATTAACCATCTGTCAATTGATCCAAAGAGTATCATTTTAGATAGTCGGTGAACCAAATTTAATCTGTTTGGCTCTTTTCAGTTTATAGCTATCGACTTCACATAGTATTAATTATAGACAGTTTTCGGTACTTTTCCGCTATACTTGTACAAAATGTCGCCAATGTGATTCAAACGGGAATCAAGTCGTCTAGCGAAGCAAATGGCAAAACAAATGTCGCCAATGTGAACAAAACGCGACCAAAATCGCTTAATAATGTAATTATGCCTTTTTGCTGATTTTTCACTTTTATCGGCTAATGATTATATTGCGACTCTTTTGGCGATTTTTTCTTTGCTCCCGTATAACGGAAAAGTACCCAGATTTCTTCGAATGTATTTCGTTAAAAATTTAATAGAAATTTACTAATTCAGAGTAAAGGTTATATATCAAATTTCATTCTTTGAGTACAAAGCATTTTTGTGTCATATGCTCACAGAAAGAAGAGATATAGATAGGCATAATGGCAAAACTATATATTTCGACTCGGAAAGGTCTGAAATTCAGTGTTACGTTAAAATCTCGAGTTCGAATTATTTGATGATGACAACAAATTCGTGAACATTCTTGTACAAGAAAGAAAAAATTCTGCGAAAATTCATATTGCAAATAAAATTGTGTAGTTAAAAAGGCCTTGGCGACCTCCTAAGGGGTAGCGTGCTTTCCCCGTGATCTGGTCTTCACGAATTCGTGTCCTGGTTCGAGCATGGTTGTTCTTCCCTTTTGTTCTATCTGTGAGATGTGTGAATGAGCCCCCTGTAAAGAGGGGTTGTACAAGCGAATGTGTGTATATGTCATCTTCATATGAGCTAGAAGTCAGACTTCTACCTTCGGGTGCTCAGAGATTTTTACCCTCAGAAGCTACTGCATCCCCTTTCCGCGTTAACACGGCATCATCACCATTTAAAAGGCCTTAACATTTACTTAAGAAGAAAAAAACCCAGCTTTTTTCATTAACATTTTCGAGAGTTATTGCGTTTAAACAGCTTCTTTTTCCCTGGTGTATTTTTTTTCCTTCATTAGAAAGGGAAAATTCAAAAGGTAATCTAAAACTTATTTCAACGTATTAATTTTCAGAAATTTTACGAATAAACCAGAATTATTATTTAAGACTATTTTCTTTGCATTTTAAAACTGAAATTAAGTGATATGCATCCGGATATTTCATCTTTCCCTTTTTATAATATTGTCTTGATACTGAGAAAGAAAGCAAATATTTTATGGTTTTAAGTTTACCACCCACTCGGGAATGAAGCCTCCTTTATTCTTCTTTTCCTTTTCTGGAACTTTTAGAATAAGAATTCACAAGTAATTTCATTTTCAAAAAAAACTTTAAAAAACTAACTGAAAAAACAAATGTGAAGGTTATTTTTCACAATGAGAAAAACAATGTTTGGTATTGAATGCTGATATAGATTTCTTATTCTATTGTACAAAATAGGTTTGGTTTGTTAGGTTTTTGTGGCGAAAGAACCATATTTGGCGAAGCTGCACCAAACAGATGGTAAAATTATGGAGCAAATTATAATAACATACATATTAACATATAAAGAGAAAAGTAATCATAGTAAAAATGCAAAGAATGACAGAGCCAAAATGCATAATGATAAGACATTTAAATAAAACAAAGATGGGTAAAAAAAACTTTACATTGAAGCAATGTAAAATGCCAAACATGAATAGAAATGTAAATGTACTAAATATAATTATAAAAGCCAATTATTTTCAAAAATTTTAAAATGTTTGGGTGGAATTTCTGTCCACCCATATCTTGAAAAGTTAATGACTATAGTTTTAAAAAGTATAAACGGAAGGATTTCAAAAATGGAAATTAAATTAAAATGTGATGTATAGTAAAGTCTACCCTAGATGTGGGGCACTTCGGTGCCTATACAAAATAAGAGCTTCACTGTTACATTAGTGTTTTTAAGAGGCAATCATCTTATTCGTCTTATCTCCAATCGATAGATTCATTTAATCTGCATAAGGAACTTCTAAAAAAAACTATCCAGCTTTTCTGGTAAGTCTTCTATCATTTCTGTAGTTTGTGCACTCAAGCAGCACTGAGTATTGAAAGAATCTCTTGTTGGCGGCTTGGAGGTTGGAAAGCGAGGTTTTATCTCCAGCATCGGAGACTTCTAGAAACCTTCAGGCAGATAAAGAAAGCAAACTATTTCTCAGCAGATGAGACATTCGCTTACTTTAGAGCTTTTTATCTCTGGAAAAAGACAAGCTATTATGTTTTCACGCGATGTTAGATGTGTTTTTCTGGATCTGGCCAAGTGGAACAGTCCTCTTGTTTGTTGATTCAAACTAGGTTTTGACACGTCAAACAGTCGAGGTATTTTCGACAACTTTCCCTGCGTAAAATGCTTTCAGAGACATTTTCCATTTGTTGTCAAATAACTTAGAATTGACAATAAATGGGATATTATAGTTGTTTCCTTTAATTCTGATGTCTCAATAGATTCAAAATAATCATAGGCTAGAATGAATTTTTATAAGTACATTGAAATTTCCCCTAATTTTAGCAATTTTTCTGATTTTTTCCCCTCGTCTGTTTATGTTTTTTGCAGATTCTTTATTTTTAAAGTTTCGCTTGTCGCCTTTTGGCTTTTAAGATTGAAAAATATTATCTTCGCAGTCCCGCAATATTTACACCACGGAGCATCTACACTCTTTGAGCCAGTTATTTTCTGTATGACTGTCGTATTATTATTTACCAGCGGGTGACCGAGCTCCTCTCGGAGAAAACAGGTATCGAAGCTAACTCGAAGATTTAAATTTTCAATTGTGATTTATCAAAACAATACATGCCATAAGAAAATTTGTGAAACCATTGGTGAAAAGATAACCGGTTAAAGTGCACCATTGAAAATAACTATTCTAAACAAAGTTAGAGTTTGGAAAGGGAACTATTCTATACAAAGGTAAAGTAAAGGTAAAGATTGAAGTGTGTTGAAGTTCAATATTTTTGACAAATATATTTAGAAAAACCAAACATATATATATACATAAGAAACATATTATAAACCTATAACAGTATAAACATAAAACTTTATTAGTTCGACATATTGGTTATAGATGGCAGCACGTTACCGCTTGAAAATTTAAGTAGCCATTATGGCGAACTAATAAAGTTTGAAAATATCCTATCTGTAACTCCGAACTGCTCGATCGTAGCGCTTCAAAACCGGCGCCAATCGATTCCTCGTGGCCAAAAACCCCAGATCCCCAAGTTTACCGGAGTTTATTAATTCTGGGGCGATTTTCGACTTGGCAACCATTCCTCGTATTATAGTATTAGATAAACCTAAAACAAAAATAATTAAAAATAAGTTTTTATGATTCCGTATTTCTTGTCTTAGAAATGTCTTAATGTAAATGAAGGCTTTTAACTAACAAAAAGAATTAAAAAATATTATTTCTAAGTTTTTTTTCGATAAACTATTTGTTCTTTACTTTTGATCTATCTTTCCGCTGCTGTTATGCCATGACATTTATCCCATGCTATTATGACGTGACATTTATCCAATGTTATTATGCCATAACATTTATTCCATGCCGTAATGTTTATTCCATTAGTTTATTATATCCACTACTGATCGAGTGGATTATGGCGTGTTAGGAGATCATAAATAAGAAACGGGATTTTTTAAAAATCGGTTGACTATATTCTATAATCATTACTATTTAAAAACTATTACTTGTTACCAGACAACACATCTATTTATATAGATGTGTTGTCAGGCGGCTAAAGATTTTCATGGGTATTTTTTCCTTTCGGATAGAAGACAAATGTGGTTTACAGGACTGGATTAACTTTTGTATGAATCGTTAGGGAATGCAAGTTTTGAAGTGCCTTAATAAAAAAATTATTTTTACTATCAATTTTAATTTCACCTATATACATTTGATATTAAATAATTGTCATCAAGATAATTGTTTCAAATATCTTCTAAGTCAGAGGTTCTCAACCTTATTTGAACTGGTGTCCCCTTTTCTAGTGAATATTTCAATATCGTCCTCCTTCCACTCCAGATAAATAAAAGCGTACATAATGCATGGTGAAAACAAAAATTAAATAAAAAAATATTACTAATAGATAGAATATTGTTGGAATTGAAACGCTACTGAATTTCTTCTGTATTAAAAAAAATAGGAATACAAGTTTTAGTTTACCTATCATAAGGATAGGCAGGGCTTTTGATGAAACGAAGCAATCCATAATAAACTGTTGCTTTCTAAATAAATACACGTCAGGAATATTTGTAAGCATGCTATGAAGCTTTTGTGACGCCCTGCCATAGCCGGTGTGCCATGCGTAGCAACGGACAAAATATTATGAAAAGGAATTGCTTTTTCGCCTAAAAACTTTTCAAATATGGTTTTTTCTTTTGTATCTGTTTCCAAATAGGTAGCAAACAACATTTCTTGACATATTTTGTCATCTTTGATAAACCTCACGTATAACAATAACAATGCTTCCTTGGTTGGTAAAGTGGACTCATCCAGCTGAATTGAAACAGTAAAGTCTCATATTGAAATATGGGAATTTTCGCACACGCGATAGAAATGAATTATCAACGTGATTTTGTAGACTATATTTGATTAATCTTCCCACGCTCCTCCGTACCATATCAACGCCCCCTAATTTTCTCTGGGTCTTTTACCGCCCTTCTGAAAGTTTCAAACGCCCACAAAGGGATGCTATCTCCCACGTTGGGGACTTATGTTCTAAATAAAAAAAATGTTATTATAAATTTAAAAGCAATTAATAGTAAAGTTAGGAGAAATATTTCCCCAATCCAATCATATAATATATAACTTTCTTGTAACTTTAAATCTGAAGTTGCTCAGTCTTTTTATTTTACTACGGAATCAAAACGCTTAGATTGCAAATTCCTACTGAAATTGGATAAGATTGAAGTTCTTTCTCACGATCACTTTTTCATCTTTTCTGTTTATCTGTTCGACTCGCCATTTTGCTTTTGTCGTGACTTTGAAGAGGAAAATCTTGACAAAAACTACACATTTTATTATATCACAGAAATTTGAGAAAGTAGAGAGCATAGAAAAGAAAATATTCAGAAACTGCTTCTTCTGACCAAGCTTGACAAAAAGACATGCATACAGCTATAAAGGTCATATTAATTCGATTGGGAATTTAAAAACTGGAAAAAGTATAGTAACAAAATTAAATTGCATTGAAGGTATCACACACACACATACACATAAAATTGATGGATTCTTAAGCAGATTTATTTTATTACTTCGTCTATTTGATAATCCGATCCTGGTTGTCTAGTTTAGTTGAAATCACTTCCATGTGCAAGAAATCAGATTTCTATCAAAGATATTAACTGAAGTGTTCTGATCTTTTTTGTCCAAAAACTGTTATAAATTTCTCTTTCATATCTCTTTAGTTTGTAGATTGGGCTAAATATAGACTATAGAAAAAAAATCTCCTCAAAAGTTGCTTGGACTTATAAGTGACTGCTTACTTTGATGATTCGGTCCTGGTGAGTTAGTTATAGCGAAATTCCTTTTCTCATCTACAAGAATTGACGGCTGGCTATCCATGATTTTATCTGAGAGACTCCAAGAGACGGAGATACATTCCTCCACCATCCAGATGTCTTTACTGCTGGATTGGGTTGGATGTAATTCATACAAAATCCAAAAATTAGGACGAATTATCACTTTGAATTTAAAATTTCCATTTGTATATAATATTCTAATGTTGTGCACTCTCTGGTTTAATCTGTTTTAATATGTCAAACCAGAAAGCTTCACTCCGAGCCGTTTTTCGCTCGTCAACCCCGATGTAATCCGAAACTGCACAAAATGAACATTGGTTTATTAAACAAGGTTTTAAAACGGTGTTCTGGTGTAGGAGTAGTGAGTTTTCCCCGTGAACTTCCCCTCTTGGGTTCAAGTCCTGGTTCAGGCATGGTTGTTTTTCCTCTGTTGTATCTGTGAGAAGTGTGATTGCCTCCTCCCCATAAAAAAGGGTTGTGCAAGGGAATGTGATGCGTGAGTAGCCAAGACGTACTCTTGGCTCTCGTTGACGATACTAAAAACATGAGACACACTCTTGGATTAAGATCATTGACTTAGTCTACGAACTTGCCCATGGAAAGTGCCATTAGGAAAAACAACTCAAATTTTTAAATTCCACTTGGCCATTCATTCAGAGCTGGAAACTTAACCTTTCCATGTTATTAACATATTTACTGAGTGTCTCACCTCAGATTGAAAACTCAAAGTCCTCAGTGGTAACATTCTTTGCTCATATCTTCAATATCTAAATATTGAAGCAATTTATTACATGTGTTGTCAATGTCACGATCAACTTTTCGATTCAGATTGGTATCTTCTCGTCTGGTATCTCTTCGTTGATATTTCCTTTTGATGTTTCATTATAGCTGAACTTTGCATTACTATTTAATAAAACAATGCAGAATCAATACGTGTACTGTCTAGTTATTCAGACGAATGCTAACCGACAAACGAAAATTTTTCCATTACTCTGAAATGAAAAGGAATAAATAAACAAACCGGAAAGCCTTTCATCAGTGTTACCATAAACGATATGTCTAAAAGTACAATTAGCAAATAATTTGCTGTAATTTGGTATTATTTAAAACGTTAAGGTTTAATTTTTGTCACCAATTCACTTTCAAGTACAATATTAATATTTATTACGTAGCAATCATATTTTTCATTAAATATTTCAATCATTACCGATGAAAGAAGCCTCAAATGACCTGAGTCAGGTGACTCTCTACCTACAAATGACAAAGAGGAGAAAACACAATGTTTACATAAAAAGTTTTTATATAATAGATAACATTAGCAAATAAAAGAAAATTTGCTAAATAACCTAATTTCATTCTCAATTCATATCCTAATTTTCTTTGAATTAAAAAAAAAAATAAAATAATATGAATAGACTCGTAAGGAGCATTATCCTCATTAAGTGGGTTTACTTTCTGTTTTAAGCGATATCACTACAACTACATCTGAGGCGGAAAATTTCTTCTGAAACTAACTTTGACTGAAATAAATCAAAAGAGCTCCTAAAAAAATGAAACGAGTACCAAAAAGAAAAAAAAAAGTCATAAATGAGAGTTCATTTCTCCAATAATGCACTATGAGACCTACACCTTTCTAAACATCTACACACTTTGACAAAAAAATTGTCAGAACAAAATTATCGTTAATTATCCCTCAAAGCGTATTTCCTGCCACCCAAAATAAACGCCGCCTCGCTGGGGACTATATTCTTCCGTTATCGTGCCTTTCAACTTAACCGCTTGTGAAGCGCGAGTGAGTGATTGGGCCGACGGGAGGGAAAATTTATCTGAAACAAGTGTTGTCAGCTACTCCTAAAAGGACGGTGGGGACAATTTTTTGATGCACGTGTCATCGGAGGACACCTGATACCTCGTAACTTATCCCTTGCACCCTCTTAATCTCTTAGTGCTTTTGGCCTGTTTGAGAGATGTTTTATACTGTTATTTTATATAGATTTTTTTCCCCTCCTGGTTCCTTTAACAGTTTTACTTTCTTTCGAAGTAAATTGTAACTAAAGTAGTTTAAGGCTTGTCAGGTGTTTTGTATTTTTAGATGTCATATATTCGAAAATTATTTTTCTTTTCTGATTTTTTAAAAATGGCAATAACAATTATAATTCAATGAGAAGTTCAAAAATGAGTGCGTTAAGTTTCTTGTGAATGAAATGTACATTGAGAGTGACTGAAAAATTTCCTCTCAAGATTTTGTTGAATCTCCATGTATAGATCTCTTTTATCCCGAAAAACACATTTTTTGGATTTGTGTCTGTCTGATGATCTGATTGTCTTGCAGCACGATAATTATAAGCTGCTTTAAGCTAGAAAATTGAATATAAATAAAATTTATAGATTTCTATCAAACTGTGAATGAAATCCATTCATGTTTGCTTAGCATTTGAGTACAGGTGAAAATGATAACTACAAGGGTATTTTTCCGTTATAGGGGCGCAAAATGTCGCCAAACGTGTTAAGTCGTCAAGCGAGGCAAATGGCAAAACAAATGTCGCCAATGTGAACAAAATCGTCAAGTGAATAACGTGAATTTGACTAATCTGAACGTTCAATTTGACGTAATTTTGCATTTTTAGGTAACTTTGCTTTTCTCGACTAACGATTATTTGGCGACTTCTTGACGATTTTTTCGGTGCGTCTGTATACGGGAAAAGTACCTTACAAAGTATGAAGAGCTGGATAGAGGCTTAGCATTTAAAACATTAAAGAGAGGATCAGTGGTTTAAATCTTAAAATATACATTCACGTTAAGCTTTGAACGAAATCCCGTCGGTCAATCAGTACATTTAAATGAAAATAAATACGATAGCTAAAAAATGATTTAAATAAAGGAAATTTTATATATGATTCATGGCAACAATTATAATTCTATGTCAAATTTGGGTTTTCAGTGAGAGCTTTCAGAATGTTCCCATTAAGGAATTAAGTGCTCAAAATTCATTATCCACTTACAAGTAATAATAATTAAAAAACCTTTGATTAAAAGAAAATCGCTTGCTTGATTTTATAAAAAAGCCAAATTCCTGTCAATGATTAATTTTTCGTAACTATTGTTCTTCATTGATGCACTGTTATTATTTTTATTACTATCTAGTACACAACTTTTAAATAAATGATTCCGAAAATAAAAAATCTTAACACTGGTGACGCTCGGTCTTATAGCCTAAGATCCATTATTTTAAGCAAAGGAGAAGGAGAGGAGGGGGGATAATGTCCTTATTAGAGAAAATGTGAAAACGTTTTAGGAAGATGACAATAGCTGATTAAATTTATCTTATTTTAGAATGCACAATATTAGAGAAAAAAGAACAAAAAAAGGATTTCTTTAACTACAATTAAAAGATTATGAAAAGAATTACGTCATGTTTCACTCATTTATTTCGAAGTTTAATTGAATTATGTTATTTTCATTCACAGAAATAAAAATCCCGCATATCCTTGCTATTATTTTCTCTCTCAATCTATTTATATACATTCGAAAAAAGAAATTGATTTCTATTGAATTTCTTTAGTAAAACAACATTAATTACATCTTACTATAAAGATTTCTTTGCCTTAAACCTAAATAGTCCGTAACTGAATTGGGATTAATTAAAAAATTTTTACGACTCCTGGTTAAAGACTACTTTGAAGGGGATAAATAAAAGTGATTATTTATAACCTCCACAATACATTTCTGTTAAGCTAGTATAAGGGTATTTGTACATTGTTTCCAGTCTTTATACTAGCGAAGAGTAAAAACCCTTCAAAAGAAAAAAAATATCGTGAATTAATGAAAGAATTAAAAAAAATTTAACCTCAGGTTCACAGTAATAACTTTTACAAATTTAAACTTTACTGGATTAAGCAGAAAGTGCCTGAAATAATTGTTATTTTACGATCACTCGTTTGGCTCAGTTTTTAAATTAAAATCAAAATTGGAATAGATAATTAAAAATTATTTAATATATTACTTTATTTTATATATTAATTAAGAGTTTAAAAAATCATTTCATTATTTAATATAATTTGAGATCTGGACACGAACATTGTGTTTCCCATAACAATACAAATAAAACTGCTTTAAATACACATTTTAAACAAACGAATACTTTTTTAAAAAAAATAATAAATGCTATCAGAAAAATTATGTAAAAGTTTAAAATTTAACACACGATGTAAGTACATAAACTAAAGTTCATGGTACCAGCAATCACATAAATAAATTATAGCATTAGAAAGAAGAATGTATTATTTATGAAATAATTTCAACTCAATTTTAAATCAAAATCAAAATTAGAACAAGCAATTCAGAACTATCCTTTATATAGTATCTTTTTCCATCAAAACGTGACTACTGTGCTTTCATTTATAAAACAAGGCCTAAACATTTTTTTTCCCACTCATAATTCTACACAAAAGAACCTTCGCTACATCAATACATTTTTTTTTTCATCCTGAAAAACCAGGCCGCAGCCATGAATCTAACCATCACATGGATGGACTCGACCTCAAAATTCAAATTGAATGGCAGTTGTTTCCTCTACCCTTGCGTATTTATTTAAAAAAAAAAGAAAAGGCTTTATTTTTTCTCCTTAATCCCTTCCCATCACCGAATTCGTGATTCGTGCAGGAAGCATGCTACAACTGATCTGCTGTTCTTTGGTCACGCTACACCGATAATGATCCTTCCGAAACATGGTTGGTTCTTAAGAGCCAATGACTTCCCTGATATCAAAGTAAGCAGCGAATGAAATCTAAGTGGGGTGTTATTTTCATCATATCGAGGGCGCACGATAACTGGCCGCCGCAGTGTTATCTTTCATCACGTACCGCTTCGTTGACCATGGGAAGAAAATTGCGCGTCAGAACTCTATGACCGACGAGTCATTTGACAGCCCTGTTGCGGTGAATCCAAATGTACGCAACACGCGTTGCAGAATTCACGGATGCCGTATGCGACATTCGTCCACTTTTCACAAGAAACCAGCCGTGAGATGTTTACGAAATAATAGCACTTAAATAGAGTGGGGAAATTAAGTGACCATGATTAATTGTAAGAAAGACCGACTTCTGTTAGTATATGGCAAAGAAAATTAGTTTTAGTTCTGTCTTTGGAGGAAATAGTATTTTGTCAACAAACTACTGACCTCTTTATATTTTCATTCACCTACAAAATTGCTGTTCAAATTATATTGTAATGGAATGGTCTGTGTTAGTTGGCTGCAAATATTTCTACTAATAATATAAGCGAATGTGTGTTTGTGTGTTGATGCTCTACAGGCCAGATCGTTGAATCTTGAGCTACTTAATTTTACATTGGGTGGAAATATGCACATATGAGTGATTTTTAAAAATTTAATTAAAATTTCCGTTGATTAAAATATTATCGAAGATGTTTGTCATTTTTTTTACTGATAAACTAAAGAAATGTCATAAAAATAAAATTTTTAGACCACTCCGAAATAAAAAAAAATATTATTTTAACAATATCAATTAAGCTGAATGCTATTTACCCGCATTTCAACAACTTTTAAACACATTTTTATGCAGTATTTTTTTTTTTAAATCCATTTTGCAAAGGAAATTTAAAATCTATTCATTGTCTCAAAAATATACAAGTTTTTTTTTTCTTCCGTTGCTGAAATCAAAGAATGACGATTTTGCATTTTTTTCCCCTCACATATTTTTGACACTGTTGTTATAAATTTTCATATTCCAATTTAATTTCATCAATTTTTTGTGGAATCTAATAACAAAGTTTTATACGATATTAAGTAACACATTTAGTATTCTGAAAGTTTACTAAGCTAAAGTTAAATCTAAATCCCATTATCGATCAAAAATTCGAAATAAATAAATAATAAGAAATGCTTAATTTTTTATGGAATTATGTTTCAATTTTTCACAATGTCACATATCCTTTGAATACATTACTTTTGAAACGATGATACCTCCTTAATTTAAAGGGGGAGGGTTCAAATTCACAAGAAAAGGAATGTAATCATAATGAAAAACTGAATTTTTTTAAATTGGCACTTGGATAGGAAATTTTCTGTTGCAATAAAAAGCTCATTTAAAAATGGTACGGAATATGATCAAAACTACACATTTTCATACCTCTTATAATATTCAGACATAGAATGAAAAACAACAAAAGAAAAAAAAGTTCGAAAGGGCTTGTAGAGAAACTGGTGTTAGTAAGAGGAATTGCTATCTTTTTCAACAAACAACGAGTGTGTTCGAAATTCGTTCTAGAACATTTCGTTCTTCCCTGGGGAGGGAGGGTGCTAGGGTGTCTCCCAAAGTAACTAGGTATTTTTTATTGCGCACATACCGCATGCCTTCACACCTGCAAGCGTCGTAACAAATCGACGTTCTGATTGGACTGCATAACAGCTCACTTGCTGTTGACAAATGACCCGCGCAAACTGATTTGCATGCGTCAGAAAGAGAACGGGCGTGGTCGGCATGTAGACAGTTACAGTTACAACTGGCTGAGTAATTACTAGCAGTCCCGAGAGGCGTCGTTTTTCAATTGTCTTATACCAGGTTAACTCGGGTCAGGCTATTACATTTGATAGCGCTGAATAGGATTGTTCTTGTTTGGGAACTATTGTCTGTCAGTTGAAGTTGTTTTGTTGGTAAAAGTTGGGTCAGAGGCAAATTCAATGCCATTAGAATTATGGTCTTCTGAGAATAGAATGCATATACCACTCAGAGGAGTTTTGTTTTCTTTCAACTTTTGACATGGAATTCTTAGTAGATTAGTATTTTCTGTAAATTGTGTTACGTAATGAACAAATAACTTTAAATATTCTACAAGGCACAGCAAAACCTGACTGCAAGCACGAAATTTGTTCTCAAGTTGCATGCATTTAACATGCAATTAGGTTAGCATTGTACATTTAAGGATCATGAAACTATCATTTTTCGATTATTATACTTCAATAGTGGTGGTGTGCAAAAAGATGAGCAGTTATTAACTGTCGTAATACAGCAAATGATTTGAGTTATTATTATGAGTTACATTCACCCTATTTGTGAATGTAAATTTCTCCTTGCATATCTCCTATCATCCTTTTTTGACGAAATGAACGCTTCCCAACTCATGCGCAAAAAACACAGAGGTTTTCTGAGTCCGAAAATGTTTAGTAAATGTTGAGATGCAAAAGAGGTTTGTTCAAAATGCTAGTACTTTTTTTCAATAATTTTGAAGCATATCTCTGAAAAAGGAAACCTAATTTTATGCCCATCTATAATTTTAAATGATCATTAGTTTTTAATCTTGTTTTAAAAAGTTTTGAAAAATATTTATATGCATTTTAAAAACCATACTTTTTATTATTTTAGTCACTGAATTCATATTCACTTATGTTCAATTTTACTACCAACATTTTTGATGACCTTGCAATCGCTGCACTTTGATTAAGGTCAAATTTTACAAGTAAAGTAAAGACAAACAAATCAAGTCTAAAACAATTAATATGTTTTGATATTTCAGTGCGGAAGTCAGAATTTCCTTAAAATTCTTTTCAATTGATTATCTCCAGTCTATTAATTTTTTAATCCTTGATTGCATTTTAATTATCAAAAAATACTCTATATTCGATATGATTTCGAGCAGTTTTACAAAAAAATCTATTAATTCACATCGATCACTAGCCTGTGTTGAAAAATTGCTTCGTATAGAATGTATGGATGGAAATAATCTCCAGTAAATCTCTCAGACATAATTTCATTTCTATGATTCCCTCAGCGAATAATTTTTAACAAATTTTTATCATTAATAATTAATTCTAATATAAACTCGTCATTTGACATCCTAGAGATATTACAAACGCAAATATTTGGGTTTATCTATTTACTAAATTTCAATGTAAATCAATTTCTCTGTTCTATTCGTCTCGCAAACTACACAGGCGTTAAAGAGAATTCTCCTTTTTTAGCTTTCAATGACGGAAAAAAAATGATGCAATTAAATACTTGATGGGACAAGGAGAATGGCTTGAGTGTCAAGGCAAAAATGCTGTTGAGAATCAATAAAAAATATTTGTTTGAAAATTGAAAAAAATTAAAGAAAAATGTCCGCGCTATTAAATATTTAAATTATAATACTATGCAATTTTTTTGTTTACAAAATATTAGCTATATTTTGTAAACATCATAAAATTATCATAAAAAGCCAAAATCTAGTTCAATTTTTAAGTTATGTAAATTCTAGTTATAATTTCAAAATAAAAAAAAATTGCACCGAGGTGCTTATTCACACACTTGAAGATTTATAAGAAATTTTGTATCTGTAACCGAAACTTTATGGCCTGTAGAGCAAAACATAAACAAACAAAACTGACTTTTGATATCACACATACAAAACACTATACACATACAAAAATAAATGGGATTATTCATTAAAAATTTCTATTTTGTTTTGTTTTTATCTAAATTACTGTTGGACTTTTTAATTGTTAATGGTACGTCATACCGTTTTTCCCCATTACTTAATATACCTATATTCACGACAGAAAAGTGCATTCATAAATATGGGTGAGGGACAATTTTGGAGTTTTAGACAAGACCTAAGTGAACGAAGCTCAACAATACATACATACTTTGAAATGCACTTAGGCGTTATAGAGTAGTCAAAAATCCATTCCCTGAAAGCCCTCTGATTTCCGGGGGCCCGTAAATGCATTCCGTCATTTTATACCCTATATTTTTGGTGTACGACACCATGGTGTTTCCCCAACAAAAACCCGAAACGATACCTTCTCGGTTTCAAAAAGTCATCGACGCCATTTTCGTTCGATGCACACGAGCTCTCCGTATGAACAGAATAGCTATTCAAGAGCATCGGGGGAGGTAGATGCGGGGCACAATAAACGCTTTTACGGGGGGACCTCTCTTTCACGAAAGCTGTAACCCGAGCACTCTACAGTTTATTTTATGTATGGGATGTCTTCCTAAAATGTCTGGCTTGAAAGCCATCCTTTTATTCCACTGAGCTTTTATTCCGACCTCTATGGAAACATAAGCAGTATGGTATTTATGGAGTCTATTTTACAGAAGTGGGTCTGTTTCGTACAGGTTGACTGATTTCAGCCGACAAGGAAGGTCTATAGTTGCCCAGAATCGGAGCGGGTTTTTAATTATAAAAGTATTATTCTTTTATCTTATATGTTCAAATTTATTATTAATTTATTTTAATTATTAGTTATTAATTTATTTTAAATATAATTTAAAATAGCTTATCACTGGATGATCGAACGCCATTTATTTCATTTTTTAAAATTTACTTCAGAGAGAAGAAGCAGAAGTGAAATCATTCCCACTTTATTGATTCCAGTTCACAATCAATACTACATTAAAAAGCCTCTGATTTGTTGCCAAAATCCCTCAAATTTCAGTTTTATAAAGCAATAATCAATTTTTATAAAACTCAACTTTAGAATATTTCTGTGTATTGATGTTCCTGTATATTGGCTTTGAGTTCCTAAATTTTGGTTTTGAGTTGATTCCTGATTTATACTTTCCTTTATATCAAATTTGATTTAGAAATTTTATTTTTCATACATACTTCAGGTGAATTAAACTTTCTATAATTTCAACACTGTTAACTATTGACATACTATTCTCTACTTCCAAAGTTAAAATTTTCCTTCTTGATTAGATTTTAAGTTGCCGAATTCCGGAAGAGTAGGCTTATTTTTTCGAACAATGTTAGAAAGATTTTAAGTTCTTTTAAAAAATTGTTCCAAATTCAGATTCTTTGCAGAATCTGAATCGTATGAGTTAGCTCTGACAATCATTTATAATTAGAACTACAGTTAAATATTTCAGCGTTTTACCAATACGTTTACACTACCATCTTTATTTTAAAATATTTTAAAGAATATTTAATGATAAAATAAAAATTTTATTATTAGATATTTTTTTTTATCATTAATTAACCTTAATCAATTTAATTTACTTCACAATTTCTATATGTTGATGGGCTTACACCCCAAAACACAGCTTCTCACGCGAACAAGAAAAATTGAAGTTGAAAATCATCTTGACTTGATACTCATTTGATAATATGCTTTATTATGCAATTTTCGATGAATTGTTCT
Organism: Argiope trifasciata; assembly: GCA_026543055.1. Lineage (NCBI taxonomy): Eukaryota > Metazoa > Arthropoda > Arachnida > Araneae > Araneidae > Argiope > Argiope trifasciata. The sequence continues at coordinate 694,398 of JAPMOQ010042254.1, read as the reverse complement.
CTATGAAATAATCGATATTAATATCAAAATCTAATCTAATCTGGAATATCTAATCTAATCAGATATCTTATTTGACATCGAAAAAATAGAGATATCATTTGAAGATCTTAGATCCTCTTAGTGTCATTTTTTGAGGATGTGAGAAAGATGAATTTTAAATTTAAAAATGCAGATCCGGAAAAAGCAAGAAATTTATGAATGAAGATAATTTCCCATTTTATGAAATGTAATACTGAGTTGAAACTAATGTTTCCGTCAACACTGAATTACTTTTGGTGATTGCTGACTCTCAGGTAATTATTTTGATATAGCCATTGCAATGAAAAAACTCTAAATCAGCTTAATATAAATTCTGATCTGTTCAAAATGTATAAAAACCTGAATACATGTTGTGGCAAATTTTGTTGTTGTTGTTTATGGCGAGATAAGAGTTAAAAACGGACTTGAGTATAAAAAGTTCAATTGATAACTTTATTTAATTTACAGAAACTTCAAAATTCTGTATTTTCTCGATCTAAAATTCTAAACGAATTCTGATACTATTTTCTCACACGAACTAAATTTAAATTATTCCTAGGACTTAACCTTATTAATCTTAAGTCTAAATGACTTAACCTTATTGCTCTTATTAAATATTTCCGTAGCATGTCAAAGTTTGAAAGAATCAGCAAAAGCCTTGTATTCTACTACTACTGACTGTGCACCTATAAAACCTAATATAGGTAACAGAATCAGGTTCCTACAATGGAATTTTCATTTTTTTTCTAATAGATCTAATAATAATACTTAAAAAATTTCTGCGAAAAAAATAAGCTTTAGATATTACAAATAACTTATTTTTAAACAACAAAAAAGCACCTGAAAAACACTGATTAGCTACTGATTATTTTATTAAATAATTTAATAATTTAATAATAATTAATTCGATAATTTCTAAAACTTTTTATTAAATTGGCATTGCTATGACCCTGTAATTCAAACTATGCTCCTAAGTTTTATGAAAAAAAAAAAATTAGCCAAGATTTATATAAAAATAAACTTCTAAGATTTTTGCACAAGTGTTACAGATGTTTTAAACTGATTATCTCCTGTCCTTTGATATATGTAATCAAAATTCGTGAATAATTTCTCAGCAAATTAAGAAATGAAAGTTAATTTAAAGTAATAATCCGTTAGATGAAAGCTCTATTAAATCAGTGTGGGGAAAAAAAACTAAAACTGAATTAGGGAGGGGGGGAATGAAATTAAAAAAATTGTATAAAGCAATGTAAATAATTTTTGTCAAAGATTTCAAAAAGTTATAATAATATTTCCCTTTTTTATCATATTCGAAAGATGGTTCTAATTGTAATATCAGAAAATTGAAGAACTAATATGTACAGAATTATTATACGGTATATTGGTTGTTTACATGGTTTTGACGTTGACTTTGAGGTTGTTTCATGTATGATTGAAAATAATTACATGAAAATTTGATATAATAGAAAATAAAAAAAAAAATTATAAGTTGAAGCAAATTAACTAAAGTATAAACAATACTAAAAGAGTTATAAAATTATTTTAGATCTAAAAAAACCCTCGAATGTTAAAAAAATGTTTTATATATCCTTTTAAAATGCCTAGTCCCGCAAATTAGATGTTTAGTATAATATGTTGTGTGTTTAGCTTGTTAGCCTTCAGAATCAGACCAAAATCATGCAAACCACGATTCATTCCTCTTACAAGAAAAATTGTATCAAATGCCTTACATTTCTCATGCCTTACATTTTTCATGCCGTTACCAATATATTTAAATATTCAATCACTTGATGCTGTTATAGAACTGATAATTGACCTTAGGAGACAATTGTTGAAATTGTGAATAAAAACACCCAGGAGATTGATTCGATACATGCATGACAAAAGTTATGAAAAAATAATTATAATTCCTTTTTTTTTCATAATATATAATGTCACTGGTAAAAATATAGAATCATGTTATGTATTCAATGATCCATACAAAGAAAGCTTCCAAAGTCAGCCTCAAAACCATGTAAACAACAATTCATTCATCCTCCACGAAAAATTGCAACGGAAGCCTTAAATTTCTCGAAGTTGTCCAACACAATAAAACATTTAAACTACTTTAAATCACTCGCATCTGCCTCCGTGGAGATCGACTTCTGGCTAGAACCGCCCCCTCTCCACCTTTTCAAGAAGAAATCCGTTTGCCTTTTGAGTTGGGGCTACATACAAAACCAGATATTTGGCAACTTTTGTGCTGCTTCGCACACTGGCGAGAAGCTGAATAGGAACCCCTCTTTTTTTCCAATGTTCCACCTCGAGTGGGTATTTTAGTGGATATCCAGGTAGACCACAAGAGAAGTTTGACACCTATGGCCTCTTGTTCACGTTGATTTATGATGTTGCAGTTGTTAGTGGCTTCAAAAGCGGATCCGACAGGCATGCAATTGATGGCGAAACGGCGGGGAACCACAGATCAACCGCGGTAACTCCCCCTTTTTTTTGCTCGTCCTCCCCTCAGAGATCACCCCCTCTCTTAATATACCTGCGCGGGTTATTTACAGTTCGTTCTGCTGAGGAGTGAGTTGATGGATGTTGTATTTTGTAGAATGATTAGATTCCATTTTGTTTGCTGGTTACACCTAATGGCAAGCGAGGTGATGATGACCGCTGTTATTTGCCGTTTCGATTGACGGGATGTATAAAAGGCTATCTCCATTTGTGGGGTGTGTTTGAAAAACCTTTTCCTACGGCGAAGTAATACATTGGCGTCTTCCTTTAAGGATTTTCGAAATCGAATGAGATAATGGATTTCATTGGTTATGTTTTTCGATATCTGAACTGTAATGAATATTGCAGAGCAGACTCATTTCCTTTTTTTCCCACTAAAAGCGACTACGCCCTATGCATTTGTTATGATAATAAATATTTGATATCAAGATTATTCTATAGACTGTTTGTTATACGCTATTTCAGCTAAGTTCTTTAACTAGCAGCATCAAGGTATGGCTTAAAAAAAGAAATTAAGAATAGTTTCTAATTGAAAGTAAATTAACAAAGAAAGATAAAAACAACCGCTACTAGTAATTATATTTATACAATAAAGATCACGGTACGATTAGTTTCTGCCGTATGGTTAATGGTACTCGAAAACGAAAATCAAATCAATCTTAGACATTTTAGACATTTTTTTCCAAATAATTGAAACAAAAATTTGATGCAAAACTACTTTTGCAGTTGCAAAAATCTATGCTGAATTTGGTATATTAAAGTCATTCCATTTTTAAGTTATCACGTTTACAGGCTTTTGAATGTATATACCTACAGAAAGCACAGTCTCTTATTGGATTTAGTTCGAAATTCTATTGGGTTGTTCGGAAAGTCATTTCGTATTTTTTTGTCAAAATGAAAAGAAATTTTCGTTTAATGAATAAATTATTTATTAAATTATAAAATTGCCATTCTGGTCTAATACCTTTTGCCATATTTTTGGTAGTAACATGATTACACGCTCATAAAAGTTTTGGTCTTTGCTGTAAAAAAAAACTGATCGAGGTGGTTTTTGGCCTCCTCATTTGAAGGAAAAATTTTGCAAATCAGTTCTGGTACTGATGTACTGTTAACACATCTTCTCCACACATATTGGCTAATTTATTTCTGGCTTGAACAGCATTTTTACCTTTTATAGCAAAAAAGAAAAAAATGACGAAAATGCTGTTTATTGCTCTCCATATTTAAAAGGGCACCATCCAAAAACTACTGCGAAGAATCAGCTGCACTTTTTCACACTCAAGCCTTGCTATATCAGCTCTTAAAACATAAAATGATTTTGCGGTTTAAGTATGAAATTGGGTGCGAAAAATGCAATTAAATCCTTTGTCAGGAAAAAACGAAATTACTTTCCGAACAACCTAATATAATGCCTGCACTATCGATGTTAAATCTGTGTACCGAATTTTATTTGTCTAGCTCTCTTCGTTTTGTAGTTATTGTTGTAACTTATATTCGAACAGCTAGAAAGACTTCCCCAAAATAAATTTTGCTCAATTTTAATAAAATCTACAGATTTGGTGTAAAAAAACGTTTACTAAATTTCAGTTGTCTAGCCCAAGACGTTTCTGTGTTATCTTTGTCAAAGACATGTTCTAAAAAGGAGATTTTCAAATTTAAGAAGGTTCATCAAAATCTCGAGTTCGAATTTTTTGTCAATTACAATACTTTCTCTATAATACGTACACAAGAAAGTAAAAAAACGAAATGAAGTAGATGAAATTCGGTATAGAATATTTGCTTCAAAATTACAAACTTCCGTAAATTTCTGGAATAATTACCATATCTTAAGAGAAACGAAATTCTGTCAAAGGAAAATCTGACTGCCTGATCAATCTTGGGAATATTTTATATGATGATTCATAATCATAACGAGGTGGACGAGTAAAAGTATGATCTACGATTTTATTCCCAGGAATATAGATGCGAGTCAAATTTTGAGCTGAATATATTGAATGATTGATTTTCCATGGTTTAACCATTCCTGTATTTGCAAATGACACGTTATTACAAACGAAACTTATTTCAACTAGATCAATGATATTTGGTATGTGGTTTTTGGGATCTCAATTCTGAGTTTGTGTTAAATTTGAATAGCCCAAATGGCTTCTCATCATTACCTCCGCAATACTTGATTCAAAACCGTCATATGAGCTGACCAGAATATGAGTATTTGGAAGGAGAGCCTGGTCGTTACGCCTGTAATCTCTATTCCTTAGTATTTCTGTAAATAAAATGACATAACATACGCAATCTGATATAATAATGTAGTGCAAGTGGTAAAAACAGATATCAAGGATTAGATGGTAAAATAAATAATAAAGAAAGAAAAGGGTTACTAAATTATTTAATTTGGGTGGAATTTATAAAATAAAGGAGGTAAGAAAAGCGAGTAGTCATATGACTTACGTATGAAGCCGGCGTCCTGGTATAGGGAGTTTGTCTTCCCCGTGATCTGGATGTCCCGGTTCGGGCATAATTGTTCTTCCTCCGTTCTTTCTGTGAGATGTGTGTATGTGTGTTCCTGTAAAAAAGGGCTGTGCCAGCGAATGAGTGATGCGAGAATGGCAAAGTCGTACTCTTGGCCATAGTTGGGGCAACTAAAAACAATCGAAGCACCCTATCGGCTTAAATCACTGGCTTAGTAACTGACTTGTCCAATGGCAAGTGCAATTAGAAGCAACAATAACGCATATGAAAATGTTCTGATGGAAATACTTCTTCTGGTTGCGTAGAACAATCCGATTAAAATTTACGGTATTGGGTGTGTTTTGACTTTTTACAAGCATGAAAGGCACAATTATAGCGTATTAATTTCTTTCAAAGTTAAGTTAAATGATTATTTATAACCATCTATGCTGAACGAATCCATGAATTTTGCTAAAACGCTCAGATCTTCTATTATATATTGCATTCTGACACATGACCTGAGAGTAAATACGGGTCAGAAAAATTCTCTTTGAGTAATGACCGTCAGATAAATATTTGTGCCAGAGCTACTTCCTTCACTGGTCAACACAAGAAGCGATATTGACTGCTTGAAGGACTTCACTTCATGCTTATCCCAAAGAATAACGCCTCTCCCTCCTTCTATTCCCAGGGTGTGTGCGAATCCACCCCTCCAAATCCATATCCATTGTTGAGTTCACTTCTACCACTCCTTTCAACAAGGTCTTTTCGACTTCTTATAAAAAAAGGGAGGTTGGAAGGCTGTACTTACAAGTCTCCAATGACACTTGAGTGTGAAAAGGGCAGCCTTTAACTTGCAAAAGAAATCACTTTCTTGTGGTGGGTTAGTATTTCCGTTCCTTTTATTAGCATGTCCACCCTTTGAGTAAAAGAAGTTCCGCTTTACCGGGTTTGGCTTCTAGGAATTTGGTCAAATTTAACTTAGGCATTAGAGGATTTTTAAAGAAAATAGAACTATACTTGTGTATCCGTGGATAATCCTATCCCTTCTTCACATACATACAAGAAAAACAGAAGCAACTGTAAAAAAAAATATTGTTATTAAATGCGAGCTCTATATGTTTTATAAATAAATTTATACCCAAAATACCGCTATAGCTTAAAAAATTTAAAGACAACTTCAAAATTTGAAATATAAAAAAAACTTTATATGGACTAAAGCTTTATCTGAAAAGATTTGATTAGATCGAACTTTGAGATTTGATGATCATAAAAAAAATTGATATTATTTGCTCGGATGGAAATTCAACTTATAGAGAAAGAAGAAGCAAAAGTGGAAACAATATTGATAGATGCAGACTTTAAATCTTATATAAATAAATCTTTTAAGAAGAAGTATTGGTACTTTAGTAAGAGTCCCGATTGGTGTCACTGTCTGGATATCTCTAGAACACAGCAAATGCTCTCCCGTTTTTTGAATGGGCACACCAAATCCCTCACCATCCATCACGGACAGAGGATCTTTGCTGAATGTCCTTGGTGCAAGGCAGAGTAAGCCTTCTTCAATTCTATTCATAAATGTTTACATTTTGCTATTCAGATTTTAAGGGATCGGCTATTGTTTTTTAGATTTTTTAGACATTTGGTTTCACGGATAGCGTAGCTGTACCTCCTGGAATTAGAAACAACAACAACAAGAAGAAGAAATATTTTCAAATTCCAGATTTTGAAGACTAGTACAAAATTTAAAAGTAAAGGATTTCATTTCTATATGGCTAACAATTTTTCCCTTTAAAGATTTGATTAAATTTTATAATAGAAAATCTGAAGATGGCAGAATAGATTAGGACTAATATGTGAAAAAAATTCTTCTCACAAAGGTGATTGTGGAAATAATGAGTTATAAGAATTTAAATTTTGTATACATAAATTCTTTGTGAAGATATATTTTCACATTCCAGGTTTTAAGAATCAAAACAAAATTTAAAGTACTGCTGGTGAGTGTTGGTATCAGGTGCAAATTTCTGTATCGCCACCAATTTAAGGGATTTTACTAAATTTTATAATGGAGCATCTGAAGATATTTAAATAGAGTAAGAGTAATTGGCTGTGGAAGTAATTCTACTCACAAAGAGTATTATGAAAACTATATTTGCCAAATGCAGACCATAAATCTTACATAAACAAATACTTTATGAAGATGTATTCTCAAATTCCAGACTTGAGAATTAGAAAATTGTTTTAAAGGTAAGATACTTCATTTCTATATGACCACCAGTTTTCCCTTTAACATACTTGATCATACATAACATGGAACATAGAAATGGACTAATTGCCCATGGGGAAAAATCTACTTAAAAAGGTGATTGGGTAAACAATGTTTGCCAGATGAAGACTTTAAATCTTATACAAACAAATACTTTATGAATATACATATATTCTCAAATTTCAAGCCTTGAGAACTATAACAAAATTTAAAGTACAAAGTATATAGGACACTTCTATATGAACTCTAATTTTACTTTTAAGTTTTGACTAGTTTTCATACTGGGTTATTTGAAGATATTTGGCAATACTGGAATAATTTACCTGTGGAAAAGATTTTCGTACAAAACGAAGACATTTTTGTTTTCTGAATTGTATGATCAGATTTCCGCTTAAACGTTCAGAAAATGATCAACTTCCTGAAAACGGACTCTTTTTTAAAAAAAATATTTTTTGGAACTTAAGGTTTATTAAAAAGAGTGATACACGAGGAATTTTTATCAGTGGATAAAGTTACAAACAAAATAAGATAGTATTGTGAAAAGATGCTACCAATTGCAAATTTTAAATATTGGATTGATAAATTTTTAGTGAAAATACACCTCCGTATTTAAAATACCTAGATCTTAATCATCATTTAAATATATATAGAACTTATGGCTCCTCTCAGGGGGCCACCTTGTCATTGAGGATGAGAACTTTTCGGCATGGAGGTTGGTTCTCATTACCCTGGAAGGTAAGCGAAAAGATGATGTGGCTCCTCCCATCGATGACGGGACTTACTTCCTTAAACTGCTTTCTGATTACCTGTGACCTAACAGATATGGTCGTATATCTACCAATTGACCCACTGTTCGATTACCACCATGCATGTGGATGTCAGTCCAGAGTTCCTCCCAAATTGTCGGTAAACTGAACAGATATCAAAGAACCCAGGGAAACCACAAGAGAAGGGAAAGAGAGGAAAGTATGTTCATCTAGGGACAAGCGCCGATCGTTGTAACACTGCTTTACGAAAGGGTTGTACTGTGGCCGTTAATGGCTCTTAGAAAGCCACGGCCCCTGCCAGTGTTGCTATAGAGGCTGTCTTCAGTTTTTTTCCGTGTGCTTATGAGGTGGATCAGAGCGTCAATGATATATGACTTACATATAATTTATGGACAATAATTTTCCCTTCTCAATGTTAGGAAACATATGAAGCAAGTTGAAGAAAATAAACCTACTTATTGTTTGCCATTGGAGGAAATTCTGTTCATTGAATATATATATAGCAGAAATTAAGAAAATTAAAATTTCCCGTGCCTATATTTGCTCAAATTACTATATCACATGCATGATACGCACTAACTCTACAGTGTTTATATGTTTTACGCCCACAATATAAAATCATTTCATATCGAATAAAATATAATGAATATTCCAATATCTGGAAATGGTACTTGGAAAAAGTTTTTTTTCAACCAAAAAATAAATAAATAAAATCGGACCACCTGTAAGAGCACGGGTGGCGAGAGCGATAAGTATCAGTTCTTGTGGGGAGCATCACGTACTTCATCAATGTCTTCTATTTTTTTCGTTTGGCGAGTGATCAAACGATGAGGCAATATTGGAAGGGATATTTTTGCAGGTGAGTGAACACCGGGTTTGACAAGTGTCGCACTGACAACGACACTGATAAGCGGAGCTTCTGAAAATGGCCCCACGGGCTCTTTCCCTTTTACGGTATCTTAAATGGCATTTTTAATGGAAAATTGAGTAGATTGAAATAAGATATTTTGATAAAAGCTTAATAATGCATTTGTTACGAGCGAGTAATCGTTATGAATGATTTAGATAAAAATGAGCGATTTTTAAACTAAAAATGAATGAATGATCGGCATATCTTTAATGAGACCAAAATTGGCCCACCGAATTAAAAACAAAAGTCTTTTTATTACTTGTAAAAGATCAAAGTAAATAATTTGAAAGTAGAACATATATTTCAATATTGAACATAACTGATTATACCAAAAGATGTCAAAGAAACGTAAAGCGCAATTTGTCTAATTAATTTTGGAATCCAACATACGACATCGTAGCACTGTAAAAGACAGCATGTATTTAGTCGTGCACTCTTGTGCTTATCGATAAAACCACATGAATAAATATACATAACTATTAAAGAAATGCATTGATATTTTTTTTACGGATAACTGAATCAAAGAAGAAAACACAGCAGTATATGTATCACTAATTGCACTCAATGTACAGTATGGTAATTTTGCTTTATATTTGCTATTAATTGCATAGAAAGACTGCATTCTATTATTGTTACTTATGACACTTGTCATAGATTAAGTCACCGATTTAAGCTGAGTTTGTGCTGTAATTTTTGACAGTAAAAACCCCTGAGGGCTGAAGTCTGAATTCTGCCTCATATGAAGATGACACTTACAATCCGTTCTTACCGGCGAACTCTTCACGCACCTCACAGATAGAACATAAGGTAAAGAACAACCATACCCAAACCAAGACTCGAATCCAGGCCACCCAGATTACGAGGAAGAGGTGCTACTCCTACGCCAAGACTGGATAAATTCTGTCTGAACTATTGTATTTATATTTTGTAGATATCTTGAAAAGTAATGCAATTCTTTTGATGTTTTGTCTCTGTGCCATTTCTAAGGCAACTGCAAGGGCTCTTATATGTATTTTGCACCCCATCACTATATGCCTAGATATGTTTAAATATTTTTATGTTTAAAATTTTATTTAGAATATTCTCTACAAAATTTTATGGCTTTGATATGATGGTCTTTTTTTAATTAATTTGATTGAAGCATGTCTTACAGATGCATGAATATGACCCTTATCATGAAATTTATGATTAATCATGATCCTCTCTTTTTTTTAAAGGGAAGGGAGGGGTTCACTCTGTTTCAATATCAGAGTGAACATAGTAGAAAAAATTGGCTTTCATTTACTTTAGTTTTACAAGAACTTTATCCCTATAGTATTAAAACATTAACATAATTCGGCTAGAATAGCACGATAAATACTATTCCAGTTATCCTTATTGATTATTTCTTTTATTTTACTTCTCATATTCACATTTAAATTGGGGTGGTCACCAGTTAATAGACAATCGTCGCCTTGAAGTTTTTGAAATCAATCTACGGTCTTAAACGACACCTGTGCCATCGTCCTGACTTAAGGGTAGCTCGTCTTCCTTATGATCCAGGCATCCTGAGTTCGAGTCCTGATTCGGTCATAGTTATTCTTCCCCGGTGTTAAATCTGTAAGGTGTCTGAAAGAGCCCCCCTGTAAAAAGGGATTGTGCAAGCGAATGTGTTTGTTTTATCTTCGTTTGAGCTAGAAGTCAGGCTTCTGGCTTCGGGTACACCGGGGTCTTTACCCTCAGAAGCTAATGCACTCCTTTTTCCCTAGAAACACGGACATGACACCATCATCAAATGACACATGCAAGAGCAGAATTGTAGAATAAATTACAGCGAGTATGCTTATGAGACAAGAAATATATACAAACATATTCTTTCTGTGCTCTTGTTTGTTAATAATTATAGGCTGATTGCAATTATAATTATGTGCTTTTTTATTATTTTCAGCGATTGTTACAGTGTAACATATCTAGAATGGCTTCTGGTACCTAAAAGTATTGTCTTTATTTACCTCGATTATTCATTCGACTCAAAATCCCTTCTACAACTGTTTCTCTCCTCCTTTCCTCTCAGAATAATAATAAATTTTTCCTTATTACTTCATCAGTTCTTGAATGTATTTTATCCCTGTTAAGAGATTTAATGAAATTACTCTCGTTATAATTGATTTTTATCTAATCATAACAATCTTAACTAAAGGAATATCAAGTTGTCATGTCTCTAACCACCAGGGAGCTGTTCCGGTCTTCCTAAAAAGGATGTGAAGTGAAAGTAGAAGAACAGTCCCGATTGATATTAAGAAGTATGGAAGCAGATAATGTGCTTGATTTTTAGGAGTTCCGAAGGGAGCACTGAGTATTAATTTCTGGAATGCCCAGTTATTACACAAGTATTTCACTATTAACAAATTATTAAGGGCCAAAGTAATGAAAACCTTATTCTGCTTTAGAAGAGAAATGAGTAATAAAAATGTTATATTCATTAAATACAACAAATAATAGAAAGTTTTAGGAGTTTATTTCATATGTCTTTCCCCAAGCTGATAGTTCTAGAAATAATTTTTTTCTTGCATTCATCAATCTGTAGATAGAGCAACAATTCACTAGTAAATGATCAAGAGCTTTCAAAATGCAAATGCTAAGTTTACTGATGCCCTAATTTGTCTTTTTTATTTGTTTTAATTAAAATAATTTCATACGTATAAGCTAACTCTGGAGTAACATTTTATTGCCGAATTTTCCAGATGTTTCTTTCGTAAAATGGATTTTATTTTAATTAAATTAAATTAATTAATTTTTTTTACAATTCTAGGATAACTAATTTTTTTTTCTTCCGATTTTAGCTGCTATTTGTTGAAAGAAAGCATGAAGTCCTGATTTGAAAAGAAAAGTAACAAGTATTAGCCGTAGAAAAAAAAAAGAAAAAAAGAGAAAGAAAAAAGGATCTAACAAGACCTGCGTCCATCAAAAATTCACTGAATGTCTCAGCTTATTGAACGGTGAAGCTGCTGTCGAAAGTTAAATATGGACAAGAAGATACCATCTTTTTAAAAAGATGAAATGATTCAAAACTATGAGGATGTCTACATCATAATCTTCAAATTCTTCAAAATGTAACATTAATGTAACAAATGATATAAAAAAAAATTAAAATTCAATTCCTACTTAGGTCAGCAAAAAAAAATCATTTTAGCTACTTTTTATTAAATAATTATCAAAATAGAAGAATTGAACTTTCTTTACCTTCATACGAAAAATATTGAAATTCTTGCATTTTACTGACTGAGCAACTGCTTGCTGATTTTATTTTTAACTACAATCTGCTCAAACTCTATTTAAAGTATTAAACATTTAATTCAATTTAATTAATGAATTAATATTTGAAAAAACTGTATTAACATCAAGTGTCGTCCATTACAAGTTTTAAAAAATGTATTTGAACTTGAGTGGAGGAATAAAAATTATTTTATTCACGACTGAAAACTTGATCAAAATATATAAATGTATGTAGATAGGGAGAGTCGGAATCATCAGTGAGAATTGAATAAATCAATTCGTTTTCAATTTACCACAATTATTATACTCATCATTTATTATTATAATATTTTTTTGTGTGTATTGTTATATTTTACTATTATATACTTATATTGTATGTTATTATATTTTATTATTGTTTTATTTATTTTATTATCTCACTAGCCGCCTTTGGCGACCAGCTGGTTCGCCATGAGTAATGCGTTCTAAAATTTTCAATTAAATCACATATTCATTAGCCTTGAACTAACTTCTGGCATTGATTGGCCTGAAATTAATATTTTCTTTAAGATGATGGTTCTAAAAGAACGTGTTTCCTAATAATATTCTTTAATTTTATAAATCAGTCAGTTTTAATTATTGATTTAGAAGACTGATTGATGTAGCAACTTTTATTTAAAAAGAAATCTAAAACTCATAATTCATCAATGCATAATTGGATTCAAGCCACATAAAATGCTACATAAATTCAATCAGGTTTATCGTAAATAAAGATTTATTGAATTAATGATATAGATATTGCAAACTATCATAGAATCCTTTGCTTTGCATATTTTTTAGGAAATATCACATTATATATTTCTTTTATTTTATCCAGTCACGTGCTAAAAGTTGCATTTCTTTAAATTTTTTGGGATGGTAGTTTTTTTTTAATTCGAACTTCCGGCATTCTTTTATTTTATCCAGTCACGTGCTAAAAACATGGTTAAAATATTTCTTTAAAAATTCGTTAAAAATAGAAGCTTACGCTATAAATTAAAAAAACTGGTACCGTTAGAAAGCTAAATTTTAATCTTTAAATTCATATAAAAATCATGTTTGTGCAATAATATTTTCGAAAGTTATAGCGGGAAAACGTCGAAATTTCGCTTAAATTTTAATTAATTCAAATTCTAATTAAAAATTCGAAAAAAGGGCTCCGGGGTGCACATTCCCGATCTCCAAGGTATACATGTACCAAATTTGGTAGCTGTAGGTCCAACGGTCTGGCCTGTAGAGCGCCAACACACACACACACACACACACATTGAGCTTTATTATAAGTATAGATTATTAATTATTTTTATCCAACTATTTTAATGTTCCCCAAAATGTAACATTAATATAATAAATCAATAATTTTTCAGTTTGCCCCAATTATTTTTCTAATATTTCTTTTTTCACATCCCACCCCAAAAATTTCAGTCACCACAATTGAGAAAAATCATTGTTCTTTCTCGAAAATTAAAGTAAGATAAGATAAAAAGAATTTCATTAAAAAAATGAATTTTCTAAGTATTTGATTCATGGCATCTATATATTTATCTTCCTATCACGTAATAAGATACTCAATTCTTAGCGAAATCGTAGACACTATTAATTTTCTTTCCATACATAAACCACCCACGTTAAGAAATCCAATATGGTACCGCATTTACCTCTCTGTCGTATCCGATAGTAATCAAATAGGTTGGCTCAGAGAAAAGCTATTCTCAATGTAAAAACCTGGAACTGCTACTTCCGAGAAATCAAGGGTTTTCTATTCAAAAGATATAACGTAAAACGGCCTCAAAAGAATTTTCGGCTGCTTTATTCTATTGGATTAGAAGACCACAAGGAACTAGGGGGGAGGAAACTGGTATCCTCAAAGGAACCATTAAATTAATCTATGGTTTTCCACATGATTTAAAAAAAATAAAAAAAAATATCTTTAACGAATTGTCTTTTCTAATGTTATCAAGTCCTTATGTTGAATTAATCACAGTAATGAAAATTTATGTTTCAATAAAGTATATTACTGTTTTATTAACTTATGAAATCTTCCAAAGATGATGATAATTTATTTCATGTACATGTAATAATTTATTTTTCACTTAATGTAACTGTTGAGCCGATTTTTCAGATTTATTCCGATCTGAGTTTTAATCCTTTATATGAAAAATAGATTCGCCAGGTGCTCAAAATAAAATTGATTAAAAAAAAATTCAACTGTGAATCAATGAAGTGGAAGACAATAAATATTCAGATGCCACTTCAGAATCAGAAGTTGACTGATAACTATATGCCATCATGTCTGTTTTATTTAATGCCAAATAAAATGGAGAAGGAAAAAATTCACCCGGATCATTTTTCCTACAAGATAAGCGAGTTTCTACTGTTGTTAGCCAATTGGCTTCCATGTTTTCACAAGAAAAATACAAGATTATTTTTTTAAAAAAAATAATGCTTAAGGTTTAAAAATTTGGATATTTTCCCTTACACTATATGTATGACTAATCTTCAGTCTGCATATATTAATATACAGATTTGGTATTTTTCCATTAGACGGGCGAAAGATGCCGCCAATATGAGCCAAAAGAGAGTCAAGCCACCAAGCCAAGCGAATGTCGCCAGTGTGAACAAAGCAGCCAAGTAAAATAAGTGAAATTTGACGAAATTTTGCATTTTTTGATGACTTTTCATTTTTTCCGACTAACAATTATTTGGCGATTTTTTCGTTGCGCCGGTATAATGCAAAAGTACCACAGATTCTGCTTTTTAAAAATTGTAGGAAAATTCAAAGATACAAAATATAAAAGAGGAGATTATTAGGAAGATATAATAAAGGAATCTTATTATACGTTTTGTACCTAAAAATGTAGCTGAATTGGAAAATAATAATTATTAATTGCCTTGTTTTAAAATTATTTGTCATTAAGTTCAATTTCCGATTAAATTTGATGTGGAGAATTTTTTTCTGTATATCTTAAACATTTGAACATACAAAAATAACTGTATTAAAAATAATAAGGAAGGAAATTTGCTAAATTAGTTATTTGGTCATATTTTATAAAACTAATACGAGTTTTCTATCGCTCTCCCCCCTTTTTCTTTTGCTTATTGGAATCGAAATGTATGAAAATTCTTTTGTTGGGAAAAGAACAAAATTATTTTTTCCCATAACAATTTGATACAGGACCGCAACTTGCAATGTAAGATTTTTTTATATAATGCTGTGTTTGTTATATGACGAAAATTCGTTTACTTTAAAATGCTGTTTAGTTAACTAAAAAGTAACTTTAATATTAAAAATATAATCTAAAATTTAAAAAAAAACCTGTAAAATACTCAATGTTTTGTTTCAAAATCCGAGAAAATCAAAAGGTTCCAAGAAGTGGGCTGCAGTGTAGCTGTGGAATATGAAATTATTAAAATCAATGGGTGTTTTCATTATCGAGTTCTAAAACTCTCCTTGAGGGGACAGAATTTTTCAAAGGAACCGCCTGTTTAAAAGTTAATTTTATTGTCTAACATTCAGGAATTTTAAAATAGCTATCAATTCTACTGATAGGAAAAAAGAAGAAAAATACTATATAGCAAGTTAGTTATTCAGTTAGACATCCGATTTTGAAACTACATGAAGACTATTTTGAAAGCAATATTGAAAATGACCGAAGTGAGAATTCTAATTAAAAATTTTCACATTACAGCATTTGGGATTATGTTTGGATTCGATGAATTCATGATCCGACTCAGGAAACAGCTCACAGGGTATTTATCTGTAATGGAACTGAAATTCTTAATTAATACAACCGAAACATTGTCGTCAATGTATCCAAGATGTCTCAGGGAGTGACAAATATGGATGTTTAATGAAATCTATGATCGAACTCCTAATTCTTCATTATATTAATCGAAACTTTTTTATCAACGAGGTCAGGATATGTCAAAGATTGACATAATGGATGTTTAGTGTGGCTGAAATTTTTGAATCTTCGTTCCCACTAAAGAACACGTTTGACTACATGGTTGCACCCT
Source organism: Argiope trifasciata (assembly GCA_026543055.1). NCBI lineage: Eukaryota > Metazoa > Arthropoda > Arachnida > Araneae > Araneidae > Argiope > Argiope trifasciata. The sequence goes on along the minus strand of JAPMOQ010042254.1, from coordinate 678,203 downwards.
GAGGACATAAAGAAAACTGAAAAAATAAAAGTAATTGCAAACTAATGATTTGATAAATCTTCAATGTTAGAGATTACTTATTGCAGTAAGAGCAAATAGTGAAATTGTGTTACAATTTTTAAATTTATTATTTCTTAGTTCAATAGCATGATAGCATATTTTTACCATACTGAACAAAAATTATTTGTTCTAATCCGAAATAACTGATATCTAACTAAATGTAAATAGAATAATAATCGCCTTTATGACCTCGAGCTAAGATTTTCAAATTACTTTTAAATTACATTTTTATAAAACATTTGTACTTGTTTTTCTGCCATAGAGGTAGCACGTCTTCCATGTGATCTGAGTGTCCTGAATCGGGAATGGTCCTTCATCTGTGTTCTATCTGTGAGGTGTTAACGTGCCCCCACCCCCTTGTAAAACGCGATTGTGCGAGCGAATGAGCCGCATGAGTAGTTAAGATATTCTCATGGCCCTACAGAAGGCGCTACAGAAACGAGATATACTATCTCGGCTTAAAATTGCTGACTTGGTCAGCGGACTTATCTATGACAAGTGTCATAAAAAACAAAAGCAACTATGAAACATTTGTTTCAGAATAAAGTGCTTGAAATTTTAATAAGTGACATCAATGTTTTGAAAACATTATTTTGATTGGAATCTCCACCATTTTGTATAATTAGTTCCATAAAACCATTTTGTATAATTTATTCTCTTATTTCAATTATTAAAATTATCTTTCACATTTTCTCTGTGAGAGAAATCTCTTTGTTAGTGACTGAAATTTATTTCTTAAGATTTTACTTACTTCAAGTCACAACATCTTAGCTTTACACAGTTGAATTAGAATCGTATTTCAACTTTACATTTCTATATAATTTGTTGTATTTATCTTGACACGCTTTATCACCCTTTGATTATGAATTTTTCGAAATCATTTTATTTTCATTTTCGACGCAAGCCAAAAGAATAGGTTCTGATTAAGACACATTTATCAAATATTTATTTTCTAACCGATTTTTAAGACAAAGGTGATAATCAAATGATCTAAAAAATACTTTTTACTAAGAATTATTTAAACTAATTTTGATAGTTAAGACGGATGCCCATGTCTTGTTGGTAATCAAAAAGTTAATCTTGGCTTATCTTTTTGACTATTAATGGGACATATATATCCCCTTAACTTTTTAAAATTAGTTTAAATAGCTCTAAATAAAAGCAGTTTTTTTTTTAGTGATGGGGAGGGTGTATTTGGCTATCATGTCCTAACCACTGGGGTTTAAAAATATTTGATAAAAAACATCGAATAGCTTTGCTTGATATAGAAGTTATTATCTTCATTTTTTAAGCGACTGCAGAGTAAAATACTTTAAAAAATTGATCATCAGAATTAAGAACCCAAAATTCTCTTTATCTTATATTTATTTGCAATTTTCTTTGTCAACAGACATTCTTGATGTTATTTGATCTATTCTTTAAAAATCCAATTTTGTTTTATTAATATCATTGCATCTATAATAAATTTTTAATTTAGGTTGTTGATATATACTCTAATTTCTTTCGAAATGGGCAAATAGAAATGGCATTAATTTATTTAATGCAAAATTTAGGAATGGAAAGTATAATTAAACAACTGCTTACAGGATATTTTAAAATCAGTAAAAATATTTTTTTAACTGTAGCTTTTTGGTAAAAATAGCTTTTAGTTTTTGCAACGGTGCTAAAATGCTTCCGCTTTTGATTTGAAATTTATTTGAAGAAACATATTGAGGAAACATTGCCTTATTTGAGTTTACTGCCTTCATTCGAGTTAAAATGGTGAATAAAAGATCTAAAAATAATCCATATTAATATTAAATGTATCAGATTGCTAAAAACAGCAATAACAACTAAAAAAACTCCCATCAATTCATGAATTCTAGTAGTTCCCGAGGAAATTTTCGGAATTATGAACTGTCGTTTTTATTACGGTTAATTATTCTTTATTTGAATCTTTCTTTTTATAATTTTGATTGAAGATTTAAAAGCATAAAATATTTTTCAACATAATTATTATCATCCAACAATGTCTATTCCATCTAACTTGGCCTTCATGTAGCCTCATGTAGATTGCTAAAAACAGCAGCAACAACAAAAAAACACATCAATTCATGAATTCTAGTAGTTCATGAAAAAATTTTCGGAATTATAATCTAACGTTTTTATTACGGTTAATTATTCTTTACTTGAATCTTTCCTTTTATAATTCTGATTGCAGATTTAAAAGTCGAAAATATTTTTCAACATAATTATTACCATCCAGCAATGTCTATTCCATCTAACTAAGCAGTCATGTAGTCTCAAAATGATTCTTCAATTTAATAAAGACTTTTTTAACAAATCATAACTAAAAAAGTCATTTTTAAAACAATGCAGATTTCCTTTCTGAATTCTCTTTACTGCATTTTGAAGAGCCACCACCATACTAATTCCACCTTCCACCAAGTACAACTCCTACGCCAAACAGCAACAATATTACATTTCTTTCTGATCCTTCTTCCAATGCAGCTTTAAAAATAAAAATAAAAAATTCCTTTCGAATCCTCCAACGGAACCAATTTCCCGCCAAGAAGAGCTTGCTTGCAGAGCTGATGCCACCCCCAATCGGAAAAATCCATCTCCGCCGAGACTGTTCCTGGTGCCTTTCTGCACGGGCATGTCGCTAGCGCAAGTCCTCGGGACACCCGATATCCAAGAGACATCTGAAACTATTATTCCGGAAATTGAAGGGAAGCGTTCACCAGGGATTGGGTTTCGCCCTCTCTCGATCTCTCCTCTCTACGCCACACACACACAAAACCGATGACAGCTTCCACTGATAATGGAATATGGAAGGTGGACTGCACTATTTGAGCAAAAAGGGTTGCCTGCCCCCTGTAATTGCTAGAGGTGGTGCGGACTCATTGCCGAGTTTGTTTGGGTGAGAACGGATTTGGAGCCTGGATGGGAAGATCTTGCATCTTTTTTGATGCTGCATATTCTAAGTAGAGGATAAAATATGACGGTACAGTTTTCGTTCTTGATGTTAAAGTTGTGGATTGGAGGAAATATGGAAAATGGTCGATTGTCTGGATTTTGATCTTTTGGATACAAGTTTTTTTTATGTTGGAAAGAAAGTATGATTTTAAAGAAATGAGGAAGATTAATTTTGTTTCCTAGTTGCTGGGCATGTTACTTAAAAAAGTATGGTCAATTTTAGATATATAAATATTGTGGTTTAAAGATTTGATTTTAATAATATATAGATAAGGATTTTTGGATTTTTATTTTTGGGATGGATGGATGTGGATATTTTGTGACTCAAAATCTTTTCCAAATTTTTTGCTGCACACACAAGCACAAAATTCCGTTACAAAGTATAGTCTTGAATTCCATAGAATTCGTTTTGAAATCTTCTAGAAATAAAACTATAATACAATAAAAAGTAAAAATATAATTTATTTCTTTGAAAACACCAACTTCTTTCAAGATGCAAATAAATTGATATGAAGCCTCACTTCTAGCAAGAATAACAAATTAATATAAAATGAGTTAAGGAAGTTGATACGGTCTCTATTAAAAACAGAAAAAAATAACAGAATATTCAATTAAAAATTTTAATTATACTTTCTTAGAACATTTTGACATTAAAGGAGAAAGAATTGAGAATAAGAAGAGATAAAGAGCAAATCAGAATGCTAAAAGGAAAGTTATGAGTTTGACATAATGGGAATTTATCATCCTTTTTAATTTTATATTTTAAAAGTGCAAATTTAACCATACGTGAAAAGAAAATTTTAAGGAAATGACATCGAGATTTTAACGAACTTTTTAGTTTTAGAATTTTTGTTATAATACACTTTTGGAATCAGGTTTGTCTGTCTTTAAGCATATTAACAATTAATTTCCAACATCAAATCTAAGTGAATAAATGAAATTCTTCATGTTGTTGCTATGCTTTAAATATATTTTTGAAATGTAAAAGTAAATTTGTCTAATTTTAGTCGATGTGTTGGGGAACAGATTAATATAAAGGGAATTATATCTAATTTGGGACCAAAACAATCAAAGAGAAGAAGCTTTCAATTTGTTTTGTGCTTTTCAATAAATGACGAAGCAAAGCGTTAAACCCATAGTATTGTGGAGGTATACGAAAAACAGTGAAAGAAACGCCCTCCTATGTCTCACTGTAACAATTTTTTTTCTAAAAACTTTTATTTCATTTAGCTACATATATTTGTTGAGTTAATTTTCATTCAAGATTTTATAAACTGAGATTTTTCTCACTAATTTTCTTATTTCGAATTGTTTTTTTAAGGGAAATATTTTAAACCGGTGAAGATTTTAGAAAAAAAATTAAAACCACTTTTTTTTACCAACGAAATGCATGAAGAAACAATGTAGAAAAATACTAAATAAAATGAATGATATTTACTATTATCTGAACAAGTATATTTCAGTTTCTCGGATTCAATATACATAAATATATATGTGTGTGTGACGTCTTTAGCTAAAGTAATAGCAGCAGAGATGACATTAAGGGTCGTTGACTTTTTCAGTGTGTTCCATTTGGTGTGATCGATTGAAAAACAGGGGTTGGGATAACCGGCAACTCTTAATGTGAGTGTACTCAATCCATCTGCATTTTTGTTTACATAGTGATCAGTTTCCCATGTGTATGGCTAACAGAAATTCTATTAAAGAACATTCTGATAGTAAAATCATCGAAAGAGCTAGTGTTAGTCATATTTCAAACTGATAAGGGTAAAAACTACTGGGTGTATTATTTTCACAAGAAACTTGTAATTAAATAATTGTAAATGGTGTCTTCGCACATTTAAAATTTATTTATTTAGTACTAATTCCCTTAGACGAAAAGAAAGCTCAGTGGGAATATTGGATATATTTCATTTCAGATAAATCGTTTATGTATAATTTAATTTAAATTTAAAAATATGTTATTTTAATTATCTTATGTACGTTATTATGTTCCGCATTTTTTTCCCTTGAAATTGTTTGAAAACAGTTAAGATTTTGAATATTTCAGTAAAAAATTATGAAAAAACATCTATGGAACTAAAATATATAGGTCAAACGTTGAAAGACTTTTGAAAATTTGAAAAATTGCCCTTTTTTAGGGCTAAAAAGAGGTATAAAGCAAAAATCTTCGAGTTTTCAGAATTACCAAATGATTTGGTTAGAATTTTGCAAATGGCTTCAGAAATATATAATATAGTTCCTAAACTAAGAAACAAGTAGTATTTCTATCCATTCTTCAAATATTTTAGTTAAACTGGTAAGTAACACGAAATTTCTAATTTTTCCCCCACATTGTGTGGTATTAGAATAACTATAAAATCTTTTCAAATGAATTGATTACTTATTTTCTAGTTTTCTAGTTCAGAAACTGCAGAAATATTAAGAAATAATTATACCAAATTTGGAAAAAAATAGTTTTTAATTTATAAGATTCTTTGTTAACTCTATGCCATTAACTATTTTATGGTTTTCATCAATAGTTATTTTTTAAATGAACTAAGCATTAATAATAAAAGTCTCTGACATTGTGAAAATTCTTTAAATGTTTTTAATTAAATACGATTTTTAGAGCTATCTTTAATGTGAGGAAAAGCTAGACAATCGCTTAGTGGCGCCATAGGAATATGCTAAGTTTCATCCAATGAAATTGTTGTTTGTTCATATAAATTCCGCATCTCGCGATATTTTGGACAATAATACACATTTAACTACTATGAAAGATATATTATGGGATGTTTTAACCAATTATCGGAGCTTAAATTACAAATTAATAAATGCTCTTTAATATTTTTTGCATAATTAAAAGTTTATTGGACAAAAGAAATAAGTTTTTTTTTCAATCAAATGCTTTTAAATTCAGCTATATTATGTTTGATTGCAAATGAATATGCAAACTTATATTAATGCATTATTTTTTACTTGGTAGCACCATGTATTTATATGATTGGTCATGCTTATGATTTTGTAAAGATTCAATAAAAAATTCTTAGGTTTTAAAAAAAATATTTGGTCATCTACATGCACCTGTCTTCTTTTAAAATTGACTAAAACGATTCATGCTCATATTACTTGTGAAATCAGAGAAAAGGTTTTCATTACTTTCGTTCATTTTTTAAGAATCAATTCATGCAAATAAGGCATTGGTTGAAGGCTTTTGTAAAAATATTTGAATTAGAAATATGAACGCTATTATAAATATAAATACTGATTAAATATACAAGCCATATTGATTCATATATATTCTAAAAAACATTTAATAATCATTTGATTTGCTCTAGATAAAATGAAATCAGGAAATATTTGAAGAATTATTTACCGTACACTTTTATGTAAAAATTGTATATATTGGGCATAAATATATGTAGTTATTCAAATCAGGTGGAGTATTTTTTATATGATTATTCTATTTTAGAAATTTATTCTTAGCAATTTTTTTATCGCAGAACTTGATTGCAACATGTTTTTATGTGGGTTCTTCTAACTACTTTCACATAAATATCTACAATCTACTTCCTCTTAAATAACTACAATTTAAATTCATCTATGGAACTAAAATTAAACTATCTTGTTATTTAAATCTTCTTCATACTGGGACAAATCAACATCATATGCTTCATTACGATTTTACGTATTATAATTACGTGATAATACGTAAAAGGAAAATTTGAAATTTTAAGAAATAATTCTAGAACAATATAATGTTTATGTTAATAATTATTAATGTGTTGCAATATATAAAATGTAACTATTTGTAAATGAAAATATACTTGATGTGCAAAATTATGTCTTAGTTTCAGAAACATTTCAAACTGTTACATGGCATAAAATTTCTTAGATTTTCTTTAATTATAAATTTTTCTTCCGTCCTCTTTTTGTTTTATTTCCCTGACATTCTGACACAAGTTTAACCTATATATAAAAAAAATTTTTTTTTTCAAATAGTTAATAGTGAAAAAAAAAATGTTTGCTTAACTTTCAAGTAGTTGACAAAGATTAAAGAAACATTTTACTAGTACAAGTTATCGACGAATTAGATAAAATAAAACAAATAATTTTTTCTTACGATAGATTTATTTTCCACTGAGAAGTTATTCAAAATGACGAAATTTCGCTACTACATGGATTTGATACCAAGCGCCATCTACTGCAATCGAAAACAACTAAGCCGGAAGAAAAATTGTTTTGTTAGTTTCCTGACGTAAGAGTTTCTTTCATATGGAAACATTTCATTACGGACTAATTTTAAAGGAAAAAATTTTTTTTAATTTGTTTGTATAGCTAATTTTTATTATAATATTATAATTTATGAAATTTGAATAAATGTTTATGTAAATCTAATTTGTTTTAAATGTTAATATTTTTTTAGCACAAAATACATATATATATTTTTGCAAGTTTTATTAGAAAAATGAGTTATTTGTTATTTTTTCTTAATGGATTTCCCAAAAGCAGTAGTAGTTACTAAGTTACACTATCTGACTCTTGTTGCATTAAAATGTTTGTTTCATTAATGAATATGTTATTGCTTAAAAAATATGTTAATTGATTTCTAGACTTAAAATGTATTTAAATACGATGTTTTTTTCGGGAAATTATCTTACTTTTTTATTTTCATAATATTTCAGTAATAATTTTCTTTATAAACTTAATTAAAAATGTTAACTAAATTGTATCAACCCTAAAATTTTAATAGAAAATTCTTTCCCTTTTTTTTTTTTTTTCTTTTTGGAAAAAAAGGGGAAAAATAAGAAAGGGGAAAAAATTACGAAAGGGAAATTTTTTTTTTTGGTATGCTATAAAAACTTAGCGAAGATTAAATATAAAAACACTTCATAAAAACGAGAAATATAAGCCTGCTGAACAGTAACGATCCATTTTTTTTTTATTTCTTGTTTTGATACGAGCAGATCTGTTACTTCTCTTCAAGCTTTAATGATCTTTTAGCTTGTCCTACCAATTGACACAAAAAGTGTGTTGCGAAATGCGAAACTCTAGTTGCTTCATTGATTATTTCAAATACGACATTTAGAGCCTGCATCGCATTTCTTTTAACATTTGAATATACGTCACTTATTAACGACACATTCTGTTTCTAATGGAAATGACGTAAAATTGATTTAACACGTGATGATGATGAAATGTTTTTATAAACGTCAAATGTAATAATTAACTCGCAACAGTTTTTCTTAAATATTATTGATGTTCATGCTTGTGTTTATTTTTTGAAACTAAAACAATGCTCTAAGCAAAAGATATAGTAATGATATTTCTTAATATAATTCAAATCTTAATTAATTTCCTAAATTTTATTTTAATTTCACTCTAATTTTCATTCTAAAATATCCTCTTATTTTCTTATCCAAATTCCCCTTTTTTATTCAATTATTTATAACACGAGCTTAACAAAATTGTTGATTTTGTCGTTTTAATGCCAGAAAGAAAGGGATAAAAATCCTTAACACTTGCACATTTTTAAAATGATACCTAAGATTCTCTTAACTATAAGTAGTTAAATTACAACGAAAAAAAAGTAACATTTGTTTATTTTCTTGGCTTTGGAATTTACTTTTTAAATTTATGAAGGGATACACATTCATTTTTATACACTTGTCCAATTTTAAGGCAGATCTTGAAATTTCGAAAACAAACTAATTAAAAATAATTCTAATTAAGGAATAAAAAAATAATAATATCAGAAAATTGCAAATAATGAACCCCTGGTAAAAATTACGGAAACAGGATATACGATTTAAAAAGAAATTCGTTAACATATTATAATAAAATAATAAATAAATAAGCTCAAATATATAAACACGTGGCGACAAAGTTTTCACTCATAATAAAATAATTATGCTTATCGAATGTTAAACTGCTGTAATTGGAAAAAATAAAGTTTGTATACTATTAACACCGTGTTTTAAATTTTTACTTTGGCGAAATATTTTTTGGACTATTGAAGTAAAGAATATCTTAATTCATGTTAGAAAATTTAGGTTGCCCGAAAAGCTAAAACTGGTCTAAATGATTTTGACTTTTAAATTAAATCCTACTATAAATTAATCAACGATTTTCATAAACAAATCAGACACGTGCTGAGTCAAGATGATAATTTTCAACCCCTTACATTTTAATAAAAATCTTCAATTTTATTTCTATTGATAATTTTATAAATAATATATATGTTTGGAAATAAGCAGCTTTAGGAATTTAATTTTTAGGTATCTCTTATTTTTGTGGTTGTTATTACTTAAAGGACTTTCTATAGACAAACCCGCTGACGAAGCCAGCAGTTGAAGCCGAGTTTATGCTGTAGCTTTTGAGGGTAAAGTTCCCTGACTACAGAGGACAAAAGTCTGGTGTCCAGGACGTATGACGATGACACTCACACACTCGTTTGTACAAGCACCTTGTACATAGAACTCATTCACACACCTCACTGATAAAACACAGCGTAAAGAACAACCATGAACGAATCAGAATTGGAACTCGGGACGCCCAGGTCACGGGACGATACACTACCCTTAAGTCAGGACACCTTTTTTCTTGTTTTTATTTCAACCATACGTTCTAATAAAAAAACAAAATTTGATTTTCTTTCTGATGAATCAAATGCACCATTTTATCCTATTATCTTCATCAAATGTAAATTATTTAAATTTATATCAGAAAAAAAAGAGGATGGTAAAAAAAAAAAAAAGAAAGAAAGAAAATTAGTCAGAAAAAAAGTGGACTTATTAATCCAAGTAGCTTTCAAAAGCAGAATTTTCCGAAAAGATGCAAATAAAAAAGTACGTCTCGGGCACAAAACATACTTCTTTTTCTATATGAAAACTGATACTGTTGACTAAAAGTAACGCGTTTCAGCTCTTACTACACAAATTCCAGTTATCCAACTCATAGATCAAATCTTCTGAACTAAGTAGATAATTGAGACGTTTTCAACCCGTCTCTGTTAATTATTAGCTATGAGATAAAAAAAGAAATTTACATTCCCTGCGCATAAAGTTTCTTTTGTGCTCTCAATAAGATTTATTTCGCTGCTTTTTGTTTACTCTGACTCCCATTTATTCTAGTAATGAGCTGAAAAGTACTGTTAGTACTTCGCTTTCCCGTTCTTGAAACCATCCTATGACTCGAACCTAAATCATTTATAATGCCACCGACATGACAGAATTAATGAGCATGACCACATGAAATGATCTATGATGATGAAAAAAAATACCGTCACAGTCCTATCATTACCGGTGTCGCCATCTGCTGACGTGAACATGATTCATTTTTATTTACATGGAAAGCGACACTCTACCAAGAAGTGAGAACATTCAAAACCTTGTTATCATATCAGATATCTATATCTTTTATCATTATTTTTTTTCTCCTTTGGGGATGATATGTTTAGGGCTTTATGCATCATCCTTTTTAATTAATGGCTTCTGCGCTGCATAGACTTTTTAAAGTAAGCTTCCTTTCCGAGAGTTTATAAAGTAACTTAAAATTTGCTCATGAAAAATTATACAAGGAGCTGATTATTATCTGAGTTTCTGTCTTATTTCTAGGAAAAAATTATGATTGATGAGTACGATTTTAATTACAAAATTCTCCTCATAAAATTCCCTTTCTCTAAAGTTAGATTTTTAATATTCAGTAGTATATCAGTTCCACTATTTACCTCTAAATTTGTCAGGCTACCGTGGAATTGAGGCAGGTTTATAGTAAAAATTAGAGGGCTCCGTATTAGAGATACATTTCCAATAAAGATGTTCTTTTTTATACATAAATGTTACATTTTAAACTGACCTAAAGCCAGACATCCTCAAGTCAAAAGAGCCAGATTATTAAGGAAATAAAGTGATTGATTGTTTAACCTTCCCCCCCAATTTTAAGGGAAACGATTTTTTTTTTAAAAAAAATTCCGGTATTTCGTAAGCTTTTTTGATGCCATGTGTTAATAAATTCATTTTTTTAATATCATGTGTTAATAAATTCCATCAATTAAGCTGATCCAATTAAAATAAAGTATTACTTAAACTCATTTTGGAACATTAGATTAATAGCAAGATTTATTTTTTATTACTTTATAATTATATGAAAAAAGGTTTACTTTATATTAAATATCTTTAAAATTGTGATAAGAAAACTTCCGTTTATACTAAAAAATATTTTGTTTAAAATTACTTTTAACTTTTAGTGAAACTAATATTTCAAAATTTGATCTGTAATTATTACAATTTATCAGAGCTTGGTACTTGAAACAATTTTTACAAACATTAAATTAAAATGAATACAAAATATTTAACTTAGCTGGAGACATCCCACGAAATTTGCATTGCTTCATAAAATATCTGGCCTTATCCTTCAGTTTAGGATTGGAGTTAGGTTCAAAAGCAGTCATAGAATAGCCCAAACTAAAGAGATTTATCCTAAAGAAACTTCTTATAGTTTTGAAAAAAAAAAAAGGCATTAATTTAGCAAAACTTTATAAATTTATTATCTAGCTGGAATTCAAAATAGTCCTTTCTTTTACAGAGAAATTCGTCTCTGTTTTGGGGGAAAATGCGACATTAATAATCAAATTTTTGTAAAATAAAAACCAATATATATATATATTATTAATTTTAATAAAAAATAAATAAAATCAATTTCGATGTTGATTTCATCGTATTTTTTTGTAGTCATGCTTATTTAATGACGATAGCAGATGACCGAAAACAAAGATATAACGAAGGGCGCGTTCTTGGAATGAAAATAAAAATATGCATCAAATCCCTTACATTAAAATAAAAAATATATTTACTATACTATCTGCAATTAAATTCTAGTAGAATTTTCAATGAACTTCAAATTGAAATATGAGCTTAATGCTGAAATAGAATTCTAAAAAATGATACCATAATCCTTTACACATGATTGAAACATTTTTGAAGACATTTTTCCCCATGGAAATAAAACATTTTAAAGATATTTTAAAAAGAAAGATAAAACATATTGTAAACATTTTTTTTTCATGAAAATGCAAACACTTTTAGGCAAAAACGAAAACATTTTGTGTGTATCTATCAATATGAAAAATTAAAATATTTTGAAAATATATTTAGATGAGAATAAAAAGAATTAAAATCATTAATGTTTTATATCAGTTTTTATCATATAGTTTCAATAAAAATATAGGGAATATGTATTGTCCTTACGTTAAACATTCTAGAAGCTGTAAGTATTGAAAACATATTTCTTTTTTTTATTTACTGAAAATAAAATTTTGAACACTTTTTTTTCTTTGGAGATAGTTTTGTCAAATAGTTTAGTAAAAACTGAAAACTGAAGGCAGATCCACAAAATGCAATTGATCAGTTTATCGAGATGAGCATAAATTGGACTTCTAATGATTTTTTTCACTTAGACACCGTTGTCTCATCCACCCAAACGGGCCGTGGTGGCCCGATGGTAAAGTCTCGGCTTCGGAACCGGAGGGTTTCAGGTTTCGAGACTCGATTCCATCGAAGAACCGCCGTGTGAGGGGGTCTGTTGCACGTTAAATCTGTCAGGCCAAATGTCCTCCCGCTGGTGTGGCGTGGTGTGGAGAGAGGGGTGCCAGCTCAGGTGTCGTCCTCGTCATCTGACCTTGATTCAAAATTACGAGGTCCGTCCCATATAGCCCTCGTGTTGCCTTAAACGGGACGTTAATATAACTAAACTAAACTAAACATCCAATCAAACCTTCAGTCAGAATTTTAAAAAACGGGTTTCACTTTCGAACTCGATCCAGTTCCAAAAATAACAGAAGTTGATAACTTTTTATAAGCATAAGTTATAACAAGGATGTGGCAATTTAGCCTTTAAACTTCGATATCTTGCAGACATAGATATTTTCTGAGAGAGTGAAAATTAAGAAATGTTGAGCACATCGGAAAAAAATTATAGGTTTATAATAAATCTGATTATAATAATCTCGGTACTATTTTTTTCTTACTTCTATTATCTATATATTTCTAATCAAGTGTTTGGAAAATAAACGCAACTATACATGACAAACTTTGATTCACGTCTACCCCAAATTACATCATTCTTATGTCGCATTCACACTTCTCATCAGATCCAGTTGCAGTAATATTGCGTATGTGAATTCTACATGAAACAACCATTAACTATCATAAGCAATTAGAAATAAATGGCATATTCTGAAAATATTAGCAAAAAAAAATGTAGACATATTTTATAGTATAGAGCTAGACATTTGGATTCAAAACACTACAATTGGAAAAGATTTTTAAATATAATGAAAGTAGATTTGATACTTCTAATGAATTTTTATGAAGAATGAAAAATATAATAATGAAGTAATTTTTATGATGTTTATTCCTGCGATTCGGGGGCCGCGGTAGCCTGGTCGGTAGAGCGTCAGTCTCGTAACCGAAAGGTCGCGGGCTCTGTCCTCGTCTTGGACAAAGACCGCCGTGTTGGCTAATGGCAGTTGGGGCATGTTAAATATGTCGATACTGCAAAGTCCTCCAAGTTTCCATAACAAAACGATACCTCTGGGGGTACTGAATCAGGGATGAGTCAGTCTCTGATTGGGATCTAAATTCCGACTTGCTGATGGATGAATGAGTGTATGAATGAATTCGACCACCCACTAAAAAGGGTTGTCTCGTGTGTGTGAGCTAGAAATCGGACTTCTGCCCTCTGGGTGCTCAGGGGTATTTACCTTCAGAAGCTACTGCACCCCCTTTCCGTGAAAAACACGGACACGACAACAACAACATTCCTGCGAATAATTTGTGAAGTTGTAGTATGATCAAGCATGAGATAAATAACACAAAATATAAAATGCACTTAATTTTACTAGAATTAATCCTACTTATTTAAAATAATTGGAAACTATGAAATAAATATTCTTAACGGAAAAATCTTTAATTTTTAATGTAAATTAGCCACCAGTTGAAGACCAATTCTTAGCAAAGAATATTGATTGTGTGAAGCTTGAATTCCAACTTTTAAGCATTGTTTGACTTTCATGAGGATCTCAAAAATGTTTTTAATTAAAAGAAAAAAATGTATAGATACTTTGATGGGATTATTTCATATTCATTCAAGTTAATGAGCAAATAATTGTGAAGCTATGCTCCACGGCATCAAAAGGTCAGTGACTGACTGACCTATTCCAAATTTCGGATTGTACAGGGTGGCCCAGAAGACACTTTACATTTTGAAAATTAAATAACTTTTTAACGTCACTAACGTCACTAACTTTAATAAAAACGTCACTAAGTTCCTTATTGCAGGCCTACTAGGGGGATGTCTAACATTAAAATGGCGCATATACGATCTTTGCGTTGCAACAATTGACCGTCCATTATTCAAAGTAAAATTCAATTATCTTCACTCGTTGTTCTGTTGTAAACTTATCCATGCCAAAAATTTCCAGGGATTATATTTTTTAATTCTGAAAAGAGAAAAAGAAATATATTAATAGAAAAAAAGTTATTTAATTTTCAAAATGTAAAGTGACTTCTGGGCCACCCTGTATTTTGCAATAATGCAGTATCACTATTTTATTTATCATGTAATCATGTTGAGTTTTTATGTCTATTACTGAAAATTAAAAAAAATTATAAATCGAAATTCAGAAGTAAATCCAATTGTAACTGATAAATCATTTCAATTTCCTTTAGTGCTTAAACCCTTTTTGGGTAATAATATTTTCGAAACTTATTGCGGTAATAGGCTTAAATCTCGCTCAATTTTTAATCAACTAAAATTTCAAAGGAATTGCTCTAAAGTACATACTTATAAAGTACTTCTCCAAATCTAGCTCTAGATTGGAATATCTGTCTTGTAGAGTGCCCACATATGCAAATACGCCTAAGTATGCAACTACATTTTCGAGAATTATTCTGAAATATTCAAGAATACTGCATCCAAAGGTTGACGCGCATATATACTGACAAACAAAAACAATGATTTTTAAATTAATATATTCGATTTAGCACAAAATCTAGTGTTTAAAAAGAATGAAAACAATTATTTTTAGTTCCTTTATTTGCTTATTTATTTAAATACTAGCCGCCTTTGGCGACCAGCTGGTTCACCATGAGTAATGGGTTCTAAAGTTTTCGATTAAATTACATATTCATTAGCCTTAAGTAACTCTGGGCATTGATTGGCCAGAAATTAATATTTTCTTTAAGACGATGGATTGAAAGTAATAAAAGAACACGTTTTCCTAATAATTTTCTTTAATTTTATAAATCAGTCAGTTTTAATCATCGGTTATGCTTCCAGAATATTAAAAATATTTTTTTAAATGATGTTGCCAAAATATTAAATAAGTTTTTTTTAAAAAAAGCGAAAAAGGGAAAAAAATTATTGAATTAATGATTTAGATATTGCAAACGATTATAGAAGTATGCCATTAAATCGAAATTTTAAAGCATATCCTGTCTAAATTCAATCAGGTTTACGGTAAATAAAGATGATTTATGGAATAAATAATTTAGATACTGCAAACGATTAAGGAAACCTTTGCTTTGCAGTTATTTTTTTAGAAAATATCACATTTTATATTTATTTTATTTTATCCTGTCAAATTCTAATTAAAAGTTGCATTTCTTTAGATTTATTTTGCGATGACAGATTTTTTTATTCGAACTTCCGGCATTCTTTTATTTTATCCAATCACGTGATAAAAACATGGTTAAAATATTTCTTTAAAACTTCGTTAAAAATAGAAGCGTACATTTTAAATTAAAAAAACTAATACCGTTAGAAAGCTAATTTTTCAATCTTTAAATTGATGTAAAAATCATGTTTGTGCAATAATATTTTCGGAAGTTATAGCGGAAAAACGTCGAAATTTCGCTTAAATTTTAATTAATTCAAATTCTAATTAAAAATTCGAAAAAGGGGCTCAGAGGTGCACATTCCCGACCTCCAAGGTATACATGCACCAAATTTGGTAGCTGTAGGTCCAACGGTCTGGCCTGTAGAGCGCCAACACGCACACACATTGAGCTTTATTATAAGTATAGATAATCAGAAAAATTTCAAATGGCACATTTATATCCCTAATTACAAATGCTTATTGAGATTTGATTTTTAATAGTAACTTAAAGTATTTAATAAAAATTTTTGTTGTTTCCTTCATGGCTAAATTAATATGTTTAAATTAGATATCCATTCTTATTTTCTGGAAATTTTCTGAATACATGCTCAAGAGCCTGGTTTCAAGATTCAGGAACTGATAGAATTGGTATTTATAAAAAAAAGTGGGAATAAAAATAAATGCAAGTTGAACTTGAATTTTCAATATTATGCATTTGCAATTTAAAAATTTGATATTTAAAAGCCACATGAACAACATGTAAATATAAACTACAATTTTTCTTTTATTATAATTTTATGAAATTTCATTAATCTCAGAAATTTTTTCTTTTCAAATAAAACTACATTGTAAATTATTTACTTTCCACTTGTTTTCGAAAGAGTAATCTAGGTTAATTATTTTTTCATAATTCAGTTATTCTGATTTATTTATTGCCCCAATACATTAATATTTATATGAATTAATCGTTCTCTCATAAAAATCTTCATAGGATTGTAAGATAATCTTATTTTCATTTTCGCATATAAGAAAAACATAAAATTATTTTAACTTTTTTCCATTTCTGCGAAGTTCTTTGGCTTAGTTGGATTAAAACTAAGAAATTAAATCAACATAATAATTGAATTATAAATTTTTTTTCACAAATTTTAAATAATAATTTTAATAACCCTCTCTATTTTCCCCCGTTTTCAGAAAGTACAGAAAATGAAATGTGGTAATAAAAAATTGTGTTTTTATATTTTGATAAATAATCGTATTTAAGGCATATGTATAAAGCATGTTTTTACACACTTTTATTTAAACATTTTTATTTTTTGTTATTAAAGAGGGAATTTTATAATCAATTTTTCACTCACTTTCTCTCAATTTAGAATTATTAAATTTTTTCTAGTTGACTTTCTAATTTACTATGCATGCACTATTTAGATAATTTCAGAGCTTAATTTCTGTTATTCATTTAATTTTGATTTATTAAGCGTTGTACACTTGATAATAAATATCAGGAAATATTTAAATATTACTTAATTTTTATAGTAATTAATTCTAACAAGAAATTAGAAAATGATTGAAATAGAAAACTGAAACTGCCTATTTTCAGTACATTAATGAAACAATTTATATGAAATTTATATGAATTATGTGTGGTTGTTCTGTTAACTCTTGAACACGACAAACCTAATTACTGAAATTTGGCATACTGTTTTTGAATCCAAACTGAAAATCTGCATAATATTTTGATCGAAATACATCGACAAAAATTTTCTCGAACATCTGCAAGCATGATAAAGCATATAAATTCCATCAATCAGACAAATGAATTTTAGAATTTTTTATTATCAAAATTGTAGATATATGTCAGATTCTGAATCAAATACATTACTGATTTATAGTCATTCGATACATATGTGAACAAAATGAGGGAGAGCAGAAAAAAATTAGATGCACATATTTAGCCTAATGATTTATTCACAAAATATCAGATATGTCTGAAATTCAGGGCCAAGTTATTTAAGAGTAAGATTCCTTCATTCATACTATTTTAAAATTTCACCATCATTTTTTTCTAAGTAATGAAGTTATATACTTATACTGTTTGAATGCACAAAAGAAATTAAAACGAAAAATAAATCAGTGGCTTAGCAAAACAATGTTGCAGATATTTGAGGTATTATAAAAACTAAAAAATTAATATTTGAAATATTTTTATTATTAAAAATCAGTTTAAAAATAACAATGAAAAAGATTATTCAATGAGAAAATAAATTTGAAACTCTTGCCTTAAATATTGCTGAAACTTAACTTAATTGCGTCAGGCTCTGCATTTGTGAGTAACGATTCTAATATCACAGAATTCATCAGAAAGCAATATCATTTCAATATGAGATGAACTGCAGGGAAAGAAATTTTTACCGCAATTAATTTTTTGACATGATTTAACTTATGGAAATATCTTTAATGAAACTACGAAATTGATTGTAATTTCATTACAACAATAGAAAGTGCAGTCCTCAATTATGTGTAAAATTAATTTTGACACAATAATTAAAATTAATTTTTTTTTAAAAATTGAAATGAAATAGAGACTACAAAAAGATTTTTTTTTTCGAATTTCAAGGTGTTTTTTTTTTCTTTTTATAATAGTAGGTGCTAGAATACTGAGATAAAGTTTTACAATTATTGACATTTAATGTGTTCTTTTCGAGAATTACAATTTTCGTAGTAATAATTGATTTATAACAAAAATCAAACTAAATAAAATCAATGACATAAGGACATGACACATGACACATCACTTTTATGACATAAAGGTAAAACGAAAAGCAATTACCTGACGATTATTCATAATTGAAAAAAAGGCTGTTTTAAGTGTTTTATAATTATTGTTTAACATTTCATTTGTATAATGCAGGTCAAAATATTTTCTAAAATTTATTGATCGTTACTTTAAGCGAGATTTAAAATAATGAAATGTTTTACTCATTTCTATAACATATACAAGTAATATTAACTAAATTGTCTAATCAGACTATAGAGAACACTTATTTGCCTCTCAAAATTTAGGTGTGGCTTAAGCCTAACTGAAACAGATTAAAAGGGCAGTGTGAAACAGGGATAATTATATATAGTTTTCTTTTCGGCAAACTCATGTGAAAGTGAAAACAAAAAAAAAAGAATACTTTGCAAAATGAAATAAGACAACATCAAAATAAATATTTCATCAAATAATCTTGACAATGAATAACTTTGCAAGGCATTAACTTTTCTCAAATAATTAATTCAATTAATTTAAAATGTTTATTTCTTTTTTATGAATACTCAAATTAATATCAGTTGTTCATTTAAAATATTGAAAAAATTATATTGTTTTCAATATTTAAATTTTTGAAAAATGATTTTTATAACAATTTTAATTGTAGAAAATATTTAATAAAAAATTTTTAAAAATAAAAGAGGAATTATTATTAAAAAAATATTTCAATGCTCAGAGTCCTAAAATCTACTAATTAAAACTCAATGGATTTGAAATTACTTCGTAAGAAATCGGTACATTTTAACTTCAGGCATAAAAATGATTAAACAATAGCATCATAAAATCTGATTTTTATAAAGTTTATTTACAATAAAGTCAATAAAATGGTTTTTATTCTTCCAATAATATTTAATTAATGTTTTTCTAAACCTCTCCACTCTATAGTAAGAACTTTTTTATTTAAATTTTCCTTCCCCAGCAGGAAGCAAATAAAGATTTATGTTAAAATAAAAGATAACTTTGAAAGAATTTATGTTTTTTAATAGTTTATTATTTTCCTTTACTGAAAATTAAAATAAATGCACCTTTTATTTACATAATGTAATTGTTATGACTGAAGACTTTCTGACTTATAAAAAAACACCTTTTATTTAACATCAGGAAAACGGAACTATCAGCTACATAAATATGGATGGAATTCTTAATCACAATTTTTCTTGGTTGCCAGTTCCTTTAACTCAATAACAATTTAATTAATTAGAAAGGCAACAGGAAGTGGGAAATACAAGATGAGTGGCAACATTCTCCCACCTTTTGTATTGCATGCAAACACTTTAAAGCAATACAAAACACAAGCAAAATTATAACACATTTAAATAAAAAAATAAACAATCGTATACATGAGATTATAAAAGTAAAGATTAGACCAGTTCACAAATTCAGTCTTTTTACAGGAATTAATGGACGGCCATATCGAGATTTCTTTCCTTCTTCGAGAACATCAACTGCAGTAGGACCCGGGTTTTGTGCAGAAAATTCAGTTCCTTGGTGGTCCTTGCTGATATGATCACTAGCACTAAGCTCCAGAGGATAAATTCGTTGAAGCGGTCGTATGATTTCACCACTGGCTAGGCGCAACTTGGCCACACGTTCCACACCGTCCTTCCCAGGAAACAATTCGATCACTTGAGTCAAAGGCCAATTCATTCGGTTTGGGTTCTTTGATTCAACTATGACAATTTCTCCCGGAGAAATCATCTTTCTTCTTGAAGCTACTTTAGGACTTCTTACTAACTCTCCTAGGTATTCTTTGTAGAAACGTTTGCGTAAATTTGATCGTAGGGTATGAAGGTAACGCACCCTTTTCAATATATGCTGAGAATCAATCAGATCCAAATCAAATGTTTCTCTTTCTTTTATATCTTGGATGAAATGAGCTGGTGTAAGTGGTTTAAGCTCTTTGGGATCGTCTGACATATATGTTAGTGGTCGCCCATTTATTGTAGCCTCACAATCGTAGAGTAAAGTCAACATTTCTTCATATGTTACGCAAGCTTTGCCCAAACATTTTCGGAGAAGTTCTTTAATACTGCGGACCATCCCTTCCCAAAATCCACCGTACCATGGGGCGGAAGGGGGGCTAAACATCCATTTTATTTTCATTAAAGAACACTCAGTTTGAATGAAGTCCCAATCCAAAGATTTCAAGGCATTTGCTGCTCCCACAAAATTCGTACCATTATCTGTGTATAACGTTGAACCTCTTCCTCTTCTAGCCCAGAATCTTCTCAAAGCTTGCATAAACGATTCGGTAGAAAGAGATGAAACTAGTTCCAGATGGACTGCTCGATATACCACACACGTGAATAGAACTATCCACGCTTTGCTTCCACCACGTAAGGAAAGCGGACCGGCCAGATCCGCGCCAGTTATTTGAAAGGCTGCAACTCTGTGTATTCTGTCCGGAGGTAAAGGAGCTGGATCTGGATTAACTTTCCCAGCTGTTAGCCTTTTGCATTTTATGCACTGTCGTAAAATTGCTCTTATAACTCTCCGACCCTTGGGAATCCAGAATTTATCTCTTAAATGAACTAAGGTCGTTAATACCCCAGCATGCATTAAGGATCTATGAATATGCAAAACCAGTCTTTCCAGAAGAGGGTGGTCTGGTAGAACTGTTGGATGCGTAAAGTCCTCTGGATCTTGACTGAGAATTAGTCTTGTTTGAACTTTCAGTATGCCATTTTCTTCGAAAAACTGTATAGTATCCCTATACTTTTCACGTATTTCAGAGGGCCATTCTGACTGCATGATTTTTATCAGAGTCTCTTCTGCCTTTTCAATCTCTTCACATGAAAGGGAATTGACTAACTTAGGAGAGTTTTTCTTAATATTGTTGCAGAATCTGAGAACATAAGCTGTCATTCTTAGAACCTTTGTATAGCTTGAAAAGTACAGGAATCTATCTCCAAATCTCTCTTCGTTTCCTGTGATTAAATTTGTCACAACTGTCTTACGCCGCTCTAGAAAGGCTTCGTCCGGAATCTCTGGTACCTCAGAACATGGCCAAGATTCTTCGACTTTATACAGCCAACTTGGACCCTCCCACCATTGGCTTTGCAGGAGGTCCGACCAATCGCAGCATCGTGTAGCCAGATCAGCAGGGTTCACCTCTCCAGGTACATGTCTCCAGTCATCTAAATTGGTTAAATCCCTGATCTCCTTTACTCTATTTCCCACGAATGTGTTCCACGGCTCTTTTTTCTTAATCCAACTTAAAACTACCATTGAATCGGTCCAAAAGTAGGTTTTAGAAACTGTTGGTAGGATAGAATGTACAGTTTCTGCTAATCGAGCACCTAACGCTGCTCCCAACAGTTCAAGTCGTGGGATTGTGGATTTTTTCATTGGAGCAAGTCGAGCTTTAGCTGCTATGAGCTTGACTGTAACTTGACCTTGTAATTCACTTCGTACAAAAGCGCATGTGGCGTAAGCGTAGGCAGAAGCATCTGTGAAGATGTGCAGTGAGAAATCATCATATTTTTCAGGAAACAATCTTCGAGGTATTGTACATTTAGGTATCAGATGCATGGTTTTCTCCCATTGTCTGTATTTATGCTCAAGTTCTGAGGTTAACACTTCGTCCCAGCCTACTTTTCCTCTCCAAGCTTCTTGCATAAGCAACTTTGGTAACAATAAAGCCGGAGTAGTAAAGCCAATCGGGTCGTAAATGCTGTTGATTACAGATAGAAGCACCCTTTTTGTAACTGGTTTATCTTGGGTACAATCTAAATTTGATGGTAACTTGCAAGAAAGTTCGTCTCTGATCACATCCCAACTCAGACCAAGTACCATTTGTGCATTTTGATCTTCCTTAGAGTCATTAGAAGCCCAACAGCGCAATTCAAAAACACATTCTTTCATTATTTCTATGGATTGAGATTTCAGTTGTTCCAATTCTTTAGCGTCGTTAACACTCGTCACCAAATTGTCCACGTAGAATCCTTCCCGTAAATGACCAATTGTCTTCCTGAGGCTCTCTGACTGGAATTTTTCTCGTTCTTGGTGATAACTTATAGTGGCATTTAGCAGAAAAGGGCTAGAGGAAACACCGAAGACTACTCGACAATGACGATAAATTCTTATTTTTGAGCATTCAGCGTTCTCCCACCATAAAAATCTTAGGGCATCTCTGTCTACGGGTCTCAAACGTATTTGTAGAAATGCTTGTTTTATATCTGCAATTACACCTATGGCACCAGAACGAAATCTCAACAGTAGAGGCGGTATTTTTTGTATAAGACTTGGTCCCAC
Source organism: Argiope trifasciata (assembly GCA_026543055.1). NCBI lineage: Eukaryota > Metazoa > Arthropoda > Arachnida > Araneae > Araneidae > Argiope > Argiope trifasciata. Next base: position 655,479 of record JAPMOQ010042254.1, on the reverse strand, counting down.
ACTTAAACATTCATTCAAGGAGGCAAATCCCGGTTTCTTGAACGAAGCGTCGAATACTGGGCGAACCTTTGTGGTATTGCTTGAGGGCTTAATGACGGGTCTATGAGGAAGGTAATGGGCTTCCTTGGCTATTTCATCCATTGGAACAGCTTCTATAATGCCTTCTGATTCCCACTGTTTGAATACGTTATCGTAGGCTTCAAAGTAATTTTCGTTTATCAAACGCTTAGTTGCTGTACGAAGTCTGGATTCTGCTGCATCGCATTTATTATATAGAGCAGGATGTCCGGCTAACCATGGTAAAGCTACTTCATATCTTTGATCTTCACAGATCCTAATTGTTTCCTTAAAATGAGTCAATGTTTCTTCTTCAAGGAGGCTTTCATTTTTCTTCTCTATTGGATCTGTGATACCCAAAACTTCTAAGTCCCACATTTTAGGCATCTCCATATTTTGAAAGCTTAATGTGACTAGGTTAACAATTTGCTTTTTCTTTCCCAGTCCTAGAATTTTCCAACCCAACAAGGTCTCAACTGCAGATACACCTGAAGATAATACCTCTATTCTCCCAGTCAAAATGCTTCCGAGTATATCAGCTCCCAGCAGAACTCGTATGGGTGGTGAATCTCTTCCGACATCTGTTAGTTTTATTCCTCGGGAAGCAAGCTCAGAAAGCAATTTACTATCATGGATTCTTGGCAAGGCTGAGCATATCCTTGGTTGCTCGAGAAGAGACAATGGAGTTGAATATTTACGATTTAAGCTTTCTACGTTTACGATGTATCTTTTATGCTCAGAAGCAGGAGAAATTGCTCCTCCAAACAATCCTTGAGAAAATATTTCTCTTCCAGAGGGAGAAAGGTTTAGTTCTGCAGCTAAATTCTTTTCGATATAAGATCGTTGTGATCCATCGTCCAACAATGCTCGAACACATAATTCCTTATCTTTATTTCGTAGTTTGATCATGATGGTTTTAAGATATATTTCGTGTTCAGAGGGAAGATTTGTTAGCAATGTTTCTGTAGATTTCTTCTCATCATCGGTCGTACTGGTCTTAGACGAAACATTTTCTTAAACTTAAATCACTTTGATCATCATAAACAGCATATCGTATACTTAAGTAGAAATGTAAATCATTCGTACCTGTACATCTTTTTAATTTCAAGTTCTTCAAATGCAGAGTACAAACTCTGTCCTGTCACGGACGCCACTTTGTTATGACTGAAGACTTTCTGACTTATAAAAAAACACCTTTTATTTAACATCAGGAAAACGGAACTATCAGCTACATAAATATGGATGGAATTCTTAATCACAATTTTTCTTGGTTGCCAGTTCCTTTAACTCAATAGCAATTTAATTAATTAGAAAGGCAATAGGAAGTGGGAAATACAAGATGAGTGGCAACAGTAATAATATATCTTTACTTTTAAAGTTATTTACAATAAACCATTTATAAACAACGTAAAACAAGAAATTTTATTTTTATATGGGTATGGTTCGGATTTTTTCTTTCTATAAAAATATAAGTAGTCTTATTTGTTAAAACTTGTGTCAATAGATAGCAATATTGTTGCAAACGTTGCAGCTTGAGATTATTCATTATTATTATTATTATTATTGCAACATTATAGAAATAAATTTAAAATTTTGTCTTTCTTTTTGTATCATTAAAAGTAAAATTCAGAAAATTAAAAAATGTTGGCACTTTTATTTATATAAACAATTTTTTCTAAAATATAGAAACAATTATAAACGTTTGTTGCAAATAAAATTACTATCATATTTTAATCCAAAAAATATTTTTTTTAAACCTAAAAGAATTTTTTTTTTGATAATCATTTTAAGATATTGAATTTTTAAAAATTATTTTCTTATTTTAAAAATGTACGATTATTTTTATAAAAGGATAATAGAGGGCACCACTAATTTTTTTCATTATTATGAACTTTTCTGGATGAAATAAACTATTTACGTTTTTCTGGCAGTAGATGCCGCCACAAACTAATCTGGAGGGAATTCTCTAAACAGAGGAATGCTATTGGGAGTATAAAAGTTGGGAAATAAATATTCTTATAAAACTCGCAGATAAATATTTCAAATCAAGAGTAGAAATTTCTCCTGACCAAAGATATTTATGGCTGAAATTTATAACCTTCTTTAATTCTGCTTCACAGTTTAATTATAATTCTTCTAATTGCATTCTTCCTCCAGATATTGTTTTTGGAAGATACCTAAGATTCTTTAACTTTACTCCATCTCAAGTAATTTCATATAAAAAACAATTATTATTTTTTTCACTGCCAAAGAATTTTTATTCTTTTCTCATGACTTTCATTTTAACCTTTCTTTATTCGCGAAATCTCAGTAAAAATTTCAGATATTCATTCAATGTTTTTGTTATATTATTTAAAAACAACAAACACTGATAAAAAAATATTCGTTATTGATTATTCCCTATGCTTGTTTCTTCATTATCTCTGTATTCAATCATATCAAACATCATATAAAAATGGAAAAATACTAGATCATACAAAAGAATTTATAGACATTTCGACAAATTGTCTATATTGTAGAAAAAATTTATTTATGGCCAAAAATATAATTTTAACGTATGTATCGTTACGATAAAAATATTTTTAAATCTAACGAGAAGTATCTACTCTAGTTTAATTATCGCCTTTTATTCTATGCATCATCACCGCATGATAATGATTTGAAAGATCTTCTGACTTAGTCTTACAAATTTGAAATAATTCTCCTTAAGATAATGATTTAATATTTACTAAATTACAGTAAATAATATTGATTTTAATAGTAAATTCAAGATCTAAATAATTTAAGAAAATGCTTTATTTCTAAAATGACAAAGACATCGCTCATATCATTTCTAATTATGAATTCAAATAATTGCTGTCTTTATACATTCATTTTCTTACACCATACATTGTTCTTCGCAACAGAAAGAAATGGATATTATTCGGATTAAATAAATAAATAAATGCTACGAATTTTTTTAAAATATTTGAAATTAGTTAAATGGATATGATATAAAATAAAAATTATTAATTGTAAAAAAAATTATCTTCTGGTATAAACTGAATTATTTAATGACAATTTTTAATTTCAAAATCCAACTAATTAAAGAAAATGTTTCATTTCTAAAATGACAGAGAATTACTTTTATTGATCTGAAATATATATATATATATAATGCAAAATCTAAACCCTAAGTCGTAAACAAGAGATGCTTTTTTTAAAATTACTTTTGCATCATTAGCGAGAATTTTCGATAAATTCTCCGAAATGTTAGAAAATTTTTCATAATTTCAAATATTTCATTTGAATTGTAAGCAAATAACATTTAAGCAAAGATTTCTTTTAACTGGCCCATAATTAACGCATCGATTTCAATTCTTAAATGAACACTTAAGATTTGCAAAGAAAGAGAGAGAGATAATTTATTTATGTTTCTTGTATTGTTTCTGGAAAATACATAATTTAGTTCTTAGTTTTTAATTATTTCAGCAATTTGAACAGAGTCTCAAGATAATAAAGTTTATGGTTCTTGCTTTCATTATCGCCAATGAAGAGAAAAAGTAATTATATATCAAAATTATTATTTAACCCATTCAGATTCTTTAATATTTAAAAGGGAAAATAGGTAAGAAATTCCGTATCTGAATTAATTTTGTAATGTTTTCAGAACGATTCTTTAATAAAGATTTTTTAAACTGTTCTTTGATAATTTGTAATTCATAAGCATTTTTAACTTTAGGATCACCGTAATATTTTTCTAATGGAAATAAGATGAAGGAAATGTTTGTTTTTGCTGAAAGCAGATCCTGAACATAGATGTTAAAGAAATTATGCTTTATATTATTATTTTAGCATACTGGAAGAAATTTCAAAACTTATTTATTATTAAGAGATGTTGTTAGCGCATACAAATATCCACGTGGATATTATACAGCGTCTATATTTGATCCAATGTTCAGTATACAGGGCATAATTATTAAGAAACAATAGCTCCTCTCTTTTCTTTACCATAGAAGGTAAATTGAATGATAGAACCGCTCATATATGTATAATTGAGTATTATCGAAATAGAATGACCTTATTATGAACAGCATATGCTCCGGTAACTTTTATAAAAATACCATTTATCATTACCAGCGGGTGACCGAGCTCCGCTCGGAGAAAACAGGTATCGAAGCTAACTCGAAGATTTAAATTTTCAATTGTGATTTATCAAAACAATACAGGCCATAAGAAAATTTGTGAAACCATTGGTGAAAAGATAACCGGTTAAACCTCGGCTTTTCATCGTCCACCAGCGATGTCATGTCTTTATGTTCCATTGGAAATCCCCATCTGCACTGGTCTCTTCGATGTTTGCTGACCATGCACGGAGCGCTTGGGTTCATATCACTACACGGGTTATGGATCATCCATTTCGAGATCAGTTCCTTGAGTTCCGGATCATCTTCTGGAAACTTTATTAGTTCGCCATATTGGCTATAGATGGCAGCACGTTACCGCTTGAAACCCATTAGCCATTATGGCGAACTAATAAAGTTTGAAAATATCCTATCTGTAACTCCGAACTGCTCGACCGTAGCGCTTCAAAACCGGCGCCAATCGATTCCTCATGGCCAAAAACCCCAAACCCCCAAGTTTACCGGAGTTTATTAATTCTGGGGCGATTTTCGACTTGGCAACCATTCCTCGTATTATAGTATAAGATAGAGAAGCCCCCAAAACAGCATCCATCATAATTATTCTCAAATAATAATTAACCATAACGGCAGAAGCTATTCATATTTTAACTGAAATTGAACATTCTGTTGGGTTATTTTGTGTGAAGAAATATTTTATAAAATAATAGCATGCATTTAAAACTTTAAAAAAATGACATTATTCAACTCTTAATTATATATTAAGAGACATTATGTAGTACCTGTGTCCAAAGAATTTATCTATCTCATGTTGAAAAGTGCTGAAGTTGTAAATAGCCATTTGATATAGACCGTATAGTTGAACAATATTGTTCATTTCGGTGAATTTACCTTATTTTAACTACCTCTATGACATGCCTTTTTATGGATATTATAATAATGATGAGTCATTCAGGTCTTTTTTTAGCTTCTTGGATTAATTGAATGACAAGTCGTCAAGATAGCATAGGCTTAAACTGAAATTGAAGTTCTAAGAGTGGCAACTGAAATTCCGGCCGCATTCAATGGCATTGACCTATCACTTCCCAGACATACTATGCTCCATCATGCCAGTGAAAGTGACTCGCCCTCACATCGTTATTATATATATCCGAGAAGTGAAATTCTGTCTCTAAATTGCCGTCTTCTAATACGTATATCAGAGGGGCTTCATCTCAGATAAATGATTACTCAAAATAGAAACCTGCATGTCATAAAGAATTAACTATCAATTAGCGAGGGGTAACGAATTGGCAAAAGGTATTTGAATTTCATCTAAATTTCAGTTTAAAAACAACATGATATTTTGAATTTATTTTTGCACTATTTGGTTCAAATAAGGTTTCTACTTTGCCATCTTTTACTTGTCATTCTACTTTGTCATCAAAGTTTCATCGCTTATCATCTCCACAGCTAACATTAATCAATGTGAAATGTGAAAGTCGGCTTAGATTTCATTAAAGGATTGTTTAGGTTGCACTCCGATAAAATTAGTTAATCTTTCTCCAAAATGTCCTTAGAATATTTTTTATATGATAACACTGATATCCTTCGTTTTGTTGTTCCTCAAATTCCAACACGAAGTATAGATCACTGGCAAAGTGTCAAAATATTTCTTAATCTTTTGAACTGTTGCCATTATTTATAAAAAGAATTCGATTTTTTTAGAAGTGATGGTGATTAAATGTTATTTAAATGTTCAAATCAACCCAAATACAAGTTTTTTTTTTAGAAAAGTATTTCTTCTTTTTTAAACAAGTTCTTTTCTTAGTAATTACAAAATGGTGTCATTTTATCATTGATTTTTTTTGATGCATTGAGATGAAATTATTAAATTAAATTCAGTGAAAAAATAGAAAAGTGGTAGATTTCAAATATGTTTTGATAATTTCAGAATCGAATGTTAAAAAAAATCTATTCTTATAACTAAAAAAATGAAGAGAACAGGTAGCATAAACATCTAAGAATTATTAGTTTTTCATTTTTGTCTCGATCATCGCAATTTTAGTTTGAACTATTAGATAATATGTTAACTTAAAATGCTGAACTTTAACAATTTCTTACTACTATTTTTTCAAATATTTCGAATTGGCTATTTTTTTAAAAAAAATTCGGAATCTTAGATTCTAAGTATGAATGTTATTTATCAAAAATACATTAGGTATTAAACAAATGTGTTTTTATTAAAATTTGATAGATTTTCATCATGTTAGGAGTACACAGAAAATTTAAATAGTATTTTCAATATCAAAACAACCGTTAACACCATCAAAGATAATTTTATTCAAATCAAGACAAAGAAATTTGTCTCTCTGAAATATTCAAGCAAAAAGTTCATATGCATTATCATGCTACCTGGGTGAAGATTCAGACTGAAAAAGGGAAAAAATTCGCCAATCTCTCCCCTTAATCTGTGCATTTACTTTATACCTGATCCGAATAGTGGCGACAGCTTTTTCTTTAAAAGCAAGGGAAAAAAATCTTTAAAGAGACAAAAAGGATTTTATGCTCACTTGTAGCCTTTCAGAAAAGAAATTGGGAAAGAAACTAGACACAGTAATAAAAAAATAGCTTTACATTGCCTCTCTTCGGCAACATATACTCCTTTTCTTAAATTTTTTTTGCGTACAAAATTTCAGAATTTTTTTATGCTTCCCACTCCTCCTTACATTTATCTTTCACGACACGAGATTTCCCCGATATTTTTTATTCATTATTTTCATCAACATCCATAAAAAAGTTATCCACCATCAACGAAACCACACACGCAAAAAAAAAGAGAAATTTTTTTTTGTCACTTCTTTTTCTCTACATAAAATCAAACGACCGAAAGTTACACACAAGAAAGAAAGGATGAAAAAAAAAGTTGTCACCCTCCATTTATTCGCTTTAAAACCCTCCCCTTCTGGTGGCTGGAAGGTACGAGCTGCCTCCCCCACCCCGTTTTCTAAAAATCCCGTGACGTCAGATAGAGTTAGGGCAACAGAACCATCGCAAAAGGCGTTACGGATGAGAAAATATCCTTAAGGATGCTTTTAGGCGCTCTCGACTGTCACCTCCAATGAGAGAGGAGCATTCCGCGTTGTCTTCTGCTACGATATCGTCTGCGATTCTATATCGTCTGCCCAACCCTACTCACCCTCATCTTCCATCCCCATAACTGTTTTTCTCCATTTTGCATAGTATGGATGAGATATTACTGGGGAAGAAATAAAAGTGGTATAAAGATCCTTTGGGTGGAGCTTAAAGGACAATGATTTCAAATCATTCTACAGCTGATATGAAAGAATGTCTGAACCATCTGAACATTTTTTTTTTCATTTTTGTGATAGAGAAGTAATCTTATTAAAAAAGAAATACGTAATTTTTTGTAGCTTATTTATCATCAAAAACAGTGATTAATTTTTCAAGAAATATAGTTTAAATTCAGAAGAAATAGCAAATAAATAACTTTTTTAAAAAACACAGTTTGGGGGAAAAAAAGTAAGAAAAGAATGTTGGAATTCCATTCAAGAATACTGGTTTTAGATTCACAATTTTTTTAAGTGACAAAGAATCTATTTATTTAAACTGAAAGTATGTTTTGATTCTCAAATCCATGGTAGCACATAATTATAAGCACATGCATGATATTTTATGCAATTTATCCTTTTTTTTCATTTCTTCCGCCTTCATAATACAAAATTATGCAATTTTAGTTTTTCTTTTTACACTAATATTTGATTTCTATAAATATTATTATTTTCTTGAACTTGTTCCACTTCCTATGAGGAATAGTACTAGTGATTGAATCAATTTTTTTTTCTGATTTTCGAGTTCAAGATAATTGGTCAGATAGTGTGTGAATTCAATTATCGAGTTTAATCATAATTACTTTTTTTTTCAAAAAAAATATATTGTGAGATCTTTTTTTAGTATTAGAAATAACAGAAAAGGATAAACGTCACACAAGAAAGACAACAATCATCCTTAGAAGGAAAAAAAAAAGCAGAGTGCTTGTAAGTCACTGCGACTTATATCGGCCAATGCTTAAAAGAAGCTCCACTCAATCAGAGGTGTAATTACATTCATTTTGTGCAGATACTTTACAACAGGAGACATTAGAGAAGTTTGTGATCTCGCATTTGGTCATGTATGGAAAACCTTGCATACGTGATGCAGTAGTAATGTTGTTAAAGTAGAGCAGACATCGCCAAGACTGCCTTACATTTATATAATTTGAAGTTAACTATCAACATTATTATCGTCTTTTTAAAAAAGTAATCAATCTTAATAAATTGCTTTTTTGTCAACTTTATTTCTCTTCTGGCGTCCTTATGTTTGTGACGTCATTATCATTTACTTTTAGATGTTATTTCGAGACGAAAAGGAATTGTTCGTTGTAAGTTTTTATAAAATTCTTTTTCCTGCGAATGTTGAATTTTATGCATTTAAATCTGTAAATATTTGTAAATAATCACTGTCATAGCAGAAATTTTATCTATATAACTGAATTCTGAATGAACTTTAATTAAAATTGCTTCACTGAAACATGAAGTGTAGTGGATTATTTATGGATTATATAATTTACCAGAGAGCTAAGTTAGTGACTGATTTGATACACTTTAACAAATGTTATGATGTATACTGTGTAATAGATATGATTTTGCACCATATGAACAAGAAGGCAAATTCAAAGAAAGAAAAATACTGACTATCAATCGATGTAAATCCATAATAAAGATGTTGTACAACCAATTTTTTATGGATAATCTGCAATGGATCAGGCAAAATAAATCAAAAGTCTGGTATATAACTTATTACTCTGCAGACTTAGTTCCCTCAAAAACTAGTATACTATATAATAAAAGTGCTATTCCCCTTACTCCACATAAAATACCTATTGTATGATTCGATGAATGATAGTAATAAAATATCGATCTTCGGCTTGAACGCAGTGTTTTTTATGAATATAATGTGAGGGTTTTGGCTATTTTGTGGCGATTAATAGCTCGAATTAAACCTTTATTGAATTTCACAGAATATTATTGAATATCATAAATTTATTTAATGTAAAATTTGTCATTAATGAACTTTCGTAGAACTTTTATAATATAAAAATAAAATGACAACCAATATGATATTGCTACTAATATACTAATACTAATTTGGAAATAATATATGGATTATAGGTATTTTTATGGCAGTATTTCATATTAAAATACTTAAAAGTTTTTTTTTGCATTTATTAGATTCATTTATGCATAAAAAGTAATTTATTTATAAAAAATTGTCTGAATGTACTTTCCCAGATTAGCAGTGATAAAGTTCAAGCCGTAATTCACTTTTTTAAATCAAATATTCCGAATTTTCCATTAATTCTCACTACAGTTTTGACACCACTTTCTTATAAGTTTAAATGTTTTAGGACGATAGATCGTTTTCATTTGTGATAATGATTTTTATCACTAATAAACATTAAAAAAGCTCAAGCATGTACAGATACAGTCTTCCGTCTTTTTGTAAAAATACAACTTATTTAATAAGATCAAATTAACAAAGCTGCCATTAAAAATGCTATTAAGTCGTTAAAATAAAAGTATCCACATAATCACAAAAGCCCGAAGCATTTTGTAAGCAATTAATTAACAAGCTCATTATATCTTAGAAACCGAAATATGATAGTTAACTTTTTTTAATGAGTATATTTTCCTCGCTCTCCACCAAATTACTTGATAATAAGTTAGAGGAAAAATAATTTCGTTGGGGAATATCATGTTTTAATACACTTCTTCCCTTTAAACAGCGTAAAATATGTAAATCTAATGAAGGGGAATATATCTTTCAAAAATATTCTTTTTATAAATTTATAGAACCACTAAGACAACAGCAGCGGACTAGGGGAATTGCTTTTTACTCTTCGAGGCAAAAATCGTAGGATAAAAAAAAAGAATAAATAAATAAATAAAATAGTTCTCCACCACCACTGCATGAGAAAAAAAAATTCACCTTATAGAAAATGTAAGAAAATTTTTCTGTTTTTCTCTGTCACAAGAAAAAAAATTTCCTGAGTTAAAAAAAAAAGTAGCAAGGAGAAAAAAATACCGCAAAAGAAAATAAAGTATATATAAAAAATAAGATATAAAAGAAAGGCTTTTCGGTGAAGAACCCCAAAGCCACCCAAAATCGTCTTCTTCATTTGCATAACAATAACCTCTCCACAGCTAGACATTGACGTTAGGCGACAACTTCTCAATCTGCTGGTTCTCACCTCGGTTCGGTAACGAGGTTATGTGGCTACGCTTTGCTCGGTTTGGCTGGTTTGGCCCGAAGCTGAAGAATATATCACTATCCCCGCAACCCCCATGGCTGCGGGCGAAGCACATTGAAACCTATCAAAGCGCTATTCAGGGGATAATTTGCAATCAGAAACGCGGTGGTATATATATGTGGTATATATATCTCTTTTTTTCCCTCCTCTTTTCTATCTATTTCGCTGCATTCTCTTTCCCGTGGCTCCGGGGCACAGAGAATATAGGCGATGTGATGGAGATATATATATGTATGCGGTAGTTGGAAAAGGGAGGTTGTCTGCAATTTGTCGTGTTTTAAAAGCAATTGGGCGCGTCCCGTACGCGCTAAACCCAATTTGTAACGTAGCGCGGTCTCGTTTTTGGGTTTTTGGCGCGGCAGAGTGAGTTCGGGAAATGCTATCACCGGCGTCAATTCGCATTTACATTTGGGAAACATTCGTTTAGCGCGTGAAACGCGAGGGGACGCCTAAAAACTGAGGATCTTTCTCAAGAGTTGAAGGTTTTTGTAGTTGTTTATTACTGCTTATTACAAACAGTTGTTTGAGAGACATTTCTAAAAATTTAGAGTTTGCATACTTAATCAGTTACAATTATACGTGGAGTTATGTATATTATGCCATGATATGACATCCTCGTTCAATACGATAAATGTGCAGCTGTTTTTAAAGTGATGTAAAGCATTTGTCTCAAGTCCCATGAGTATGAACTAAACGAAATATCACAATTAGAAAGTAATCACATCAACCCACTGATATCGAATTCTCTCAGAGAATGACATTTCTTTTTACTTATCAGTAACCACATGCAATTGATATACAGATACATTATTAGAAAGACAAAGTGTTGGTGATTTAATCTGCGGCAGGAATCATTTTTGGCTGATGAATATTCAGACATTATGTGGTATAAATGTGTATAGATCCCTTTTTCTCCCTCTCTCTGATGGATACTGCACATGCCCATAAATGTGAAATGACTAAATATCTCTACTAGAAGGAATTCACATCAGCCCAATGGTACCGACTTTCTTCAAAGTCGTTTCTTTTTACTTATTAGTGACTTTCTGACAAGATGTAATTTATAACGGCACATCATTAGAGACACAAAATATAGGCGAAGTAATCTATGGTCCTAAGATCCTTGCTGACGACTGGATATTGCACTCTTATTTATAATTCTGACTAAATTTCTCAATAGCATGCAAAATGGTGTGATATACTGTTTTTATGACACGAGTATGAACTAAATAAAATACCTTTTCTAGAATGAAATCGCATCAATCCAGTGATATAGGATTCCACAGAGAAAGTTATTTCTTTTTTATTGTCAGTAACTTAGTGATGTAATTTATGACGGATACATCATTAGAGAGACAAAATGTTAGAGAAATAATCAACGACTTGAAGGCCATTGTTGGTTGCTGTATATTGATCAGTAAAGCACATTGCAAGTTCTGACTAAGTATCATTACTAGTATGTAAAGTACTTGTTTCTTGTCTCATGAGTGAGAATTGAATGAAATATCTCTATTAGAATGAAATCATATCAGCTGAGAGTTATTAGATTCCTTCAGAGAAAGTCATTTCTTTTTTTTATCAGTGGGAAATTTATGTTGGATACAATATTATAAAAACAAAATGTTGGAGAAATAATCAGTGATGAGAAGATTATTGTTCGTAGCTGGATATTGTTCACATATATCTAATACGAACTAAATTTCTTTCTAGCATGTACAGAAAATTTATTTGTCAATGTGAGAAAAATGCATTATCCAAATACTATCAATGTACATACTAATAGCTTCACCAACATCTTTATGCTAGTGAATCTTCCGAAATAAATCTTTAATGTGCACCAATTCGAAAAATATACTGTGTTCTAGATTTATAAAAGAGAGGAAGAAGGCTTCTTTTTTGCCTTTGGGAATCTCATCATCTCTTTGAAGGGAATTTCCTCCTTGTCTTATTCAAAAACCAGTATCTCGTTTTGCGTTTTAGAAATAATTAGCTATTTACCATCGGTTTGGCTAATAACCGAAAAAAGAAAGTTACTCTCAGAATGGAAATTTTACCTTAAATTTTATGTAAGGGCTTCGAAATCCTTCTTTCTAACCGGATTGGAATGGATTTGTGAAATTAAATGGAACAAGAGTCAATTCTAGTCATACTATCTCAACTATATGATATATATTTAAAAAAGGTTTTATAAATAAAATTATATATAAATTTTAAATTTATTAAAATCTATCTAATAAAATTATATGTTATCTTATAATAAAAAAGCCAGGAGTAAAAATTATAAATTCATATTTTGGATAAAATGAGAAAATCCGACTGCTTTTAAAAATTTAAAGACGTTTTGATGGGGATGTTCGCCCACCAGCATTCGCATGTCTAAAAATGAGCAGTTAAAATACCGTTGACAAGGGAAGCTAAAATCCGGACATTCGATCAAAATATGAGCAGTGATTAAAGTTACCATTCAACTTGAGCAAATAGGCATTCTTTCACCTAGAAAGAGATGTCTATGTATTAGACGGGTGTGGCCAATGCGAAGTCTAGTCAATTTGACAGCGTACTCACGCACTGGAAGGCAAGGCTACAACATTTTGGGTTTTATAAAATGAAGATTATTTCTGACTTGCTGATCCCATGACTCTTGCCACATTGAGAATAAGTGACCATTTTTTTCCATCGTTGAGCTGTATATGTCGAATGAGAAAAGGATCTATTGTTTTTGCAGAAGTGCCATCTCATGCCTTCTGTTCCATTTTTATATGATCTCTTAGAGTCATAGAGAATTAGGACCATCAGAGAAAATTATTACTTCTTCGGTGAAAGAAACAACTATATATCCGTTCATTATAAGCGTTATGATTGAGTAAAAAGGATGTGATATTTGGTCTTTGAAATAAAGAAATATTTCTTAATGTGATGTATTTCAACTAAAATCAAATCCCTTCTTTGGATAAATATGTAATAGAGAAAGTCATAAATAAAAATAATATTGTTAAATTTAGAAAAAGAAAGCGTGTACTTGGAGGGAAAATGCTAGTAAACTGGTAATTCCTTATAACAGCAAACTGTGAATACAGACCTTTAGAAGCTATTTTTTCTTTTGTTAAGAATTTTAAGAGATTCTAAAAACGTATGAGAAAGTTAATAACTTAAAAGAAAATATTATCATCCTTAATCCAGAATAATCTTCCTTAAAAATTTTGTTATAGGAAAATCAGGAAGTTGAAATCTAAACCTTTAAAAATTTCTCATTGCTGGTCGTGTTAAAAGACACTATTTATTTTTATCTTCAGTTTATTAGGGGATAAAATATGGAAATATCTTTTCAAAATGAATATTTTGACAAGCAGGCGGAAAAGAATTGCTCTTTTCAATATATTGTGAGATCAAGTTTATGATAACTTTGATAGTCCAAAGATTTGGTTTCACGATTACCTTGGATTCATACTTGATATTTCCGACTGCTCAGTTTTTTTTTCCCACTCACAATTGAAGCACATTATATATGGTGTTTCATAGCAAAACAAAAGAACAGAAAGTTTAAAAATGTGATTGAAGGAAACATAACTGCGTTAAAGCAGGTAAATCTTTGTACTCTAGGGAATCAATATAGCCTGTTTCAGATAGGGTCGTTTTACGAAAAAAAAAAAAAAAAATAGAAACATGGTAAGCCCCCTCCCCAAATCCTTAAAATCTATTTTTGTTATATTCTATGTTATTTAAATATATGCTTTCATTCAATCATAAATACCATCAATAGAGCATTCAAAATCAAATATAGTTTAAAGCAATTTTGAAACGTTATTCTCACAACATTCCGAATTTAATTACATTTGCAAGTGTTATGTTATGTTACTTTATGATTCTTCAATAAAAATGTAATTTTTTGTAATTTTTTTTAAAATTGATTTTGTTATTAAATATAATTTAGATTGAGTTAAACCGATTTTTGCCTTTTTTGATAATTTTGTTTAAAGTACTTTTAAATTTCAACTACACATGTTTTTAAACGTGATTAATGACAGTAACTTTTTGAAAACGTTTTACTGATTCAGGTTATTAAAATTTGTTACCAAGTACTACTTATATAATTTGAAATAAATATAATTATATTAAATTTTGAAATTGGATGGAGAAAAAAGGCTTCGATATTGCATTACCTGAGAGTTTCTGGAAGGCTTAATACACCACTTGTTGTAGATGATGGTAATTAAGGTATCCGACTACGTTAAGAGCACTGGTTATCGACAGCATTGGCGATTTTTTCAAAATTCTTATTATTTCTTGTAATTCAGACTTTTCTCTTCCCAAAACAGTTTGGTTTTTCTAAGAAAAGGAATGCATGACCTATCATAGAGGGTCAACTATTTTTACAGCTAAAATGTGTTTTTCATTTCTATTTTTTCAAGCCTTTCATTTTCATAAAAATTCTCCACCGTTAACATGATATCCCCAAAACTAATGGAGGTATTCACATAAACATTTCAGAGCGTGTTTTAAATAATATGGGCAATGAAATGAACCAAAAGTTTTGTCGTTGGTGAAATACTTTTTTCATTTATAGGTGTTTTTAGAAAAATGAATGTGTGAATTTAGAGTAAAAATGCATGCATGCGCAGATTTTTACTCAATATTTCTTTCCATCACAAGATTTTTTTTTTGCATTTTGATTCATTTCATTCTTCATTGTATTCTATAACTTGTGTACAAAGGAAAATAGGATTGCTTCATTACAATTTTCTGTAGAGTGTCAACCGTTTTGGTTCAATTTCATTAGAATTTACTGCCAATTTTACCATTTCTCAAACTATATTACATTTTCAAATAACTGTTTTGTATTTATAGTGTTTATAATTCACAGTACATCTAAAACCCAAAAATAATTTCTAGGAAATCCAATTTTTCAAAATTTTTCCTTCGAACGTAGTCGGACACCTTAAATTAGTTAGCTCTAATATACTAATTTAGAATTTACATAACGTGAAGGTAAATATTTAAACAAGAATTTGGGAACCAAGAAGCATCTGCAAGTAAAAATAAAAGGTTTTTAGCTGATTGGATCGATTACTTCCTAATAGCCTCCTCTCTAAGGGACCTGGGATCAAAGATTCAGTTTGCACGGTACAGGAGTATAACTACTGTGCAGAAACATAATAAATGTCCTAAGATCCATAATAAGAGTATGAAAGCTGTTAAGAATGATAGAAAACTATTTTTTAAAACTTAAACTCCTTAGAATCTTTTTTTAATGTTTTGAGAGGGTTAAATGCCTTATTTTATTTTACAATCTGTTTTTAGGAATTGTTTGGATGAACCTTCAGAATTCAAATTTATACTCGCATCATTAATGGAAAAAGTCTTAAATTTTGCGTATAAAGCTGGTGAATATCTTATTGATGTATTAAAAATGTCACTAATAAAATTTGGGTACTTTTGCAAAAATTCATGAGATATATCAAAAAAAAAAATTCGATCTGCATTTTTTTTGAAGTACGTTTTTTTTTAAATTTACTACATCTTTGAACTCGCACACATACAAAAACAGATCTTCAGATCAAGTTAACTAGAAAATATGTAGTTAATTAATGCTTTTTCCAAATGAGCTCCGTGTTTCCTTAGTAAGGTCTTGTAATGAAAAAAACATAAAGTCTATTTAACAGTGATATATATAAAAATAAATTTTATTTAGTCGCTTGTATCTAGACTACAATTATTATTACTATAGTCTATAGAAAAAGCTATAGAAGTAGAATTTTCTTTACTTTAAATGAAAAAAGTTTATATAGTTTACCATATCTGGAGGGAAAAAATTGTTTATCTTTACTTTTAAAATACCATTTATAATATTCAATTCAGTCCTTTTTTTATCAGTTAAATGAATGAAAAGTTTTCCCCATGAAGATTCTAAAGGATTTAGATTCAAAGAATATTTTTAAGTTTCTCTAGGTATCACCATTATATAAATATTTCTGATAAGGCAGGATTTCTATGAAAACTATACTTAGCAATTCCAGGATACTGGCTTCCCGATAAGAGAAATTTCTTTCTAAGTGAGTTAAGCTTCTCTCTTATCTTGTATCGCGGCGAAATCTCTGTTTTTTACACACTTTTCAAGGACAGATGAAAGTAATTCGACTAAGAATTTCAACTACAATAAAAACAAAATTAATTTTGATTTTGCACCCTTTTATATCTGCCCTGCATTATATATTTTATTCCTAATCCTTTCTTTAACGCTACTTCGATTAAAAATCGATATTTATATCCTAACATCTATTACTTTTTTTAAACAAAGTTTCTTATAATTTGTTAACTGATAATTAGAAATTTATTTTCTAACAGAATTTCTCGAATAAGAAATGATTACTCGGAAAAAAAAACGTTAACTGAAAAATTAATCATCATTTGAAGAACATTAATTGGAAATAATGAAAATATTCAAGAATTAATCAATTTCATTAAATATAAATTCAGCAAATTCTTTTTCTGAGCATAGTAGAAAGTGTCAGCGTAGACCAGTGGAACTTCAAACATAGTATCAGCATATTTTTCAGATCGTAAGAAAAGAGCAATAATAAAATATTTTTTTAAAAAAAGGAATAAGGGAAATGAAAATTGTTATTTCTTAATATGAGCTTAATGCAATCAATATCGTATATTGTCCATAATGACCACAATATATATTAATTTAAATCTTTATTTAACAGAGTAATTCAATAGATACAAGAATTTCCATAAAAAACTTAATTTATTTAATTTTCTAAAAGTAAAATAATTAAAATATGAAAACTAAAAAATGACAATTAGGTATTTTTTCCAGTTTTATTTCTATTAGTTTAGTTATATCGTGAAATGTTTTTCTCGACAAGTTGCATTCATTGGAAAAAAACTTCTTGCAGATTGGATCTGTTAAATATCTCTATATTTTTTTCCTGCAATAGTTTGTGGAGGGTGTTAATTCTAGTTTGTGTTAATTCTAGCTAACAACCCATTTTTAAAACACTTTATTAAAAGATCAAAAGAAAATAATACAGTTTAGAACTAAATCTTGAAAAATTCCAATAGATCAAAGATTCTAATATTTTAATACGTATAAACTATTTTATTCAGATGTACTAAATTACAGATAAAATATTTTAATTCTATCTCCTGTATTTATTAAAAAAAACTACCTTTATTTAGTAACAAGCAGTTTTTTCTTCTCATAAATTGCTCAAAAGAAGCTTTCCGGGGACTTGAGAATATTTGGAAAATATGATTTAGTAGGATTTTTAAAGACGCTTTCTAATGCTTGAGAACTTTTTAAATTTTTTAAAATTAAGATTTAGAACTATAAAACTGTTATATTTAGTTGCATAAAATTAATTTCTCATTGCGTTATTCCTGTAAAAATAAAAATGTCTGAAAAAAATTATAGTTCCTTTACCAAATTGTTATAAATAAATACAAAAATAATTTAGAAATCAAATATTAATTTACTGAAATAAAATATTTTTTAAAAAATTAGCTGAATTTTTTTGAAACTGCTTGATTTTCAACTTTGCAAAAATATTCATTTCTTAATTATAATTAGCTTTTCATCCATTTTTATTTTATTAATTAGCAACGATAAAATGTAAAAGTTGTTGAATAGCTGAATGAGCTTTGGCTATATGAATGATATTTTGTGAGGCAAATTAACGAAGAACTGTTCCTCCGTTATAATAAAAATCATAGCAGCCATGTGTGTACGTTCCATGTCTCAATCAACAGGGTTAAATTCAATTAAAATCTGCATGATTATGTCGTAAGACAAGAGAAATAATGCTGCCAAGTTTGTAAAATACAAAAAAAAAAAAAAAATGAAATATCCAATTAGTTAGAAATTATCCGAAATGTTGCCGTTTTTACTTTCTTGTTTAAAGATCATACAAATAAAAGATATTGTAATCATAAAAAAATTGAAATTTGATATTATGCTGAAATTTCAAGTTTCAAATCTCCCTGAAGCCGAAAAACATATTTTAGGAATTACTTCTGTCTTTGAATAAGACAGCTAAAAAACATTGAGAGTTAGACAGCTGAAATTCGGTGCATAAACTTTATTTACAGATTTCAAGTCTCAAAAGAAATCCTTACAGAGGAAGTTGATATGTCCGGTTGTTTGATAACATGTGAGCATAATAACATCAAAGCCTTAACAGCTAGATAACAATGGGCAGAATAAGATAGCACACAGGTTTAACATCTAAAATATAAACTCTTAGCAAACTTTGAATCAAATCAGTCGAGTGATTGCCTGTCTGTTATCCGCCACTTTCTAATTCACGTAAAGGCAATAATTCATAAACACAATGACTTAAATTAATGAAATTTGGTAAATAAATTTGTGCCTACAGTTGCAATTCTGTGTCTTTTTTTATTTTCGTCGATTGGATAAAATAGCATGCCAAAAAATGCATTCAAAATGTAAATCAGATTTTCAGGTACTTATAATATGTGTCAAAAATAAAACGTTGAAAAGTATCAAAGATAGCTCCATACATTCAGTGAAAATGTTGCATTTCTAGCAAAGATCAGTAATTTTTACAATAATTGATCATTAGTGCTATGAAAGGCATTCGCAGCCCTTCTGAAGATTCCAAGGCTCCTTTATTATGAAGTATGTGAGAGAGTTTTGGAGCTGGATATATTTTAAATACTTTTTTAAGTTTCTCTTTTATTTTAATACATTTTTTGACTTTGCTTTAAAAAAGATTTAATCAAGTTAAAAACAATTATTTTCAAAAATTCAAAATCAGAAGAAACCTTTTTTGTACTTCAGTGGGCTTGTAAAGTGCTATAGTTAAAACTACAACAACATAGTTCAGTGCTTGTGAACAAATTTTCAGTACTAATATAACAAAAATTAATAACTTATTTTATCTATAAGCTATTGATGAATATTAAAAATTCTTTAATTCAGATAATTATTTTAAATATAACTATGAAAAGTTTTAGCCAGCAAAAGGATTTTATTTATTATAAAAATAGATTTTACTTTAAAAATATTATACATGAGAGGATTTCCCGATCAACAATGGGTACGTCAACTAGTAAACAAAATAATTTTTTTCGAAAAAATTTGGAACAACTTTGCTTTATTGTTTGTTTGAGAATTTTCGTGCATGATATGGGCAGTTTCTATAACTGAAGAAGGAAGAAAGGCACAATTTTTGAATTTTTAGATGGCTTAAACCTTTTGAAATAAAGAAATAATTGGTGAATATCATGATAGTATTAATATTTTCAATTGGCAGCAGAACTTACTTTATTGCGGAAGTATGAATATAAAGAGAATTTGTTATTGATATTTTCTTTTAATTAAAATTCGACTAATTTAGTCACAGTTTGAAGATTTTTATTGCAATGAAAGTATAAATGCAAGTAACAGGGCTCATTTTGCCTCTTTGTCTTATGTCTATGTTACTGCACTATTTCAGAACTTGAGAATCGATGGCACTTAGGCAAATTCTTCATCCGATGAAAAATAAATCAGTGATAAGAAATCGAAATATCGCACTGGTGGAAGTGCAATGTGATATTTAGACAGATAATTTGTTATCGGTAGGATAGATCTTTGATTAGTTTGCCTAAAGTTTGTAAAGCTTACTCGAACTGGTAATAGAATAAAAAATAAATATAAACCATATCTATCAAGGGAGAAAGGCAATGAAACAACAATTCAAATATATAGAATTTAAAAAATTAATAAAGAATATAAAAAGAACACAAACAATGTTTATATAATATGGTATGTATGAAATATGGAAAGATAATATGAAAAAAAAACCCTCTGTGATAAAGAATTTAGAATAAAATTCGTAAATACATCTAGAGCCTTGGAACACATATTTAAAAAGAGACAGATGCGCATGCTAAAATTAATGTATGATTTGACATCTTATTAAGGAGGAAAAGTTATGACATTTCTTATGCTTTGATTACCTATAATGACTTTTGAGTTGAACAATACTTTTTATGATTAATATGTAACATGATATTCTACTTAATTTTTAAAAGGCAAAGTTTAATCGTGCTCATTTCGAAAATATTTAATATTTATGGAACATTTTAAAAGTTTCAGAAATAGTTACTTCCCAAGCTTTAATTTCAAATAATGTTTTGTATTGTGTTGTTGTTACACATTCCCAAGAACAACAGAGCTGTATCAAGTCTATGAAACTGTGCACCCAGAAAAAGTCCAATACTAACAACAGATTGCGTAGACAAATAAGAAATTTCTATCCTGCTTCTTCCATCGCAAAAGCTGTATCGCATTCTTTACTTCTGAATAATTTATTTAAATAACATTCGCACGTCATAAGAAATTATACGCAGCTCTTCAAGGGCAATAAAATTGGGTACTGTGATAATAATAGTTGTTTTCAAAGTTTTGTTTCTAACTACAACGATTCTACTTGAACTTAAAACTAAAAGGATATATCAAGTTCTTTGTTAGAATTCTCTTTTTTCTTGTAATTGATAAATTAAATTAAAATGATCCGCATATAGATAGTAATGATCCCAAAGTATGCGGACAAAACTCTTACCTATATTTACAAATTCAATTTAAATCTTCAATCCAGTATACTCGGCATAAAAACTGCTCAATGATTTTGAACAACTTTTTAAAAAGGATTTATTTCTTGTTTCAACAAATCCTGTCCTCAAAAGACTCGGACGACAAGTAAACCCCCTCTCCACTTTCAAAGCAACGATTGTTTCCAAATCTCTCTCCATTTACGAATAAATGTCAAAATCAATCGCTAAAAATATAGCCAGCAAACAACAAAAAAATACATACATATATTCAACGCATCGAAAATCCAATTAAATAATCTTTTTGTTGGAAATCTTGGCAGCCGTTTCCACATTTCTCACGCAGAATAAGAAAGAAAAAAAAAGTTACTTTCCCTTTATTTTCACCCTTCTCTACCCCACCTCTTCGAACGAATCTCTGCACAAGAATAATGTAATTACGTGAAGAACTACCTCTCCAGATTCAATAAATCTCATCTCAACGTCCAATGGTTCCCCTAGGTGCTCTGACATATGAAAGAATAAGAAAAGATAGGAAGTAAAAAAAGCAGAAAAAAAGGAGAAAAAATGGCGGATATTTCCTATATCATCCTATATCTATCTTTTTCTTACTTTTATGTTTTCACCTTTACCCCGGAAAAAGATTTCCTGCTCCTCTACTCTTTTTTTCTCCGCCTTTCATGCAATTTCTTCCCGCAGCTTAGAGGAGAAAGTAAGTATAAAGGCGCTATGTAGTGACTCTATATGCGCATTTCTATTGATTTATAAGGTACTTTTTGTATAGGAATCCAGGAGGCGGGCCTGAAATGTCATTTTGTCGCTATCGACGCTTTTCCGGAGAGTAGGGCGGATTGAAAGCACGCGAATTTATAACCCCTTTTTCGCATTCCTCCGTCCCAAAGCTTTTTCCGTTTTTCCTTTTTATTCAATATGGAATTTTTCGAATACGGGGCACATCCATGCATTTGAAAGCAATATGGTTATGCTTACGGTCCCTTTTGTTATATTTTAAAGCACGAGACGGTGCACGAAGGTGCATATAAAAGGAAGAATGTAACATAGTAGAGATAAGAGTTTTAGGAAAAAAGTTATACATTTTTCCTGAGCATTCTTACTCAGCATTAGTTCAATTTTTTTTTCTTTAACAATTTTTCTTCGTTAATTTTGTATCAATTTTCGATTCATTAAAAAATTAGTTACAAAACTGGTTTTATGTTAGAAAAATAATTCGTCAAAATTAGAGGTAAAATTAAGTAGTTAATAACAAAACAAACTGATTGTTGATACTAATGGCACTTAACAAACCCTCATTTCAGTGATCTCTTGTTTGTTCAGTAGCGCCAACTAGAGCCAAAAGTTCGACATGACTTCTTCATGCCTCACACTCGCTTGCACAACCCCTTTTTACAGGGGGCTCAATCATACAACTCACGTAGAGAACATAGAACATCCATGCCTGAACGGGACTCGAACCCGTGAGGCCCATATCATGGCGAAGGTATGCTACCCCTATGCCAGGATGCCAACAAACAAGCTGATAGTGTGATAAATCGAAGTCATTGATGTGTTTGAGTAGAATTTAGCTTTGTAGATGTTATATGCCACGAAGTTCAATCATTAAGATCATGCCTTCTTCTTCTGTGAATTAGATCCCAAATGATAACATAGAATCTTTCACATGAAATTTTTTTTTCTTTTTTAGTTCTTCTTTATATGCAAAGAAAAATAATTTGATGGCCAGTTTTGCACAAATATATACAGAACTTATATACAAAATTAAGGAATACTGCAACAAGAGGAAATTAATACTCAAGGATAATTATGATAGTATTTAGAAAAGTATATTTTTCTGCATACAGGTCGAACAATTCACCTTAAATTATAAATCTTATTCCGCTTTCCTAATAAAATGCTTTTTTATTTCCACTTGTTGGTAGATTTTCCTTCAGGTAATAATTGAGGTAATCTAAAAAATCAAAACTAGTAAAACAAAAAAATTCGTGCCCCCTTCTAATGTTAATTGTAGATGAGTAGAGCTATTTAGAAAATTGTTAGTGTTATGGATATTTTTCTTAATATGATTGATAGAGCTGAATCACTGTATAAAAGATTAACTTTATAAATTTTCAGTATTATATTTTATTGACTAAAACAATATAAAATGTAATTTTCCAGACTCTTTAGACTTTTTCTAATAGTAAATGTATGACTAAGTACTTTAAAGAACAGCAATTGTGGTAGTCTTTTTCTCCCCATCATATGTGTTACGATAAAATAACCGATTATTGGTATAATTAATGCTTATGGCGATTGGTATTAGTAATTAATACATTATTGATACAGCAATTATTTTAAATCACTATTTTTACTAATAATAAAGATGAATATGAATATTACTCTATTTATGTGTTAGCGTTCTATAAGCCAGAATGTCTGATTCAAAGCTACTATTACAAAACTTAGGAAAAGCTTAGAAGATTGAAAATATACTCTTCAGAATAATTTTTTGGAAATATTTTTATTTATTAAAAATTAAGAAATACGTAACGTTTTTTCATGGTAACTTACGAAAGCATTACAGTACAAAAGTGACTTTTACAAAATCAATATTTAAAAAAAATCACGTCAGTTCTGCCAAATTTTTTTGTTAAATAGTTTTTCATATTTTAATTAAGTTTAAAAATATATTAAACATATTTTGCAACAATGTATTTTATTTTTGAGCAGAGACTCAAATGATTTTCATTGTTGAAGCTAATATTTCATCCTATTTTTCTTTCTGTTATCAATGATTAAGAATATTCGACAATTTCTCATGTTTAGGTTTCAAAACAAATTATGCATTAAAAAATTAAATTTATTGTACTTGAGATAAAGACTTTTCTTCAGAATCTACCAATCGGGAAAAACAATAAAAAGCAACCCATTTTTAAACACATCTGCTCTTTCCTGCGATGTAACTGCGTAAAGAAATAGATAGAAAATTAGAGAATTAGGTTACACTGAGAACGGGGCGGCTAAAATTCTAAAACAGAATTATTAAAATCCAAATCTAAATATATCAAAATTTGACGCTTAAAAATATTTTGCAAAAGAAGTCACTAAAGCACTATCTAATTTAAAACTTTAATAATAATTAATTAATTATTAATAATATATTATTAACTTAATCTGATAGACTCATGACTCTTACAAATTGGTTTAAACTGGTTAATGACTTCAATTAAGACAACTCGTAAGAATTTGAAAATCAAGCTGTAACTTTACTTGGCGAAATCAAGTAGTAACTGCATTATTTTCTAATAATCCTATTTCAATTTATTGAAAATATACCTGAACCAACAATTTTTCTTGATTAAACAAACAATATTTTATTATTATTATTATTTTTTAAATAAACGTTGCACGAGTTGGATAATAATGCTGTGATTTCTAAGAGAAATATTACAACAGCAGATGATAGATAATTCAAAAGTTATACAGTGAAACCAGACAGCAGAATAAAACTACAATAACAGACGATAGATAATAGAAAAACTATGCTGTGAAAGCCGAATCGAAAATAAAACTACATTAGCATACGATAGATATTTCAAAAGGTATACTGAAAAAGTAGACTCCAAAAAACAAAAAACACAAAAAAAGGGAGAGAGAGAGAAAATAATGAATTTGTAGTCTTCACATTTTGACGCTTCACCAATTTGTAACCTTCACATTTTGAGGATCTAAAAACCTCAAGTGAAAACAACATCATGTTCTCACATGATAACAGAAAGAAAGACTAATGATTCGAAAAATTCCACCTAATTATAACAA
The DNA here is from genome assembly GCA_026543055.1 of Argiope trifasciata. Lineage (NCBI taxonomy): Eukaryota > Metazoa > Arthropoda > Arachnida > Araneae > Araneidae > Argiope > Argiope trifasciata. Next base: position 630,576 of record JAPMOQ010042254.1, on the reverse strand, counting down.
CAAATTTTCATTGTTTTGTTAGCTTTAATTGGTGCATTTCGAAAATTGAACTAAAATAAATATAATAATTAAATTTCATTAAATATCTTGAATAGAGATTTTAATCGAATCGATTTTCCAATTAGTTAATGTAATTATTTAATCTATTACCTTAATGGATTCACTATAGAAAATCCTCCTAGGGCTCGAAAGTTATTTGCACATATTTATTAAAAAAGATCGTAATGCATGTAGAATTTTACTGATAATTAAGAAAACCATGAGCAGCTTCAAGAATTAAAAGTAAAAGCATGCGCGATAGGCTTAAAGAAAGTATTATTACAGACAAAAAACTCAACTCTTAGATTTTAATAAATTAATATTTCTAGACTTCCTCGGATCAGATAAAAACCTTTTTGAAATTAAAAGCAGAATTGTGCCTAATTTTGTCTGATCTCCTTTAGCCTTTGAAATATCATTTGTATGTATTTTATTGATTAATTTAGGAGATACCAATAAAAATATATTAAAACCTGGTGAAATATTACTCTAACACTTTTTCTCAAAAAATAAGAAAAAGATTGTCCTTCAAAAAGGAAATGACAAAAACATTCAAGATTACGATTCTTGTTATTTTCATCTTTGAAAAAGGATTCTTTCTAAGTAAACAAAACCCTTTTCTAAACGAAAAACAACAAATTCATGAAAGTGCTGATAGCTATGCTAATCAACTATTAGGTTTTATAAAATCTTATCTTTGCTTTATGAAATAAACACTTAGATAAACAAGGTAATTCTCGAATTTCTGGTTAGAACTTTCGAAAACTAAACCTTATCCTTGAAAAAATAAAGACAGAAAAAAAAGAGAAAGATTTTTGTGTTAATAATTGCTCACTAAAGTTACTAAATAAATTTTCGTCTTTCGATAATATTTTTCTGTAGTCCATCCCTTTCAAAGATTCTAGCACAATTTCTATTCTTTTATTTTGTATTTTATTTTATTTTATTATGTATTTATCTATTCTAAATTCATCACAATTTTGTATTAATAACATGGATCTTTACAATTGGGGAAATAGGAATAGAAATAGAATGATTAATAAAATCTTTTTTCATATTTTAAATCTTATTTTTATCTGTCTTTCGATTTTTTTACCTACCCTTTTTGAGAGAATCAAGCTTTGCATGTTAAAATACGTAATTTCAAAAATATTTAAAATCAGGAAACATTTTTTTTCCATTCGCATTGTAAGTTGAATATATTTGTACTTTATAACCGAAGTGTGATGGCAAGAAAGATATTTGGAATTTATAGCTTAATTTAAGGTATCAGACTACGTTAAAAACACTGGTTATCGACCACACTGGTGAATTTCTTAATTGTTATTTGTTGTAGTTCAGACTTTCCTCTTTCCAAAACAGTTTACCTTTTCAAGGAAAGGCCTGACCTAATATCCAGGGTCACCAATTTTTTCAGCTAAAATTTGTCCTTCGCTTCTGTTTTTCCAAAACTTTACTGTTCATAAAAATTCTCCACCGTTAGAGCGATATCCCCAAAATTGTATATAGGTATTGACATAAGAATTTCAGCGTGTGTATTAAATGATATGGGTAATGAAATGAATCAAAAGCTTTATTGCTGGCTAAATACTTTTTCATTTATAGGTGTTTTTAGAAAAATTAAGTTGTGAACTTATAGAAAAAAAAAAATGCATGTATACGTATTTTTTATCCATAACTTCGTTGCATCTCAATATTTTTCTAAGATTGTGGTTCTTTTCATCCCTCATTAGATTCCATAACTTTTGTACAAAGGAAAATGGAATTGCTGCATAATCATTTTGTTTATAGTGTTAACTGTTTTAGTTGAATTTTAATAATTTTTACTACGCATTTTCCAAATTCACAAAATATATTATATTTTTAAATAATTTTGTTGTATTTATAGTAATTTGTGTTATAATTGTGTATACATCTAAAAATCTTAGTTTTAAATAGTTTTTTAAAAATCCAGTTTTTCAAAAATTTTCCTTTGAACGTACGTAGTCGGTTACCTTAAAGACGATATACATTAAATCATCGTGAAGACAGTTTAAAATAAATGTGTCAATTTTTTTAATATTTTTTCTTTACAATTGCGTTTTGAGTTACAGAATTCACATTTAACAGAAAAATAGCGTTTCCTTTGATAAATTTCAGCCAAAATCTGTTTGAAAAAATTACGATTTTGGTGTTAAAATTCTGTTGTGTACATTTTTAGTGATTTCATTTTCATTTACATAAAAGGAGAGAAAAATCTCTTTCAAACTTAGGAATTCCAAATTTGAAGTATCAAACTTTGACAGTTTCTCTAGATGAAAATTGGGGAGAACTACAATAATTTATATGCACTTTACAACGCAAGAAATTAATTATATATAAATTTAACTAAAATCAAAAATAAAAGCAAGTAATCTGAAAAAAGCGCTGTATACTATCCGAAAAACATTGATTTAAGCTGATATTAATCGAGTTCAAATATAAATAAAGTAAAAAGAAGTTGAAGACAAGTATTAAATAAAAAAACTTAAAAATAAATGTGTATAAGAAATATGTATCATTGTAAATGCTTCATGGTTGTGAGGAAATACCTTTTCCTGAACTAAAGCTATAGTTTCCATAAGTTTCTTTATGTGACTTTTTAATTATAATATTATTTTTTAAATGTTATAACAAAAACTTAAAAAAATATTTTATATTCTTTTTTAAAACTTTTTAGTTTTTTTCTGCAGGGATTGTTTTAAAATTTAACTGCGGAAGATAAGATGTAGATATAAAGTAAAGAAATTTTTTCCGTCTTTTGATACTATCCATCTTAATGGACAATGGTTAACAATGCTTTTCCTTAAAGATATGACTTTTTAAACAGTGCTTTAATTTACACAATTGAATTTTATAGATATTATAAAAAATATATTTTTGAGGTTAATTATTCAATCCCAAGAATTTTTAATAGCAGTTTCCTTGAAAAAAAACCCCAAAAATCATGTCTAATTTCCAAATTAGCCTTAAAAATAGTAATAAATATTTGCAACATCTATTCAATTTCTTCATTCTTCTGTTTATCTAGAATTCTATTATTATAACCAATATTATGATGTGGGTTATGACCCTTAATCAGATAGCATACAATATTATATGAGTAGTTAACAGATATTTTTTAAATCAATTATTTTAATATATTTTAGGAGGGTTAAATAAATAATATCGATTTCACATATTATCATGATTATTATTTTTAATTTGATACTGTCAGTAAATACAATAAATAATTGCTTAATTCTGAAAATTATTGGTAAGACTTTTCAGACGGAAATGAAATGTTTTTCACGCGTTTCCAATCGGACTTGAAAATACTTCCAAGACCTTACACCGCACGAATAGCTTTCTCTAGAACTCGACTTCCTCCCTAGATGGCGCTGACTAACCCAGGCCGCAGTCCATCCTTCCACTCAAGCAGTAGCTGGAGATGAGCGAAGCCGTCCGTGGGTAATCCGATAATCTGACTTCCTATGATGCCATCCCGTGTTAACTTCATTACAAGTCGGGATGCAGCACTTGCCGACAATAATGTTTAATGGAGCCCCTAAAAGCAGATAGTCACTGCAACCGACTGGAGTGTTCGGGACCACCCCGGCAAGCAATAAAAAGACGTCGAGATAGCTTTTAGGCAATCCGTTCTTCAGATATGGGTACTTAAGTGCAGGGTTCGCAATTAATATTGAATTCTAGGAAAGGGATGCTGTTTTAGTCGCTATTGGAGAGTGAATGGTGGTGATTGTTGCATAGGAATTTAATTTGTTTGAAGGGGTTTTTTCTAGGTATCGGTCTATTTTATCTGAATTTAATTTATTTCAGTTTTTGAGCCTCTAAATAGTATTGAAACGACATATAGAGGGATTCTAATTGGGTTCTAGATCTTATTTTAAGAATATTTATTTTGCTCAAAGCTTTTTTAAATGGACTGACATATAGATTTTTAACATCAACTTCAGTCTTGAGGGGGAAATATTCGAAATTTACTGAATAATTAACTTTTTAACTTTTAAATTTTCAGTTTTTACAAATTACAATATATATATATATATATATACATGTAATAGTTGCATAGGAATTTAATTTGTTTGAAAGGTTTTTTGTTATGTATCGGTCTTATTATCCGAATTAAATTTATTTCAATTTTTGAACCAATAAATAATATTGAAACGACATATAAAGGGGTTCTAATTGGGTTCCAGGATTTATTTTAACGATATTTATTTTGCTCAATGCTTTTCAAAATAGGCTGGCATACATATTTTTAACATCAACTTCAGTTTTGTCTGAAAATATCCGACACCTGTTGAATATTCTACTTTCTAACTTGTAAATTTTCCATTAGAAAGAAAAATCATTACAAATTAGAAAGAAAAATCACATGTTTTTAGTTCAAACCAGCGAATTCAGACAGACTTAATTTTATTATTTTCACTCAATAGTTTTGACTGAAATGAAACATATATAGAGAGGATTTACCTACGATATTTATATATTTGAATAAATATAACATGAGCGATCTCCACTCCAAAGAGTATGAGTGTATGTTTGTGTAAAAGTAGCGCTTTACAAATCTTACCATTAGACTTAGATATACCAAATTCGATAGAAATATAGAATGGGAAAATTCAACTAAAAAATTTTGTTGTTGTTAACATCAATTAAAAAATTATAATTAGTTTGAAAGCAATTTGGCTTTTTTCCCCTGATAGATTCCGAAAATATTATTGCGAAAAAATAATTTTTACAGTTTTTAATATTCAGAAAACATAGTTAAATAATAAAAATTTAACAGTCGTAAAAAATTTTAAATTAAAAAAATTTTTTTTTTAAAGTATGATTTTCAGTGACATTTCTTTTTTACAAAGAAATCCAAAGCATTTCATCAATTTAAAAAAAAATTCATTTTCTTTCATTTTTCAAAGCTAAACATAATTAGAGATTATTATATGAGTAGTTGATAGGCAGATATAGAAAATGAATTTTCAAAGTCTCGAAAGACAATGCCCTGTTTCAGAATTGATTGCCTGAAAAATTACGTATTTAATACTAAATTTATCGGCATCTCACTGATGCATAGGATTCAACATTAGAAAATGATCACTGGAAGTTTCGTGGTCGATTTAATGTTAATAACACTTTCTTTCAGGAATGTCGATTTAAGATGTATACATGCACACAGTAAACAAAACAGGCAAAATCATTAAATAACACTACTTTTTTATCTGTAATAATAGTAATAATAGTTGTACTTTTTTATCTGTAATAATATATCTTTTTTAGAAGATTATGAGCATCAAGTTATACATAGGAGTGATAAAAACTAAATCCACCAATATTTCAGATAAATCAGCTACTTTGCTGAAGGTGACTAGTTAATAAAATACATCAGATCATTATAATATAAATTCTTCAACATCTATTCTGAATTTAACTAGTAGTCGGAGTTCAAATTATTGAAATTAGTGTTTAAACATTGTTGATAAAATCTTCAAATGGAAATAATGAAACTATACGTTTCTGACAGACGAATTTAGATATATTGTTTTTACAATAGCCACTCTTAAGACTCTGAATTTATCCAGTTTTTAGCAATAAACATTACATTTGTAAGTATTCAATTGTTGGTGAAAAGTAAATTTTTAATTATTTACCTTTCTTTCCTTAAATTCTATGAAGTAGTTTTGCAGTTGGCATGATAATGCAGCAGAATGTGCTGCAAAAAGATCTGTTAGTTATGCAAACAGGCTTATATGAGTGATATAATGAATTTCTGAAAAAATTCTCATAAGAGTAGTGGTGTTTTTAACAAAAAACCTCCGATTAATTATCATGCTTGTAGCAAAGTGTTTTTAAATAGCTGAAAAGTTTTGATAATCATTTCTGTTTTTTTAGTTCAACTACACTATTATTTATAATAGTTTTTTGTTTGTATCAATGCGTTGTTGTTGCTGTAATTATTTAATGTGACACACTTTAGCTCTTACATTCATTTTAATACAAACTGAAAAGCATCAATCTACAACTAATTATAACAAAATTCGTTGAAGTCAGTGAAATTTCACATCAGGTATAAATAGAAATGCACAAAAAAATTAAATTTGCATTTTGAAATTTTGGTAACATTTGCTTTTAAAAACTGAGAACATCCATGTTGAAATGAATTACTTTTTTCAGGTCCTAGGTATCAAATAAAGATGATAAAGTGAATAAAGTTGAAAATAATATTTAATACTGCTTGTAATAAATTTAAATGTTCATATGTATAAGCAATTATATGATATAGTTTAGAAGCAGCAAGACAATATTTTATCAGCTAATAAAAATAAACAGGAGTACAAAAATCAATGGGAATGCATACGTCAGTGGATATGTCAGGTTTCTTATGAAGAGAGTGGCATTAGATGACAGCAAACAAGCAATTTCGCAAATTGTGAGAAAATGACCGATGTGTAAGGTCAACTTCCATCTTTGCTGTTCTAAAGCAGTTCGATTTAACGGTATTTAGTCAGCAGATTGAATTCTTTATGTACGAAAAACGGATTTTGAACTTTCAGAATAGAAAAAAGTATCTAGAAGGAAAAATGCACGATGCCGTTGGAGAATATAATGCAACTGAAAATACCGGCATTTTCACAAAGAAAATGGCAGTATAAAATAACAAAACGAGAATTTGACATGTTGTAAGGAAGAATGGCTAATGTTCACGTTCTTACTTTGCTCTCGGTGCCCTTAAAACAGTTTGATTTGTCATCATTTTATCAACCGATATAATTTATGTCCATGGAAAATTCCTTTGAAGCTTCAGAATGTTGGATAGAATAGAAGATGCGAATAGCAAGGATCCATTGGAATGCATATGCCAAAGGAAATATGATATTCTAGAGAAGGCAATGGCAGTGGGATATATAGCAAACCAGAATTTGTCATACTGTCAGAAGATCAGCCAGGTACAATCTTCTACTTTCTTATTCGTTCTACAAAACAATTAAGTCTGTCGAGACTGTGAGGGTGAGAATTGAAAAGAAGAAATGAGATTTCGGAGTATAAATAAGAAATTTTCTACTCTTCAGGGAATATAGTGATTAATATTTCCACAGTTGATAAGGTATACTATCTCCTTGCCAGGCTTCTGTGTTGAAATCTTAATCGGGTTTATTTTACTTTGTTCACAATACTTGTATTATCATTTGCTGCACTTCTTCATACAAGTTGTTTTTACTTTTGCACATATAGGCTGGATAGACATTGTGATTTCTTATGATTATGGTAAGCTCTTCAATGCAACAATATCAACAGATATGAGTTTATCAATCAAAAATCCTTGATATATCTAAGTAAATTTGTAATAGTTGTAATGTGTTAGTTTATTTATATAGTAACCAATATAAACCTTCCATATAACATGAAACCTATTTGTCAAAACATACCACTTAAATGCAAAAAAAAAAAAAAAAAAAAAAAAAAAAAAAAAAAACCTGCATTGATGACATAATAATTTTTGAAAAAGCCAATTTTGTATGCACTTAAAATTCTGATAATGAAATCATGAGCCGAATTATCAAACCCTTTACGTTTTCGAGCAATCCCTTTAACACGTTTGCAAACAAGCACATAGAGAAACCTCCCTTCCATGGTTTTCATCAAGACATTGAGAAAAATTGACAAATTTGATGTTAGGACCACATGTCAAAATTTATTTATTCAGCTCAACGCATTTTTCAGTTATAATTATAGACGTCGAACAGACAGATACAGTAAGAAAATTTAAGATGAAGATTTATGAAAATATCGAGATCAAATATTTTGACGATTTCAAAGCATTACCTTTGCATAGTTCGAACACAAAAAAGAGAAGGGGGAAAAAAGAAGACGAAAGAAATCAATTATTAATCTAAGAGCACTGTATCAAATCCACTCCTTTGCTTTGCATTTTATGATAGCATCGGAAATTAAAAGTCACTCTTCTAATTTGCATCTTCTGA